>LUCH01000159.1:62372-232740 GCA_013368495.1 Paragonimus heterotremus
ATTATCACACATTTCTATTCTCTTGTCCTGACTGGCCTGACTTTCTCGTATCGTGGCTGTACTGTAAACTAGGTGACATAGCTAGACCAGAAGCATTCACATTTTTACATTTATTTATACTACTATAAAATTGTTAAACTCAACAACCGTGAGTATATCGAGCTATTAGACTTTAGCTGTTTTTTCGTCACACAGTAGCATATACTTCTGGTCTTACATGACAACATTCATCTCTATAATCCATGGTTTTCAGAACTCCAACGATTCTGTAGTTAACATTAGAAAAGATTAAAATTTCTGATGGTGGAAATCGGGCATGGTCAACATATGCAGCCGTGCAAGTCATTAATTTCTGTGACACACAAACATGCTCACAGACTGTGATTATGTGGGGGTCTTTTCATGGCATGCACAGTCCAATCAGTTTTCGTCAATATTCTCCGGTTGAGAAGTCGTGAGCCTTTACATCTAGTTATTCATAACATGGATGCAAGTGAAATATGCATTGTGAAAAAATAACTGATAGTAATTCCAAATAATAACCGTTTTGGATGCAGAAATATCTGATGTACGGTATTCTCTACTCAGAGGAGAAAGATAGTTGGAAGGTTTCACCATACTTTGCTAATCTGACAAACAAACGTTTTTAGTTACCTGCATGCTCAGAGGATGGGAACAAATTTACACCATACTTTCTAAAATTTACCAGTATGTTCAAACAATACTACAAATTTATACTTACACAAATATTATATAGATGTTATGACACGAAAGATGGACATCAACCAGGACTCTGCACAAGCCTACCATGTGAAACTGCCTAAACGTTTCAGAGTTGTAATAAAAGTGACAGTGAACAAATCACGTGAGTTTGATACAGAATGAGTGGCGGTTTCGTGGCAATAAACCGCCATATAACACATGGTGTTGTTAGTGCTATTTCGCATACAACTGAAAAGTGCAGGAAATACGGTGCTTCTCGAAGTAGCATCAATCCAACGGAATGCATCAATATTTATTGAGCAAGAAAAAAACACCTAGTCCTGGGGACGATAGTGTATGTGAAAAACTGCACTTTATTACCGGTAGCTCAGCATACAGTTTTCTATGTTCATAGTTAGGGAAAAACCAAACGAATGAGTTTACGTTGATTGATAACCACACAGAGGAAATCACAGCACTAACTTACATCATCCAGGGTTTTAGAGACAAACGCGGTCCACATTATCTTTTTGACGATGAGTGAAGCAACATTACTGGAACTAGCCAGCATAGATTTTTATCAAAATCATTCGTGGAGTAGTGATAGATATGGTTTTTTTTATAGGTTTAGAACTATTTACATTTGGGTACAATATTCACATTTCCGTCACACGCTTAATCCTAATTCGTGGTTGTTGCTCTCGATGTGTTCTTCATCAGTACTACGTGCCCTAAAGTCGATCTTTAGTGATCACGATGATAATTGTACTTCCATGGTTTACTAATCGGTCATAGTCACAGTAGAAATGAAAACTAAAACTAGTCCTTTGTGGCTTTCACGATATTCAGTGAAATGTAACGGAAAAAGTTTACCCGTGTTAATCCCAGTCAGTAGTTTTCACTCAGATTGAAATCAGTGGTTTGGCCGGTTTTACTCATGAATGTTCTAATGAGCAATATTCGACCAGGGTATGCGATTTTCATCACAGCCTTGCCAGCCACTGCAAATACAGTTTCATAGGAAGAAGGGTCACTTAAGAAAGTTATACAGGGAATGAAGGTGTGGTCAAACTTGAATGACGCTTGACTTATGGAAACACTGTATTTCACTGATGACCAGTAAGTTAGTGTTGTGAACTAAGAACGCGGATAACGTATCGGTTATTCATTCATGAAAGTACTATATGGGTTATGCGTATCAGCATGACAACAAACAAAACACTCATCGGTGTACGGCACTGGGACCAGAAACTCACGGTTGACACAAATTCCAGTGCCCAATTCCTGCATGTGCCGAGAACCATTACATGCTGAACTCCGGATGTTTCTTTCTGTATTTTCCCGCCGTTTACTTTAATGTCAAGATCTATGCTCGCGCTTCTACTGAGTAGTAGTGGTGTGAGTAGTATTGTGCGATCGCTTCTACTCACTATATTAGTAATTTGTTGATATACACACACATATATATATATATCGAATACAGTAATCAAAGAGAGCAATTATTATAACGGTCACCTTAACGTAACTCATAAGCTATTCTGTCGGAATATGTGAATATAATAGTTTTGGTCGTGTTGAAATTGAAATCGGTGGCAAGGCGATCAGCACGGTTTCCTTTTAGTGTGAGTGATACTCGGGTCATGGTTGTGGTTATTTCAACACTCAATGAAATATCTCAACGCGGTGTTGAGATACGACTAAAGTTAACAGGAAATGGATTACGGACAACAAGAGTAATCCGACGGGTCATAGATTAACGACTTTGGGTCGACTGTTGAAAAACTATTGGCAAAAATACGCGACAGAAAGCGTCAGCCACATGCACAAAACGAGGCAGTAGTGCACACTGCGTTTAAGTGGATACCACCGTTGCGTTTGGAACTGGGATTCCGACCCATAGACACGAGCACGCGTGTTGCATGAGTACGTGCGAGTTGGACAATGAAGGTCTTACTCTACTGAAGGTCTTTTTCATTACAATACGAATGTGAACTGGAGTTCGTACCGTAGTTTTGCCAAGCACATGGCTTAATGGTGCACACCTGCAAGAATGAAGTTACGACCTCTTTTTGGAAAAAGTTAACTGAAAAGGTCATGCAAGTGAGACAGCATCCGAATACTAACATATCAGGCACAATCAAATATGCTCAAATCACATGACCGACACAGGCAAGTACACTGGGTCAGCTTACACGGGCAGTTCGGTAGTATTACGGAAGACAGGGTTCACATCGATGACAAGATTTAAAGTGTACTCAAAAACGATGTTCATTCCTACTCTCGATCAAACTTCCTATCGTTTGTGACCTGAATTCTAAACCGTAGATAAGTATCCATTTAAAATCAAACAATATAGTTTCTAGTCTATTCAAAAAATGTCGCATCTTGTCTTCTTGAAAAAATTTAAAGCAACGAAAGAGGAATATACTTCTTTCTTCCGCCTATCAGTTAGCAGTCTGGTTTTGCTAAACAAGCAACGGCGAAAGCAAAATGCGTTTACAAAGATTCAGCTAAATGTTTCCGGATAAACCTTGCAAACTCGTTTTGCGGTCTTTGTTGGTGAACACGCCAGTGTTATTTCGCTCTTCATGCGTTAGAACATGAGTTGTTGAAAATGAGCATTTCGGAAGATAAAAAGCTTTCGTTGTCCACAGTGGCTGAAGCTACTCCATAAAAGAATCTTTGTCTAACCTACTTGTGTGGAATAAGGATATACTGTAATGTTTTGAATAATCCAGAAATGACTGCGATCTCGCGTACTGTGGAACGCTTCGTTAGATAACAAAAACTTCAAACCAGTGAGATATCCAGTAACCAAAATGTTAAACTTCCTCAGTTTCGGGCATACCTGGAAAATAATCGGACAACGTGAGTGGACGAAACCAAACTTCATTGTATCCAGAGTGTTAGCAACCCCATTTCTAAAATTAGAAACGTACATTTTGTTCGCAGGTGAGTTACCATCACTGTGGGTTGTATATCTTACTATCGATGTTTACCTGCATTGCTTTTGGCAACATTTTACGTTACCTTGACCACAAATTACGACAACCAAAACGGTTAAAATATTCATAAACTTCAATCAAGATTTTTTACTGTGTTGCGTTTGTCCCAAAACGAAGTTGCTGAAAAAAGTAAATACTATGTGGAAAGGTCTTTCTTCACATTGTATTGCAAAACCATGGAGGTATGCTAACAAGGGGAAGGTTGGTTTTCTGATTAAGTTGCCAGACTGATTTTCGTCAAAGATGGTATTCTCTGAGGGTTTATTCTGGATTGTTTGTCATTCGCTCTATTAGCCCGCAATTTCTTAAGCATTCTCAACCCATTCGTGCTGGAATAGAACAATGACACAATGGTATGATCAGTATGAACACAGTCTGCAAAATATCAACGCATTTCCAAATGACCTAACATTGCAGGAGTACACAAATAACCACTTACCAGTCGACATCAAGGAAAACAACTGCGTGCAGGTTTTAACTACGTTATTGCTGATTACTATCCGACATTCGCACGCTGCAGATGCTAGAATGCGAAATGACCCAGAAATACTAATGACTGACGAATTAAATCCTTCTACGAAGTGAGCATCCACTACGGAAAACTTAAACCACACTGAATTTCTTGGGTATAACCCACAGTTAATTTCGTCTTGAGACTTTCACAAAGCCGTACTCTGTTATATATCAAGGTATGTGAATACAAATAAGGACTTGATGCTGGTATTTAAAGAACAATCGGTTTCATATTGAAATAAGCTGGAATGTGGGTTTTTACTGGAGTTTCGATGTCCAAAGGTAATTCCAATCCGTAAAGGCTTTTGGCAATATATCAATTCTCGCTGAGTTACAGACCTCTAACCTACAAAATTCTCCACATCGTTGGTCACCCAGTAGCAGGCACTTTTGAATAACCAGGCGAAAATAAACTGAATATTGTTTGGACGGAACATTCTCAGTTCTGATCTGCTCAATTGGAAATACTTTGCTTAATTCAGCGATCATAATTTATCCAATAAAACTGTTCAAGGCTCTAGTCACTTAAAAGTTAACCGACGTCCAACTGGTGCCACACAGGCCCCCTCGTTTCGATCGTAGAATATTCTGCCAGATCACAAAATATGTACGTTTATCTGCATTTGGGCTGTTTTACTTTGAGTTTCCTATCTGTCTGTATTTTTGTTGTTTGTATGAATAAGATGTCTCAGTGTGTTCGAATGCCTGACGTTGACAAGATTGTGCAATTCTTCAAATTCACTCCGTAAATCTGAGAACGTTTCTTTTGCGTCCATGAAAGGTTCAACGGATATTGTTTTCCGATGTACACAGCAACGGAAGCATGCTAGTACTTGAGTATCCTATAACAGACACAAGTTCATCAACCTTGAAGGATATCCGTCAAAAAGTCTAGACAGGAATTGAGTTTGGATGAGACCATGAAGGTCATAGTGATCGGTTTTTTTTGACATAACTTTTACTGTCCAACTCAACTGTCACAATAATGTGTTGTGTTAGAAGTCTTGCTGCAAATGTTGTTCCCATAAACGTCGACCTTCTGCAACCACTGTGTCACTTGGTTTCATGACTGGATTTTCCCAGTTCATTTCGATACGACAGAATAATTTCTTTTAACATAAAATGTGCTGTTAGAGAAGAAATCCATTATTCCAAATTTTCTGTCTAGAAGAAGATAAACAGAAAAAAAGTAGTCCCCAACTTCCACTCATTATAAGCCAGGTGGATTTCGGATTTGTTTAGCACGCCATTGGGAATCTTGTTACAACTGCTTTCACACAATCCGGGTTCTGGTTACTGTACACCTCGTTCATTATACCATCATTGCCTGAAGTTCTTTCCATGCGAAATTATTGGGTCAGGTAGGCGCAACACAGTTAGGTTGTGTGATCACATTTAAAGTTTTTTATTCAGAACTCACCAGTTTTGTATTTTGCTGGACTATTTGGTGTTTGACTTTCACATATGTAAACGTGGGTGACGAAAATTGAATCCTACTATGTTACAATGACGATAGCCGGTCTGTGTGTATACCAAGTGAAACTATGGTGAGCAAGAGCTAAAAACTACCAAACATTTAGTTATCACATCTGATTAACGGCTTTCCTCAAATGTTTAAAAGTTTACTTGTCAGGCACCTGCAGCCAGTCTCCGGCATTCAACCGTCGATTTAACAGTGTCTGTATCTTCTTACAACAAGATGCATTGCTCATCGGCTGTTATCCTCATTTTGTTGTCGAGGGATTTTGTTCATTTCGTTTGATCCTTATGGCGCATGGTAGGAAATTTTTCTATAAACAGTTGGTTGAATTTTTACCACTTAATAACAGGTAATAAAATTTTCACCCGACATAATCCATCTTCTAACATGAGATATTTCTGATAACTGTTTCCTCTGCGTCAAGTGCTGCGCACCTCTTGCGTGTACAGTGAACATGGACTCAGCGGGTAAGCCACGGGTGTAACCTAACTGCCTATACAAAACTAAGTGTATAGGCATGAGCAAGAGCTTATCAATTGGCAACAGGGTGATCATTCTTGAGGGTAATTTAGAGTCGCACACCAGGTAGAATTATGTGGCCAAGTCGTGTATCTATCTTTGCAAGTCCGTCCATTGCGAACTAATCATTAGTTTAGCAGTAAACTATTGAAATGATGCTATCTTATGATGGTCAACGGCGACACATTTAACTTGTGCTGCCAGTAGTGTAAAAAAATGTGAAGAACTACTCTGTAAACGTTCTTTTGGCGAACAGTCTGTTCTCGGTTATTTATTATCGGGACAATTACCCAACGTTTTTGTATTATCATGGTTGTCAAGCATGCAAATTCAAGAGTCACGTAATTACATAACAGTGTTGCGAAGTGGAGGATAAGTAGGTGATTTCGGAGGTTTCAAGTGAGTGACGAGGGGCCAGGGACTGAACAAATTTCTTCTCAACCCATCCGAATTCCAATTGCCTCCACGGTTGTCAGAATACGAAATTTGACTTCTTTGGATTGACGACTGAGCAAGCAGTAATAGACTGGGAAACTAAGTCCGATTAGACGTGGTGCTCTAAGTTAACGAGGTGCGCCAGAATTGCACTCGAAATGGATTTAAACTCGCCCTTAGTCAGCCGTACGAGATGGTGCACACGTATCCTCTGAGAAAGGTACCTGACTGTGCGACCGATGAAACTTGCTCTAAAGGTGCCTGTGAAAAAGTAAACGCAAAAGAAGTTGACACATTTAGGCAACGTATCTTTGAATTATACACGCTCTACTGGGTTGGATCTGAACGAGGTTCGTAGTTGTGCCGTACTGTAGGTCTTTTCAGTTGCATGACTTATTCTATGAATCAGCAGTCCAGCCAGTGCTTAACCGTTGTAGTTTACCGCCATGTGAACAGATTTCTCTGGATGAAGTGTGCAATTTCCCAACGTGTGATGCATGTGAACGGATTTCCATGAATGAAGTGTGTAATTTCCCAACGTGTGATGCATTTTGTGAGCCTGCTTTAGGAAGAAAGAATCAGATGGTCGCACATTTTGGTTTGATCGTAAAGAGCAGATACGTCCTAAGTTCTCAACAGGAAGGCTGGTTTAAACACATTTTTGGCCCACTGCAATACAGTCATACTGGAAACGAAGGTATGTATGAGGAAAACATGGATACTTTACAGCTGCTGTCGTATGAAACCTTCGTGACTAGTTAAACAAAGGAGATTTCAGTGTGGAGAAAACAGATTTTTTCCACAAAAATATAATGGAAACCACAGTCAACATAAACCACGCATCGTTATCTGAGTATAAAGTATGAAGAGGAAGGCTCGCGTTGTCCGGATGTAGCAAAATGAGTGAAAATAAAACATTCCCCGATTACTGGTAAACAGTAAGAGGTTTTAGTTATCACAAATTGAAAATCACAGCTAATTAATCAAGGCTTTGTCGCCCGTTTAATTCCTGAGCGTTACGGATTTCTGTAGTCTTTTCACACGATGAATATGAAATGGTATGTTCTTTCTTACAATCATTTGCTATCTGTTCAGATGGCTGCATCGGTGTCTGACATGTGATTACGCTATCTTGGTAGTGAGGCTAAACGTGTCACATGAGCCATTGGATGAACAGTTTTAACTTGCTGTGCTAACCAATTTGTTATCTCAAAGTTTTGGATGGGTTGACTAGTTTTTGACTGTTGTTTGGATCGTTGGTACTTGACATAGCAGAGTTTATGAGTTCAAATGCGTCTATTGAGTTTTTTTTTCAATACTGTCTCACTCAGGTCTTCATATGATATGACCCTTCATTGGACTGTTTGTGTCGTCTAAGTTCAGGTATGCCAGTTTTCTTCGTGCCTGAAAGAATCTTCAATATTTTGTTGACACACCATTATATATATTGAACTTCACTCACAAGTGATCGCAGCTGTCCTAATCAAATTGGATTTTCGGCCAGCCGCTTTTGAAAAGATTAAAACTTGAGTTTCGTTCTTTCTGGGTTCCATTAGTAATGAATATTTTTGCCATGAACGGCTTCGCCACAAAGTTTTGCTTATCATAAGCACTGTTCCTGCACCTTTATCTGAGCATGCCATTTGAATTCCTCCACGAGAAGGAAGTGCTACCAGAAGCTAGGCGTATATAGTAGCGTTGGAATCCAAGCACAGTCTGACATATGCACGACAAACCCTTAGTCCGAGCGTTAGTGCTGTAAGTAGAGTGTAGTCTAGCTAACGTTCGACCTGCTACGCACGTAACATTTCAAAATGAATACAACCTGTAATCAAGATTATCTTCCGAAGACCCGATTGTTGATGTCAACATCGGAATTAATACACATATGCTTCGTCAATTCTGCCAACACGGTATCGTGGCTGGCTTGGAACTTGTAAGAATTGAATCTCTCTTGAACAGAAAGTGACCTGAGGGTGACATTTGATAGCTATCCATTCTTGGGGAATACGGTTTTCACGACGCCCCGTCCAAGCTATCCTGATATAACTAATTCGCAGAGAAAATTATTATGAAAATGGATCAGACTATCTCTCTTCATTGGTCTTGTTTTGAAACCCAAATGTCTACTTATCATCCTGAACAACCGAGTGTTCATGCCTGTTCATGACCTTTTGAAAGAGTGAATTATACAATAAAAAAGAGACTGATGAATACTTGTTTTCGATAGTACATCATGGGGTCTCAATTTGAAAAGAAAAACATTGTGTTGAAGTATTGTATATGACTGATAATCGCGATTAGTGTTACGACGCCACAAATATTGAACCTCGTGACTTTTCAAGCGGAGGAAATTGCCAGTCGTTCTAACATTTCAAAGCAAAGCCCTTTCATATAGACCACCATATAGGAAAATCAAAAATCACTATGGTTCGCTGAATTTTTTTCAGTGAGAATACACCACTTCATAATGTTCTCAATCATCCTTGCCATTACACTTCTGATTGCCGTTCATTCTGATCACTCCCAGGATTGTGATTTTGGAAGAAGTTAGGTGCATTTGACGACTGACTGGAAATTCGTAGGTGGACTTATAGCTCACGAATAATTTTCAATAATTTCAATCGTATGCAAAAGCACCATCATTTTGCGCATGTACTGGAGATTGTTTGATCATCTGGGGATAATGCGTTAGCATTTATAAAGCATTCTACCTTTATTTCAGAGCTTCAGTGTAATAAAGTTTACCACTTTGATAGGCTTCAGCTGTAATGGCCGAAATACTGTTTAGGTAGACCAAGGTCTCAACTACCATGTAGGCTCTTATGCCATTTAATTCACTAAAACATCAGGCGAACCGGAGAACTGGGAAAACAGTGGGCATAGTTGTTCCACACGTAGGAATTAATAAGTTGTACAGTTGTCTACGAAATTCACTCACATATTCGCCGTTTCGAACAAAGTTAACCTAATACAAGTGAACGTAAGTCTCGGACGCTGCTTTCCTGTCATTGCTTTATACTTGTTCGCAATTGTGGTAGTTGTCTCTAACCAACTCGTCGTGACAGTCATAAGTCTATCAGGCTTTAGACACCATCGATCGTTAAGATAGACTAAAAAATGTGAATTACCATTAAAAGCATGAGTATTCGCTCCAGTTTAGTACCAACACATTATTGATCCGAAATGGCATCACAAACCGCTTTGATTTGTCTACACAAACTGCCTACCACAGCATATTGAGGTGTTCGTGTGCCACCCAGTTGGTAAATCTATACTCATCGTTCGCTTATCGATTTCTTGTGACCACATCAAATCGGCGCACGTTTACTTCTGCAAGAATCTCACAAGAACATCTGACACGTCTGGATGCTTGTAAACTGTTGGCAATACGTACACAATTCATTTAAAGCCATCCGAAGTTTTGATTGTGCACATGCGTCAACGCACATAATCACACGGTTGCTTGCACGCACGTCGTTACAAGTGGGACAATAAAAAGACACCGACACAATCATTGGGTCTCAACTGTAACACTTCTAAGTCAACGAAAACCAAAGACAATCAGAGAATGGATGCCAATGTAAAACAGTTTATTGAACTAGATACAGAACACAAAGGTACGTTCATTATATATTATTGTGCTATACATGCGTACTGTCTTGATATACATACACCTACCCACTTTGGGCAAAGTTGTCTTGTAGGCCTAAGCCTTGTCATTTAAATTGGCCGCAAATGACCTTGAGGTCTTTGGTGAACGAGTGTTCACATGCCGTTAGGTGCATAAAGCTGCGTGAGACCTATTCCTTTTAACTGAGCGAATATTACATATATGTCAGAATGGAAGCTCGATCAAAGTAGATGAGAACGAAAAAGTAACGAACAAGACTTGTTTTCCGTGCTTCATTAGCACGTTAGTTATAGCACTACAAATGAGAACAGAGTAACCAAGGCGAGTAAGAAAACCACCATGGTTATTGTCCTCCTATTTATAGTCTTGTAATTAGCATAGTGATCAAGCATGCAAACAGGTTTTGTTTGTTATATTGCTGTTCTCATGACTTTATTCGGTGCGTTTAAACAGAGTAAATGAAAGTATGCCTACAGCCACAAGTTATAGAAATCCTTGCACTTGTGTTCATATATTTTACAAGTTGAATGGCTACTCTTTTAAAAGCATGCATCGCATACCATTCCAGAATATCTTCTTACCGATGATCTGGACAATCTGCAGAAGGAGAAGAAAATGAAAGAAAACGTTGTGACAGTAAGTAAATCAGAACCGCATCGTCGGTGTTATGCTCAAGTGTATTGAAAACCATCTCAGTTATGTTTCACATGCACTGCACCACGTACCGTTATACATGTGAAGAGTCAGAACTGACGTTTACTGAATTGGTTTCCAATTTTTGTATTACTGATGACGTTCTCCTTAATGAATTATTGAAAAATAAATTTCAGGAATGGAAATCAAAGTTTGACAAAAACAATACGGGCAAAATAACTCTTTCCGAAATTTGTAAAGTACAGAATGTGGATATCAAAGAAGCGTAAGTTTTTCTGGAAAAAAAACACGGCTTAAATGAACATATTCAATTTAGTCGAAAGCAGTACGGAACACCACCACCCGAATTAGCTGATGTGGAAATTATCGAGACTGACATGCCAGAAGCTATGCGTGTCAAAGTGTGTAGGATGATCAATGAAGGAATGAAAACACACGAAAAAGACGAAGCTGTAAGTTACTCAGAAGTCATTAATGATATAAACTGTTGAGTCACCACTTTATGTATGGCGGTTTATTAGTGTTTTCGTATTTACTGTTTAACAAATTGTTCCCACGGTCACAGAGTCCAGTAAACTTCAGCCGTCTACATATAATGCGTCTGAGTTTACGGCCACTTGCCGGATTCATTTTTGACGAATAGAAGTCTAGTTTGACGGAAAACGTTCATGATTCAGATGGTTATTTTTATTGCTTCACTTATTTTAAAACAGGGTCTGGTGAACTATTTGAAAAAAGAACTGGACAACACATTCGGTCGCTTGTGGCATGTGGTTACAGTCTACGGACGGTATTACACTTTCTACACCTATGAAATGGGGTATAATTTCACATTCAAAAAGAACGAGCGAATATTTATCGTCTACAAAACACCGGATTGTGAGGAGTTGTCAAATAATCAACAATGATACTTTCCAATCGGAAGTATGTTTCTTCAGATCAGTTCGACTGAGTAAAACTGAACAAAAACAACACTGATATCTGCGAGCCTGTGTTGTTTTGTTTCACTCTGGGCATCTGATACTCATCAGAACTCACGAAATATGTCATTATGTTGTCAGTTTTTATACCATTAGACTGATTCGTTAGTGCTTTTGAAGACGTTATAAAAAGTAACCATAAAATCCTATATTCAAACACGACGTCATCATTATTAGAATTGCAAAATTATTTAAAACAGACCGTTTTTGAATGTTAATGTAGTTTAGGTAGAACCAACCCGTTATGGCCCGAAGATTTTTTTCGTGTTCGGTAATATTTGGTTCAGTGAACTGAGAATGAAGAACAACCTGGTTGACGTTATCTTGAGAAACATCAAGCGTACTGAACAGTAGCTGAATGAGTGTACTAAGCAAGAGTAAAAACTGGCATAACAGTTATCGATGAACATCTCCACACGAGATGCATTATCTCTACTGCCTTCCAAAAAAAGTGCGGTTGTGACCAAAGACTTCATTGTTGGGTTGTTATGGAGAAAGTCATCTATTGTACAGATATATACCACTAAGAAAAAGCGCATATGTTGGATTAAGCCGGTAGTTTTCGCAAACGTTCGATCAAACTATCTATCTGAATCCAAAGTTTCGTCATTGCGTATCCAAAGCGCAAAGCTTTTTGTAAACTTTTGGTGTAAGTGTGAAAAATGTAATTATAATTTGCAGCCCACATACTGTATCTCGCTCAGTGGTGTTTTCAGTGAACTATTGTACAGGGAATTCAAAGAGCAATGTGAGTGTGGTATTACGCTACGTAACGGCAACTATTGTCCAGCGTACTATATGTACCGAATAGTCAGAAGTGTAAATTATATAGTTCTGAAGTGAAGAAAACGAATTTTACGGAGATTGTAACAGTTAATTAAAGGTCCCAGTTAACCAAATAAACAACCATCAGTTTATCGGGTCTAGTAAGTTTCATTTTTGCAAAATAGTTAATTACGAGCTGTCAGTTATAAAATTTCAAGAAATATAAACAAGGCGATCTGTTCAACACAGTCTGTTTGTGGTCAATTGTTCCTCGGTTATCCCAGCGATAGAGATGTTGAAACATTACAGTGACAGAAACTACGTTCAATGTAACTGTTTGCAACACGTGGTGTTTATTAGTTTAAGGTTTAGACTCACGAAGTTCTGAAGGTAAAGTTTGCATTACGCCCAAATATGACACAGTATTTTGTTATGTCTCTCATTGCATACCGTGTTCCTGAGTTTGTAGTCGCGCACAGAGTATGCTGATGCGAATAAGATCGATTAAACAACATTTTTGGGACTGAACTTGAGGGCATTTGAATTTTTTCAGTAAGAATCCATTGTACGTTCATTTAAGTGTGATTACGAATAGCGTTGTTCATTCAGGATAGAAGGGGACTTTTAGAGAAAACTAATCAAAATATATGGCTTTTCAAAACGGAAGCGTGTACTGCGCATAGAATCTTGACCCACATGATGACTGTTAAATCGTCAGAAGGTACGAATTATGCGTTCAGGTATTCTAGTCTTACGCACGGTCTGAGCTGGATATATATATATCTTAAAATGGGCAGAGGGCAAAAGGCTATACGTAAATATATATACTGTTATCGAACATGGTTCTACAATTATAATAATAAACAATTTAAATATACAATAACTTACGACCAGGTTTACAAATGCATATAACAGTGCAACAGAAACGTGACAAACCGTGCAGTTAATTTCAGCGGTAAAATATGTAGTGCGTTATTTCTACACATATAAACAAACGTGGTAGATTGTGTTAGGAATCAGAGTATAAATAATAAATTTGGATACAGTTAAATTGTTTATGACCGATGTAGAGTGTATGGGAAAGAAATAAATGTTGACATCAAACGGTTGGGAGTAAGCACAAGCGTTGCGAACAGACGAGTAACGTTAAATTAAAAATTAAAGACAAACTGCTGCAAACATGTGAGCAGAGTGACATGAAATGTGAAATTGGGTTTCACAATGACTATGGTGTACAGACAATTGACTACCAGGTGAACTGCTTCTGGCCTGTGCTTTTCAGTTCTATGAAAATAACAACTTGCAGATTAGTACAGTATTGCAACTATAGCTTGAGTAAAGTGTGTTCACGTTATCGATCGCAAGTGTTGTGTTTGATCTAGAGATGTGTTCTGAAGCGTGGTAACGTAGCAGCAAGTATGAACCGTAGATACACTTGTTCGTTCTTTTTCCAAAACGTCTGCTGCTGGTAAACTGTATAGATTTACATTTGATTTATCGACGTCTGGTGCCTGATTAAAATCAGCCCTTTCATCGTCACATAGGGCGCTCAGTTTACCGACGTTGTGGTAACGACAGTAGAGTGGAACATGTGATTTGCAATGAATTAAGTGTCGCGAAATTAGAAGAATCCGGTTAACTGTAAGACGACGGGATAAGATGTCGTATACCATCACGTCCTATCTGCAGCTACGGGTTTGATTGATTGTTATAATTTGGGTTCAAGCTGAATCGTTGTTTCACAAACACCTCTGCTCTTGAGGTTTCACATTTATATTCCTGCGATTTTAATGTCTGTACTCTAGGTAGTAGCTTAGGATTCAAGAAAAGGTATACCAAGCCGAACGCTTTACAGACTAGTTTTAAAAAGGAAAATCCCTCTAAAATGTTGCTTAGTAAACGACCGTCCTTCTTGGGATCGTTTGATACTCATCATGCCCACGAAACTTTTAGTTTAATGAATAAACCCTCCTGCTGGATTCAATATAACAGATTTCTTTCTCTCTAGTGATGAGTACGAAATACTGTGCTCCCAGTAAAAGCGATTTCCATGTACTTCTTACTAAAACAATGTAAATCATTGCGAAATTTTTTAATTTATCAAATGAATTCTTGCGTCTGATGTCGTAAAAAGCGATTGACCCAAAAAGGTGATGAAGAATACCTATATCAGTTTGCCGTTGATCAGTACTTGTTCCAGTCGTATTCAAGGAGGAATGCGTCGTAATGTCTGGAAAAAAAATTTAAATCACACATGCGTATTCCTTTGGAAAGACGTAAAGACATTCATTGTGATCGTACTATTACTTTTGCGATAGAAATGGAGATACTAGTAACAAGTAATGGTAAAATGGTCATCCTTTGTTTTGTGGATTCGTTTAGCGTTTTTAGGCTGGTCCAGAGCAGATAATTAACATGTCAGAATAAAGCCACATTGTTAAGCTACTTCGTGTCCATATCACCTATCTCTCTGAAATCAGATTAGTCAGAAGTTCTGCAAGAGTGGAACACAATTTACTTTTCCACTCGTGATTTTTGCATCGCTTGCAAACGGTTATACCAGTTTCAATAAACCTCACTCTCCTTCCTCAGTTTCACCTCCTTATATTTCAATTCCCATTATGTTCACAACATCGCAGCTTTTGTATCTTTTGAGTAATGTCTGTTGCGTTGAAGCCACTTATGCGTAGTATGCCCATGTGATAGTGATCTGCCAAACGTACCCTTCCACCTTGAGAAAACAACTGCTTCCCTGATCCAGACTTAATCTTGGCTTATTATGCCTCAATATTACTTTGCACAATGTATTTTCCGAAGCATATAGTCGAATTCTCTTCAATCAGATATTTGGGTGTTCAGTAGATTAAATCATATGTAAATCATCTAGCCTTTAGTGTTTTTAGTTGGTGTTCATCTTACTTGTCGTAACTGTTTGTTTGACTACATCGACATCCATTTAGCTAGGTGAATATTCAAACATCGCCTAGCAGCTTTAATGAGATCGGAAATTTCGATTTATCTCGGAAGTCTTAACCGCGAGCTTATCGATTAGAGTTATGTTGTAAACCCTTCTAAACGGTATGCTGGTTCGTCCTAGCTATTGTAATTCGCTTGGCAAAATTCGGATTCTCGTCACGGTAATAGTTAACACGAAAACCTCGGTCCCGAAAAGTACCGCGACTGTCCCGTATTCGCTCCCCCCAGGGCAAGCCAAAAGACGCGTTCAACACACAGAGCTTCGTTCCGCTCCAAAACGTGTGCTACCAAGACGACAAATACAAAGTAGTTTTATATGATGCGCGATGGCCAAACAGAGAAGGATAGTTGACGGAAAAAATAGTTAAGGTCACTGACAGGCATAGCGGAATAGAAAGTCAGAAAGGTAAAAACTAGCCAAGGTCACCACTCGGCCGCTCTGAGCAGCTCCGCTAACCAGGACGGTCAATCGTTTTTTCGTTCTCACGGCGGAGGCGCCTTGGGCCGGTGAAAGGGTAGGCGCCCTAACAAGTTAACAGATTGTAACTGTTTCCTATCAAAACGATCGGATAACCTGATCATTACTCACAAGCGAAAGTGATTGAGAGTTCACATATGATAATTTGGTTGTGCTTAATGTGAGGTCAATGGCACTGTGGTCAACATGGTTGCCTCATGAACAGTGTGACCGGAGTTCTGTTCCATGTCGTGGCAAGGATATGCACTACTGATGGGTGCTAGTGAAGGCGAAACTCGAGGCTAGTGCTTCTTTTTGAAAGGGAGGGACCGGAAAGTCCATGAGAATGCGACAGCTGCGATCAATGTTGGGTAATTTTAAACTTGAAATCTTCAAATACTATCCACCAAAACTAAACCAAATGAGGCAAGTCTTTCAGTAAGTAGTGTGTACATAAAAAATGATGTGAATCCTGTATTTATGGCGTAAAATAACTCTCCAGCTGTTCGATTTGTATTCCCAGTGTCAGTCTTGTTGTCTCATAACTGTCTCAAAGAACACCTTGCTGGGAAAATCAAAACAAGGAAATCCCAGTTTTTACAGTAGTTAACTCAATTAAAAAGTATCTGCTATGGAAAGTAGTAGTGTTTCACCCGTGAGATCGTTTTATCTTAGGAAAGAGGGCATTTTTCCCTCTTACAACTGGATAGATGGCAGTATGGTACAGTGAGTAGAATTATTTCATTTTGCGACAATAGTCAGCATGATTCGGCATTTATTATAAATAGCAGAAATTTATCAAATTGTTTCTGACAATTTACAGCGTTACAAACTTGGTTAATACTAGTTTGCAAACCAGTGGCCCACACTTTTAATTTGACGATTAGGCACACATCATAAAATCCCGCAGGGTTACGCAATGGGGACAACAATAATAATGATATGTGCAGTGCATTTACTATGGTATAGACATTTACACGCGGGCTGGGCAGTAGTCACTTGGTACTAACATAACGAACTGTAAAGCAGCGATGATTGGAACACTAAAAAGCTTGACTGTTAAGACGATAGTGTAACTCATGTTATCCAACTTAAAAATAACAACCAGGTTTTGGGGGAAAAGAATTTTATTCCAGAAAGTGCCGTGCATTGTGTTTACGTAGTCCTGAATATTTCGTCTTTTCACTTGTCTGTTCCTAACATTCCTTCAAACCTACACCATCTCAGTCAATAATTCTGTTTCCGGATACAGTTTGGTGTGGGTTCTATGAACTTACATCTATAAACAAATGCCATTACACAACCCTACTCCAAACCTGTTGGAACCGGTGTACTGGCTGACTGGTTCAATATACAAAATGTGCCTTATTTTTCAAGTCAGATAACCACATCAGAACCCTTTATTAACTGGAGCGATAAATGTATGGACTGTAGTTTTCCATCGTCCAGTCAGTGTGTTAATTAGTTGGGTTTCATCAACGAGTGAGAAAGAGTGGACTCATTTCAGTCTCTCATTAGTGTTAGAGACATAATTTTGAGTGCCTTGTCCGCTCATATGTGCTCAAAAATAAAAGCAATATTTGTGCCTGGTAAAATTGTTCATTCTTTTCAGCGTTCTTGTTGGATAGGACATTAGATGAGATCTGTCGAATGTAAAGAACATAAACGTTTCTTTCTGTGAAATGATCCATTACATGCGAATTTACCTGATGGCTTGGAAACAGTTTTGTTTCGATAAGTTAAAAGACTTCTCAAAGTGAAATTGTTAACGATGTTTTGTAACAAACCAAATCTGGTTAGTTAACTCTATTGCACACTGGAATACTAGAGTTGGGTGAAATTAAACTGCTGGGAGATGAGAATTCGTGATCATCTACTGTTTACGAAACCTGGACAATTTTTGGTAAGAAGTGACATGGTTATGTTTTGAAAAGGTGAAACTTTGACTTATAACAAAAACGGAAAATAAACGGCATATGCTCAATTCCTTTGTATGATCATATACCATATAATTTATTTAATAATGAACGTTCCAAGGAATTAACAGATTGTTCTGATCCTCGAGATTACCGCGATACATTCTTTAAAAACGTGAACCAAATGTCATTATCTCGACAAACGTTCTTATATAACATACAAGCCAGCCGTTTTTGCTCTGCTTACCCCATATGCTTTTGGACTAACTCTGGGCAAGGTGGAGATACTGCGTTCTTACAAATCAAGGTGTTCCAACAATAGTCCTTTAGGGGAAAACAGCAAAAACAAGCCAAATGTCAAAGACCTAGTGAACTACATGAAAACACACCTTACGTAAACGAAAACTAAAATGACATCAACAACATGGCAGTAGGCTCTGTTACACAGTCCAAATTCAACCAGTGCGTACTTGCTAGTTTCGACCGTGCCCCACATTTACAAGTCAGAAGAAAGACGAATTCCTAAAATCACCCTCTTAAATGTGGTTCCTAGGTTAGAGGACAATGTTAAGTTTTTTGTGTGAGGGAAACAGCCGGGGAAAAAATCAAGTTTTAAAGATTGGATTCTGAGGTCAAAATCCATAAATCCTACTCAGAGCAAAGATTAGAAGTTCCCAACTGCAAAACGGGTGACAATATCCATACGTAACTGGTTACCACTTGGAGCAACGCAACTAAAGCTCGCAACCGGAGCAGATTTCTTTAGTTTAGTTAACTAATCGCCTATTGATGGATGCATGTGCAGCCAGTTTGGGCTGTTTGCTCTCTTAATTTTTGCTCCTGCCTGAGCCACTAAACTGTTATTAGTGCTCATATCTTCAGACAGATATTGTACTATCCGCGTTTATTTTCTTAGCCAGTGGTTTGGCAGTGTTGATCATAAAGACTATTTTTGACTCGTCTGCTAATGAGTTGATTTGCCTCAGTTGTTGAAATCATCGTATGTCTGTCTTGTGTGCAGATTTTGCATTTGTGGGCAGCTACCCTGAATGTTCTCCACTTCAAGCAGTGTTTGGCAGATAGCATATCTCTTTTGTCGTCCACACCTTTGTCATCGCCGGTATTCTGGAAAGGGCATATGAGGGTTTTGAGGGTCTTAGAGAAGACTTTCTACCGGGCAGTAAGCTTACTGTTATGGAAGTTGCAGGAACTGCTTTACTTAGGTCTCAGACAGACAAAAAAGCGGACTATGCTAATTTAATCAAATTTTTATGGCTGTCCACAAAGTGAAAGTTTACCTTTTTTTCAGCTTTTGGAAGCATCGAGGCCAATTTTGTTCGCCGTTCACTTCTCTTCCTGACTAAACCGGATATACTCGAGGGGTCAAAAAGACTCAGTGTTGGTACATTTTTGCATTAGCTTTTATTCTTATTGTTGTCATTCGCAAACAGGTGGGGGCACGCTATTGACAACTTCGCCTCCGTGGATAATTTCACTTCACTGGCTGGTGATGTCGTTTCTGAAGTATATACAAGGCTCTGTAATCCTGATTCTGTATGGTTTTCCAGTGAAAGTTTTTGCCGATTGACGAAAAAAATTAGAATGTCTCAGTTCAGCTTTGCTCTACAGAGAAAAGACGTGACCTTGCCACACGAGTGTTAAAGTCGTTACCACAGTATTCGTCCACATGTTCAAATCGTCTGTCCTCTGGTGTGAGCACTAAAAGTCTTCAAGCTCATGACCGGTAACCGACGTAACGAAAACGCATGCAGTACGCTGCTTTGGTCTCCTGCATCGTAAGTCTATGGAACGTCTGTCGTATCACACACTGTTCTCTTTGGTTGCTGGCAGTCACAAGCAACCAGCCAGACGACAGTCAGATCACGGGCTGACCACCTGACTGCTCTTCAGTTATGGTTTGGGTAGCCGCGACCATTTCGTGGGCTGGAAGGAAACAATGTCAGACCCGATAATATGTTACCCTCAGTGACAAGTTTGATTAGGAAGGCTTATTTACTCGTTTCATAAATTTGCACAGCTGTGTTTGGTAATTAATCCATTTATTATGCGTTTCCACTTACTCGCTAATTTGTCAGTACGTTGGCGATTGTCAGCATTAAACTCAGTGTGGTCCACAGCCCTGATGTGCGGAGCTAAAATCTGAAAATGAATAGGGTTGAAACATCTAGGGTATAGGTCATATGGATGGTACAATATGTGCTCATAACTTTATCTCATTATCCGTATATGCAAACGTTTACCTACTATATAGAAGTTTCAAGTGAACAAATTATTTGAAGAACAATTAGTCAGACGGTAGTTTTTACTGTTCCCCATAATTTGTTTAAAAATGCCATAAGTAAATGTACTTGGAGAGCAGGTAAATTGTCCATGCAAGTTCTTTCAGGTGTTGTTCGTTGTAATATTGTACAGTCGATAAATGTTTTTTTGGTTCAAATGCCAAATGAAATGGTTTGGTGCTCACAACTTCTGTGTACCGTCTAGAGAATAGCACTAGAATGTTGATGGATGATACCCCGAAGGATGATCATAATACATCCAGATATGACTTACTACTACCTCAGCAGATTATTGACTACATGTGTGTTATTGCACACTCAAGTAGTCTGACCACAGTTCATCCCAGAAACATGCTGTATCATCCCTGAATTTGAACTGTTGCTCATTTTGGCCATACAAGATGTTCCATTTATAAATATATTTTGACAGATGATGTTTGGCCTTGTTAAGTGACTAATAGGGTGAGCTAAGTGTGTGATCTGTGTAGCAAACACAGGTTTGGGACCGATTAAATAAGTCGGTTGTGATTACTACGACTTCCAGTGTGGGCTCTGGGGAATGGTTTACAGTTGTTCATACACGCACAACTTCTTGCTATTTTAACCAGTGGCTATGATGATAAATGAGGCGCGACACATAAAAATCGGTTATGGCTGAATGTTGCATCATACGCAAAATCGTATGTAACGTGATCGTAATGGAATACCTCAACTTAAGTTTCACTTGCCGGCCTAAATGTCACAGTAAGACTGATTTACATTGTGGAAATATTAAATAAATGAACCATTTGAGGAAAATGGATCTCAGTCTGTGGTTTTCGCTTAAAAGATAGACGTCAGAAGGTACAGAAGACAAAGTCAACATACCTTGACAACTTTACAACGATTGCTTTCCTCTAGGGACTCCGAAATATTAATAATGTTTAATAGAGTTTGCTACTTCGCATTGAAATTTACAGACAAGGTCCAATAACGAGATAGCGAAGACTCTCTTTGGAAATATCCGGCTCCCTCTTCATAGACCGAGTCTTATCAGAAGAAGAAGGTTCTCACTTATGTCCCACAATCTCGGTGGCTAATTCTATCCACTTAGATTGTACCGGCGTGGGCAGATGTCAGACAATATTTCATAACAAATAACATGATTCCAATCGAATTAGTAGTTCGGCTGCTGTAAAGCGACGAAGCACGTTCTCATCTACTTAGGTAAATTCGTCGACCGATACATAACTTGGGACAAACCTCAGGTAGTTCAGAAGGCTATCAGTAGACTTCTTTTATAATTCTCGGGAAGCCCGTACAAACACTGGAGAATTTCTCGGATTCACTCATCGCTCTTGATTTCTTTCAGTAGTCAACAGGTGTTCTCGTAACTGAATCCATCAGGTTAATGTTGAAAGTATGATATAGCAAAGAATCCACATACGACTGAACGTTTAATTGCGCGCCACAACTTTGTTGCAAAGTTCAGCACAAATGGTCAGCGGGGTCAGTTCAGGACTGAGACTTGAACACAGACTTGACGCTGATCTTACTGTTAGCTGACCGAGGATGACACTTTCCACTTGGTCATTTGGCCATTTTTTTTCATCAGACTGTGACCACAAGTTTTTCTTCATACCTTTCCATGCAATTCGCAGTTCCAGTTGCTGAATACAAATCAACCATAACTCACATCAGGTCCATTGGCGTGGTGCGTAGTGTGTTGACGTCCCGTCTGGTGATCGGGAGTTCTAGTCCCTTGGTCGCCGTTTTGTTACCGTGGTACTTCTAAAACTTACGAGGGTGGGAGTTCAGATGTGATAATTCGGCCGTAGCTAACATGAGGTCAATGGCACAGTGGTCAAAACGGTTACGACATGAGTGTTCGGTCGCAGTAAGTGGGGTTAGTGTAAAATCAAATGAACAGAAGACGGCCGGTTGTGAATAACGCAGCGACTAAACAATTAGTGTATTGTCCACATGCGAAGTCGATGTGAGCCAGTGAACAGCAAGAAATAAAGGTAATACGACGAAACGGCAAGCGGGCGTGCAGCGTGCGGAACGTTTTTATCTTGATACTCGTCCAAACAAATGTTCAAGCACATAAAAAAGTTGGAACAGAAATGAGTACAAAGGGCAACCGTAGCCCTAACACAGTTGGCCACAAACAAATAGAGTCGCCACAGTAGGCACTAGAGAAGAGCCATAACGAGAGTAAATCTCGGGTCTTGTGTTTCTTTCTGAAAGAGGCTCACCAGAAAATCTATCTGAATTCGAAGGTTGTAACCAAGTATGGATGATCTTTAGCTTGGAACCAATCAAATCCCCGGCTATCCATCAACGAGTTCTTAGCCGTCCGCAATTCTTTCTTGTTAGTTTTGTACGAAATCACCATCAATTTCGACGGGTAGTTTATCACGCCATCAGACTCTCCAACTTTCTTATCCAAAGGCATCTAAAGAAATCGCCGCTTACCTACAGTCCTCGAACAGTCTGTAAACCAACAGGCGTTTGCAGTTCCTGGAAAGTTATCGTGAAACAAGAGTATGTCGAAAGATTGTTAATAAGTCGGGAAATAGGTTCGTCAGTGAAAAGCGAAAGCGCACCATTTGAAATATATGCAACAAGCGGTTGTACTTATTCTTTAGACCAGGAGTAACAGCCAATACGTTCGCTTCGTGTGTTTGACCGTTACATAATGTAACCATCCCATTTTTAACTTTTGTTAAACCCAGTCTGCGGTTAGGCCAGTAAGAAAATAAAATATACTTACCATTTTGACCTGATGTTTACTGATCCCGTTAAGAAAATTTAAATTCTGGTCTGCGAAGCGGTAGCTGGTATAGTGTTGTTTAATGAGCTCGTCATGTCGTCATCCTTCTTTGTTTTCACGGGATTGGAAAATATTTCAGTGTAATCACCAAATGTGCATACAAACGATGGCCTGAGATCATTTCATCGAGTGACTTGCCCGCCGCCACTTTGAGGACTGCGTCCACTTCCCTAATTTAAACAAAACAAATTTCGATTGCTGTTTTCTTCACATCCAAATGCATTTTTACTGGATCTCAAGGCGTCCACTGGTTTGAGTTGTAATCTAGGTCATATCTTGCCTATTCGTTTTCTATGCCTTTCTCAGGTTAAGATGTCTCGATACCACTTTCGTTTGTTTTGATATACGTTTGATATATCCAAAGGAGAATGTCTAGACTTTAACAGTGATTGGGGTTTCACGATTAACGTACGCATGGGTTTGCCGACTGACATTGGGTTTGTTTGGTCCCCAAAGAGTGACAGTACGCAGATGTGTCGGTGGCATGGAGTTAACAAAGCTAAAATGCATGTACACTGATGCACAGATCAACGCGTACGTAGTGAACACTGATCGCGGGATGTGTTCATACGAAGTACAACACATACTGATAACACTTCTGGCAAACCAGTCATCTCTCTGTTGGCATATGAGCGATGTGATCAAACTGACATAAGATTAAGCTTTCTCTTGGTCGTCGTTAGAACAATGAGATACGTCACGAAAACCGTGATATATTCGTAGTCTTTAGAGTATCATATGAGCGGATGTCATGACAGCCACCAACGAGCATGAAACACGAAGGGTGATCGATTGATTTCGGTCTCAAGGCCCAGGCAAGTAGTATTCAAGGTAGGCGATGAATTATTGAAGATGCACTCCAAATGTGAGGGATCTGTGAAAGGTTTAACCAAAGCAAACAGCCTCACGGTGTAGGGATCCTATGGCTACTGTGCTAACGGAGCAGCAACACTGACGACAAATTAGCCGCAATCAGTTCCATGTAGTAATATGTCTGGCAAAGGTAGGGGTGAAAAATGATAGTGGTTGATTAGATATGAAGAAGAGTTAACCGCCAGTTTATAACGAGTCATTAAAACCAGTCCAATATTCTTGAGGAGTATCTGTTGAAGGACTCAACTAACCACGTCAGGAGCGGTCGTTGGTTTAACCACACAATTCTGCAGGACTGCGAGTCAAGCACTTTGTGCCGGATTATCACAATCAAATTTGTCATGCTCTTTGTAAGCCTTAAATTCCCCAGTAAGAATTTATGGCAAAATCAGCCTCTGCAATTTCACTGAATTCCACTGGCCCACCAAAGGTCGAGTTTACCATCGGCCAATCGGCTTGACTGTGCAGTGTTTCTCCGATTAGAACGGTTCATTTCGTACGGTTTGTGTGAACAGCAAAGTGGGAAGTTAAAGTTTGATCTGCTTCGCTTACATCTTTTGGAGGGTATTTTGAGTGGTGAACTTAGTGAAGGGAACGATATGGGTCAATGGGCACCTTACAGTTTTCGCCTATCTTCGCGTCGAGGTGGCCCACAGAACGCCGATTCTTGGAACGATTGCTAGGTGATTCGGCCGGGTCGGAGGCGCAAAATTAGAGACATGGGGAGCGACTTTAATTCGCGACACCAGTGACGTCGCTCAACCCAGAGACAAAGGTGGGAGGCATCGTGAGAGTGTTTTATCTTCAACAGGGTCCTTGGTGCATAGCAGCCATCTGCGTTGAATTCGAGCAATAGGCGGTGGTGTGAATACTTGCAAAAAATCAGACAGTAGGAGAGCTAGACAGTGTCATCCACAGGGCGCGAATATTTGGGAAGAGTTATGGAGGGCTGTTTATCGTGCGGTTGCCCAACTGGTTAAAAAATTCTTCAAAGATGTTTCTGTTCCTCGAGTTTAATGGTTGGTCCTTGTGTATACAAATCCCCCGTAAGTTTACGAATTAATCAGACACACTCATCGTTACATACATGTTTATTGGTTCGAAGGTCGTTGTATGACCTATTCGCTTCCATTCGGCTTGCTTCATTAGAGAGGAACATTTCCACTTCTGTCTGACTTATCAAAGGGACTTGTGGGGCTACTTCATACATTCATTTTATAATATTTGTTCAACCTCAACGGCGTAACTTTACTGACGATACTGACTGTTACAGTTGAAGTATGCAGCTGTTTGCTGTGCACATTTTATTGCTTGTCAGAAAGTGCAGTATGTTTTTCGATCAAATCTTGTTTTGATTTTGGTGATCGGTATTTTTCAACGCTTTGTCTGCAGGCGGTTTGGTCGTACCATTAGCCGAATAAACAACTTCTTAAATGATCTCCTCTAAGCTGCGACTACCCACGTGATCAATGATGAATAGGGGATATTAATCATATCAGCATTTCCTATTTGTTCCCACACTTGAATTTTATTGGATTATTCCAGTGCCCACCAAATGTCCAGAAAGGAAAAGACCGTCCATTTAGGATTAACTTAATATTGACCACATTATTCAACTTTTTTGTTCAGTCAGGTTTCGCGCCACTCGAGAAAGGGAGTTCCGGATTATGTATACATTCAGCAACTTGAAGACATTTGAGTGTGTTCGTGAGTTACACAACAGTGCTATTAGACATGAAACTTGTGGAGAAGTTTTCTAACGGTCACCATCCGTATCACTTGCTGAGAACTTATTGGTTCGGTTTCACCCTTACGGTTTCAATACCGTGGTTCTACTTGTCCTTCGAACAACAAAGTTCCGTGTGGCAGTCTATTATGTCAGTAATTTACTAACAATATCTGCTGCAGAGTCGAACTAAACACCAATTAAAGTCGGTCAAGGTCACCATCTCAATATCGCTTTTACTGGACCGCCCTGTGAACTATTTTGTGAACAGCTCTGGGGGCACTACACACACCTGTTGTGGCAGTCCAAGCCAGTATTGATCCTAGTTACTCAAGCTGATGCCATAATTGTTCATGGGGCGATTTAAATATGCCGTTTATAGTTGGCACGATTGAACTGAACTACACAGCTTAGAAAATCTCGACGATGGAACGGAGTGTTGACCTGAGAAACTAGGTAGCCAGTCTGGCCAGGTGTAGTGGAAATGAACGATCACATTATACGGCTGATCAGTTGTCAGGCGGAGGCACGTATTTGGGTATTTATGTAGCCAGAGGAAAATGTAAGAAAAAACACTGGAGTGTACTCCAGAAAGAATGTGTTTTTTGTGCATGAACTTGGCGTTAACAACTGTGACGATCCTTGATTAGTGTTATGTGCAAACTAGTGTATTTGTATGAAGTGGTGTTATGCAAATACCGCGTTTGATGATTTTCCGAATCAACAATAATTGCGTCATCCGCATTGTTGACTGACAACGCCGAAACAGCTAAACAGTGCGAATCATTTTATCCGAAACCATCTTCTGACTCCTGGCAAGATGTTGGATTTATTGAAGTTCATCTGACATGTTTATAGTCTTTTGTCTAGTATGATGCGGAACGATGAATCCGTAAAGGCGTGTCTGGTTTGATTGTAGACAGCCTATACTTAACCTGCCTTTATTTCTTTCCCGTGTGCAGTAAACCATCATAACGAATTTTGTACCATAATTCCACATCAAATGTTTACTTTTTTCCCTCTTACAAATGTCATTGTCTATCTGTTGAAACTTCATCTTTGGTGTTGTTAACACGTTCTCCTCTTCATCTGTACCCGATTGTTTTAATGAAGTCACTTCCCGTTGACTGGTGACTGTTTGTTATCACGTGCTTGGTTGCCCCATTTTGAACTCCTTTGCTAGATAATTTGTGTACCCGGTTGATTCACATTCAAGGTGAGATAGTACCTTTGTTGTAATTTTATTAAACAGTACCGTATAAATTCCAATCCTTCCGATCGCCTTTTCGAACATTTTTCGGACTTGGAAGATAGTCCTGTTAACCCGACCGTCTGAATAAGCGTTATTCGAATTGTCGAATACGCGTTACTGACTGAATTACCCTAAATCAACAGGAGCGATTTAACACAGGTATTTTGGGATTGTCGATATCATAATAGTCAACTTAACAATCGATGTCGTTAGCTTGATCGCTCAATCACTCGACGTGCCTATTTCTGATAATAAACGCCAGTACACTAGACATCTAGTTTCCAAGACCATCCGTACCACCCTTTTGCGTGGTATACATGTGTTTACGTGCACCATGCTCATCCGACGTGGTCGCTTGAGCACGCTCACGTTGGCGTACAAGATCATCTGCGTATGTCTTACGAAAAACTGACTGTTGCACGATCGTTGTTAAAGAAGCCTAACTTAAACAGCAGAGTTCGCCGGGAGAAAATTCATGCGGTTTGCCGTTATTGATTTGTGTCTTCAAATTTCTTTCGGGAAACACCTGTTTTCTATTGACACCAAGCCAAGTAATGAGATCGATCACAGCGAGCACAACAGTGGTGAAGGATTTAGTTCACAATCACAAGAGTTATGTAGACCACTGTCCACAACCTGAGCAAGTGGTGGTTCATCGTATTATCAGTCAGCATACAGCATTTTACGCCGTCTTTGTTCCAGTTATACTAAGTGTATTTGAAAAGCTACATTTTATCCTAACGGGACGCAAACTGATCGCCGGTAGTTTGTGGAAAATGGGTTTTGCACATTTTCCTAGTATTTCCAGGGAAAACCTAACCTCCAAAGTTGGATCAGTTCTGGTGTATTGTTTCTACTGTCTCTATCATCAAACTGACAGTACCGCAAGTAAAAGGTTGCTGAATATAACCGAAGTGTTTTTGGGAGTGATTTTTTGTGAGTACCATAGCAAACCGGAGAAAAATAAAATCTGTCTGAAAATCCTCAGCAGATAGAAGTAGCACCATGGCGAACAATTGTTGTTGGTGACCTTTTCTCGAGTACAGAGATTCCCTCAGAACATGTAGTGAGACCAACCTCAAAATCCAAGACGTGATTGTCTAAAAGTGACCTTTGAAATGACTGCTGCACTCTAGATACTTGGCTGGACTTGGACATACATACCTGCATATACACCTTCATATACATATACATACATATATATATGGCCCTCGTCGTGTGAAGTAACATCCAGCCAACTCAACTGGAGAAATAGAAGCTTCGATAAAACTAAAGTTGATGTAAACGTCCAGAGTTCTCATATATGACTCATGCTGCAATCAGAAGTTCTTTTGATCAATGATTTGAAGTTCAATGTTTAGTCAACTACTTACTGACCTGCAAGTATTAGGTAACCGTGTAAAGCCACTGATAAGCTAAAATTTGAGGGTGAGCAGTGACATCTGGAAACAAAATCACACTGTTTAAATGTGTGGGTCTATAGATCGTGTGTCACAACGAAGTGGACACAGTGTTTATGGTATTCTTGTGTTCAGCGAACATCAGACTAGTTTTTAAACTCTATTGCGGTACTGTACGTTTCATGAATTTAGAGAGGTGAAAAGGACGTGAAGTACATCCTCAACTAAAGTAAATTTATCAACGAGCCTGACATCAACCTTATTACCGATCTGTAGCTTCACAGTAAGCACACAATATCATAAAAGAATATTTATTCTGGGTGACTATAATACACGATTAGTAATGCATAGCTTGCAATGTGCAACAACTGTGTTTTTGAGTGAACAGAAACCATAGGATCTGCGAACTGCTTGTTTGCAAGTATAACAACTAATGTTAGTTTTATTCCATTTTTCGGATATCAGACATTGTCTGCTTTTTTCTCCCGTTCGACGGATGTGCTAAAACGTGAAATTAAGGCTAAATGCTTATTGTTCTCTAGCGTTTACACAATTACGTCATTCGATCGAGTGTGAACTCATTCCGATTGACCTTAAAATCCAATACCGAATAATAACAAATAAATGCGTTCAAAACTGTTAAGTCGAGTGTATTTTCCCAGTTGGTCCTCAACCACTGTTGGTTGCTGAACATCAGCAATATGTTGCCAATAATCTTGACCCCACATATGTTTCCTTTGCAGAATGAAATGACGTTGTCTTTTTGCAAATCATTCCTTTCTCCATTTTATGAAGCTTCATCATTTGGTTGTTTTCCATGTTTTTCTTCGTGTTTATTCACTACTCGTTTGTCCCCACTTAGTACTTCAGGAATTTTTGTTTATTTACTGAGACCGAAGCAGGTCCAACCCATAGTTACGGCGGATATAATTTGAAAGTGAAACTGATGAGGACTATGACTTTTCATAAAAATGTGATAGAAAGGCGACGAATTTCCGTTTCTTCGCCTGATGCTTTGTAAAAAGTAGGCCATCTAACATGTTTCACTAGAATGAACTTCCTTAAAAATCGAGGACATCTTTCTGTTTCTAAGGGCCCTTTTTTGCGGTTCAATTGTAGCACCCCAGATAGCGTTTGGCACCCTTTGCTTAGCACTCACAATGAATATCAAACTGGGGGAAAAGGTGTGAAAACAGTGTTAAAACCTTTAGCAAACAACCTCTTCACTTGCTTTGCGTGTAACCTTCAGGTGAAGCGATTGAATGACTGATTTGCCCACTAAAACACGCTACCCATTTCTGCCCGTAATTATTCAGATGCTGCGACTGAAACATACAGTCATCTATGTTTCAGCAGGAACCCCGGGCCTACCAGTCAACCGTATCAAAAACAAATAACTCTTGTACTCAGCTGAATTAATATTGGAGTTGCGAAGAAGCCACGTTTTGTTACTTCCGGTTTTAATCTACAATAAAACTATATCTTTCAAAATTTTTGGTCTTGTATTTATTTTGAGTTTTTTATTAAATGAATTCAAAAGGCTCTTCAACGTTGCTAAAACTCAGTTGAATTGGTTTGTTGGTTGAGAACTTTAAAAAATTTTATTCTACAGATTTCCACCATAATCGCAACTTTCAAACTGTATCGTTTCACTACAAAACGGTTTTACACAGTTAAAACAAGTAACGTCAGAATGCTATTGATTTGTTTCATCTGATTTCATAACACGTATAAGTTGAAAAATATCTATTGACTAAAGGCCGTGTGATAAGATGTTTTTGTAGCAAAAAAGAAAGTCATTCAATATGTCGAATAAGCTTGAGGGTTAAAGGGGATGAAACCTCAGGAAGCTCATTCTCACTCTATAATTTATACCGTGGTTTTAACCTCGCCAAAATCTTATCAGAATACTACAGACTATCGAAGAATTATTTCAAATGTAGCACTAGGTTCCAGTTTCGCTTTCACTGAAGCGTATCATTAGTTGAAATAATGTGTCCCCGAAAATCAGGCATTATTATATATATATATGTATGTATATATTGCTTAGTTGGTCCAGTAAAGTCCATGATTTCGATCTCACCAAGTAGTTAGTGATTACAGAGTCGTCGTTTGAAATGAACAGAACGTCTCCGTTTCTTTTACATCAGAAATGGTCGAGCAATATGAACACAATTCACACAGATTTGTGACTGGGCTTTTGGAAACAACTGATGGACCGGAGGCGTCGTTAACACACTAGTCCCACAGACGCAAGTGGCAGGATGTTAATTCAAGGGTCAGGTGAGGATATGCACTGAAGATAAGCTTTATTGAAAGCGAAGCCAGGGTCTAGTGCTTTGTTACAAACTAGGCTGGACGCGAACCTTATCTGGGATGAAAAGATCGCGATCGAATGCTGATAGTGCTCAATCTGAAATAACTTAATTCTCCGAAACTCAAGTCTACTTAAATGAAAAATATTTTGTTTTGTAATTTATAAATAGCTTAAATTGGAAAATAATAATGACGGGTAAAATGTGGTCCAACCAAATAACAGTTGAACCAGCGACCTCACTGAAATAGTAGATGATGTGACGGGTTAACGCTGTATATCCACCATAATGGATAGACATATTCGTCGAAATAATCATCATCCACAGGCAAACATAACGAGGAAAACATTGGCACGTCGCTTTTGGTGGAATCAACGTGTTGATTAGCACATTTCACTCATTCGAATTAAAGTACAGGTGGCAGGGTAGGTAAGTTGCACTTCCAAAAGATGCACGACAAGGATGCAACCAAAACATCGCCTTGGGTAGAAGAGCCCGGAACCGTCCAACTATACAAACGATTATAAAAAACAGACGTGAATAGGGAACCGTGTAATTTACACATAGACACAGCAGGCCACTTGAACGAGGTCCGTAGGTAATGCGTGCACATACCACAGGAAGAAACAGCGTGTTTTCCTCCACAGAAGCTGTGTCTTTAACGGTTAGTAATCTTTGTTCATTAGCGGGAGTCGTCACGTACATTCTGTTATTCTGATCCAATTGCGATATTGCTAGAACCAATGTCTAGCTCTTCTTATGAGTAATTTGACATTTTTATCATGGTGTGTTTTGTGGCAAATTTAATGAACTTTGCGGTTATGCTGTACAAAGGCTAATGTTTTATTCTGTTACGCAATCGCAACCCGAAAATGTTGGTGTTCTCCAAGGCGTTGTTAGTTCAGCGTCACGTCTCGGCCATCTGTTGGCAAAAGTTGCTGATGCGCTCAATTTTATTGCCGTGCCAGTGAAACCGTTTACTCAACCCTGTTCGTTCATTTCATTGTTTTGTTGTCATACCTTAAAATTATATAACCGAATGTTCTACGTAATCGACTGATGAGAATAAACAATATGCCTCCATCTAACAATGTAGGTCTTCTTGTCGCCTCGATGCTCCATTGATGATTAAACGTGAAACTCTTCTCATTAAGTATGTTAAAACATTGTTTCAAAAAGATTAAGAGAGTTTCAATACCTGTTACTCCAATTTTCCCCTCTACTGTTATGAAATACTTAGGATTCGTCCCTCGTTTATAAGTGAAAAGTCACGTATGTTTATGATGATGAACGTCGTCTTTCGCTGGTAACTGATTATCAGACAAGCAATAGGGTTCGAAATTTTCCTAGTATTCATAACAATTATGATAAAGTTCAAACAACGACTTCAACCAGCGACCTTTAACTAATAGGTTCTATTAAAATAACTTAAGTAGCCTACCGGTCAACAGATCATTCATGTACGATTCTATGCCACTAATTTTTAGTGTACAATATGTCAGCAAAATCCAGTAGTCGTTGAGCTTGTCAGAGGTGCGTGCAATCGGTTTTTGTAGATTTATACGTAAGTGGTGTTATCTGCTTATTTCCGTATTGAATACCACTCGATTACTGTTATGGCCTGGATCATACACAGATTCCGGGTGTTTTACTGTTAGAAAACATTCACACCTGACTGAACTGGTTGGTCACGTGGTGTGGAACAACAGGCAATCAATCGGTAACCTCTCAGATTGAAGCACACGTACGAACGAGATTTTTAATCATGTCAATCAAAATGTACGTGGTTCAACATCAGAACGGTCTAACATAGACTTCAAAGTGTACAAAGTGTTTTCATTTTGAAGCACAGTTATGTTCCCCCATAAAATACACATTAGACCGTGAAGTGTAAAAATTACACGAATGAACCCATTAAAAAATTAACAAACTGCGATAATACAATGAAGGATATTGAACATTAAGTATTCAAATTCGCAATGTGATGACAATTTGCTTCTCACCAGGCAAAGAAAAGATTATAAGAAGTCGTCCACAAGAAGAGAAATATGTGTTCATAGTTGTCTTGTACAGTGTATACAAAGGCGGGAGGAGAAGACATTTCCTACAGCACAGTGTATACGAAAATTTGATTTAAGCATGCTGAAGAATAGCTTATTAGCAACGGTTACTCAAAATGTTTGTTACGAAATTGTATCTAGTGTGCTCTACTCACAACACTGTTCACAATAGCATTTGGGAGGTCTTTTTACTAATAGCCTTCATTTCTGAGTGAGTAATTGTGATCGGTGATGTTGAGACCCCATAATTTCAGCTCGCGTGTGTGGCATCGGGCAGTGCATCAATGCTCACGTGGATTACGAACAACCACTTGTCTACCACATCTTACTCCGTGTACACACAGTAATATGGTGCCACAAGACGACCACATAGATAACTTTTTTACGTCAGTATGATTCTTTCTAAAATGGTTGGAAACAACTCGAAATTTTTTCTTCACTGCACAGAAGGTGATATTCGACTTCGGCCGCCTCCGATTGTGAATTTTCACCGGCAGGATCCAACTGTGTCCATTTTAGTTTGACCCAGGGAAACTAAACAAGGCAGACTGGGTGTAACCTTTTGTGTCACAATTTTTGTGATGTTTCGGAGTAACGAGAGCCACCTCCCTCAGTTGGATAAAACCCGTAGGTCATAATCCTCCTGTGTTGAAGACGAAAGCAAGCCAAAGCTGCGTCAAAAGCTAGTCGGTCGTCGTCTCCACATTTCGCGTTTCCGATTGTTCATTTCTACATGTACCATTCGCCTCCTTTGTCTAATACACAACTAGAGGTGTTAAGAACTTATGGTTGATTATTATACACGTTGACTTGCACCATTAATACTAAGCTGGACTTTCAACCTTTTTCCGGAAGACACACAGAACGCAAGCTTTACTGGTCTTGGGTCTAAAACGTGTCGCTTTATTTACTGGTTTGCGTGCCTGTAAGGTGTTGAAAACCGTACCGTTCACTTCACACTGGGTACTAGAGAGTTACCACATGTGTGTAAGCGTATTGCCAAAATCCCTGGCATGTCTGATCCGACTTCTCAAGCCCACAAGGTAATGCATTTATTTGATTTGGTACACAACTTTCGGCGGTGCATGCCATGGTTCGAAGTGCGATTCGAAACACTTCGTAAAGTTAGGGCCATGATACACCACTGCTTGTTTGACAAATACCACATTCTTGAGTGGATTTAAACGTCTTCGTAGATGCGCATAACTTGAATGTTTAGCTTACGTTTCAGGTAATCTTCATTGGGCCGGTTCAAATCACTTTTAAAAGCATCCGTTACTAGCCTTGAAAAGTCGTAAATAGTCATGAGTGATGGCGTTGTGGGGTAACTAACTCAAATTTTTGTTTCTACCCAATCTGGTATAATGCTTGTAACTCAGTTAAGTATTGTCTAAATGTGCTCACTCATCGAGGTCTCTCTGCGGGGCAACTGACGTAAGTCACTCGAACGGGCGACTTTCCTAACGAAAACGTTAATGCCACTTCACACGACTTGAGCACGGAGACGGTAACTCCTATTCATATGTAACTTTCGAACACCCTGTTGGCTTAAGGTGCCAAGGCTCACCGGAACTGAATTTCTATCCAGGACAACGATTCGAAAATAAAAACTTTCACATCCTGTTCAACATGTGGATGAACAACATTTTAGTACACATTCCATAGCTCAACACAGGTATCATATCCACTTTGGCTTGTGGTCAAAAGCCGACAGTGTTGGAGATCAGTACGTGCATCTAAGCACAGTATATCCTGAAATCACTTAAGCAAACCGATTACTTTTGACGTTCGTCCGATGTATCGAATGTTAATTAATCAGCCCAAAGATAAATAAAACACGAACTGTTCGCCAGGGCATCGACACCTTGGGAAGAACAATCTGTTCCGCTTACGAAGGAGCAGGTTAGTACTAACAAATGTTTCATAGTATTTTTATTTTCTTCAGAACATTACTATCCAGAGACATCCTTATTGTCTGGAATAACTTTGGATAAAGTATTTTTCCACTCGTTTGTAAGGTAATCTCAATCATTCAAATCGCTCTTAGCAGGTCACCGTTTCTAAAATAAACCCATCGCATCGCCCAAATAAGGGGCAGTATGCGATGAGTTTCTTGGGACAAGATCATGGTATGGTGGCATAAGTATCACCTGTTTAATAGTTAAACTTTGCCGGAACATTGTACCCGTTGCCAATCAGCAGGTATTTGCACCCAGTAAACTTCGAATATACATCGAACTATAGGAACCACTATCACAGAACGTCAATAAAGTCACCTGATACGCATTCCTGACGGATGGTAACAGTCGCGAAGCTGGTAGATTTTATCGTTGAACACGTAAAGCTCGTGCCATTTTATTTTAAAAACGCATACTACCAACTAACTGTCTGTGGCAAACTGTGTTTCTTCACAGTTGCAGTTAGTACTGTCAACCTCCGTACTGGTCTTCATCAAATATGAGGTAAACGTCCCAGCTAACTCGCAAATAATTTCCAGTCTTACAAAATCGTTGTAAATGAAGCAACCACACCAGTGCTACAAAAGTAATTCAACTTCGGAGATCATATACAGGTCTGTTAGTGGCACCGGCAGATGGAAGGCGTTTCCTGAACGGGTCATTACGGACAACACATCTTAACGTTATCAGGCTTTGGTCTGTGCATGACTGATAGCACGACTCTTGACTATCTCCCTAGGTGGATTATAATGAGAGGACACACGAATTCGCGCATTTCCTGAAGTTTATTTAGTATTGTTACTTAACAGTACTCATTGCTACTTTCTTGTTGGGTTCATTATTTATCGTATAAGCTTCGATTTGTTGTATAACAGGCAGTTTCTTGTGCGAGTAGTATATTACTCACACGCGACATTCAGGAACTAAACAGCAAGCCACAATCCCAAGAAGACGACGGACCAGAAGCGATTACTGAAATAGTGTGTCCACACTGTGGGAGAAGTGTCATCAGAACGAATGAAAACGTACTGCTACCCAAGGTGTGTGACTGCACGTTAGCTGTGCAAATGAGTCTACATGTCCGTGGTCTCATGTTTGAACATAACTTGCATGGGAGTCCGTGTAACAAACAGTTTTTTGGACCAAGCGTCTTTCGCGATCACAACAGACTGAACGGGTTTTGTCTGCCAAGTGTGGCAGTCAGTTCTTTCAGTTGTGGTGAAATTTCGATTTCTAAGAAATTAATTTGGACGAGTGTAGGTCACAACTTTATGCACACTTAACCCCGTAATTCGTTAGAATGAAGAGAATTGCTCGGGGTAGCTAGTAGTTGTGATATTTCACCATGACTTTTTTTATTGACGTAACACTTCATGAAGATGTTTGAAGATGATGACAACCATTCGTTGTGTTTAACATGAACTAAGCCAAGCCACTCTAATGGAAAATATGTGGGTTTTTAATTCAACACTATTGGAGGTATTAAAAGCAGCGTTTTCCGGAAACAAACTTTGATGGAACAAACGAAAACATTGGTGCGCACGAGTTATGGCCTGACTATTTTCTCTGCTTATTATTAGGTGTATACTGTATAACGGGATGCAGAAATAGAGAAAGTTGTCAAATGTGAAACTGAACGTACTAGGTAGGCGTGTAGTTGTTCTGCGCGCCAATAAGTCGTTATTGTTGTTAATACAACAGACAGACAAGCTGTTGTGCATACATAGAGGTAGGCGCCAACGTGTCAGGGAACCTGACTAAACATAACGCAAAAATCAGCGTTTATCAGCGGTGTAAACAAATGTGGATGCCTTCATGGGGTCTACCTGATAATGACAGTTCAACAGAAAGGTGATTGTTGACACCGACAGTTTGTTTGCCGACTTATACTTTGCGGCTTTATACTTGCTACATCTACCTTCTCACCCGTCCCAGGCCATTCTCCAAAATTCGGAAATTCACTAACATCATTGCCATGTCAATGTAACCTATCTAGAAACTATACGAGAGGAAGGCAATGATGTAAAATTTGGTAAACGGAGGTAGCCGGGGTTTTAGAGATGGAGCTGCAGTTCGATTTATAGAGTGAGCTAGTGTGGAATCTGCAGCATTGTCAGTCCGTAGTACAATGACTTCTAATAAACCTAATGACGTCATTTTCTTTGTTCGTTAACTGCGAGAGGACTTTGGGATTTGCCAGAATTAGAATAGTGACTTATATTTCATATCTCATTTCGTCCACCGCTGGAGAAAAATGAGATTACAATGTTAAGCAGCAGCGACGTGATCCATTTAAGCAAAACACAAAGAACTACACAAATGGAGGAGGCATGTGAGTTTTGTCAGAGGGCGTAGTGATGTTCCTATAATAGTGTCAAACAACGAAAATTTAAGCAGGCTGCAACACGGATCCTTCAAGGGGTTCGGTAACCAGTTCACAATAACATGTCAAAAATTCAAACAATAATACCTAACCACAGAGCCCTTTCCGTCAGAAAAGTCGGGAACCATATAAAAGCACTTTGGGGGTGTGGGTATAGGTTAGCGCGGTAGTTTCTGAAACGAAATAGTACAGAACTGGCGTCGGACGAAATACCAGTTAGTTTCTCACTAAGCAACCAGCGGATAACTGAGATATACAATCTCACATATAAGATAGGTGTCCAATAAAGCACAGTCTTTATTGTCCAACTGGTTAGTTAGCATGCTATGTGCGTGCTCGCGTTTATGAGTCAGAATTCCAGTCCACAACAAACCCGGGTTCCCGCTCACACGTCGTGTGCAATTCTGCCCGGTTTATGTATGTGATCGGAGGCTTCTAGCCTAGGGTTTTCCACCTGCCATTCCTCGCCCGTTGGTCTGATTTCGCTGAGCGATGGTTTGTCCGGTCGCCCGTGTTGTCCGCCATGTATCTACCGTAGGCGTTGCTCATATTCCACGTATTGGAATGATCGCGTCCCCAATCTCGTCGCCTATCCTATTTTGCCTGCCATGTCTCGCCCGTTGCTGCGATCCAACTGAGCGATGACTCGTTCGGTCGCCTACCTCGTCCCCGATCCGCTCACCGAGAGTTTTTGGACTTACCTACCTCGCGTTGAGGTATTCCGCCGAGCGTTGGAAGACTCGCATCTCCAGCTTGTTAATCCACCACAATACCTATCTGGTAATCTGAAATCCTATATGTACTCAACTAATAAGTCTCATGTGAGATTTACATAGCAATAGTTTCCTTCATTGAACCATGTCCAAGGAATGTCCTTCAAATGACCATTGAGACACATGAGCAGTGTTCTTCGTGTGTGACATCCTACAGATGTGATTGGGGGCAGTTGCACTATTAATTGAAAAAGATTGCTTTTGCCGTAATATGAAAGGGACAAAACATTCTTGATAAATTTTTCGGGTTTTTTAAAACAGTAATTGAAGTGCGTTCATCAAAACACAATATTTTTCATGTTTGTCTTCCCAAATTATTTCCTTGCCTTGAAAAAGCATTGGTTTTATCATTGTTTTGTTATGGCTGCTGGTTTTTAATAATCGTTCCTTGATTATTAGTACCAAATTCGAAAACCTCGCAGTGTCCTAGCCTGCGTGTGTAACAATGTTATTGCACAGTACTAAGTACTGGACAGCCCAATGTTTATCAATTTTTATAAATTTTCCTTCTAGTCAGCTCAATGTGTAAACAGAATTGTTCCTTACCTGGAGGTTGGCTCTTTAGTTGTTGTTCAATGACTTTGTAACCTTAAACTTCAAACCACAGGGGCATGCTGTAGATCATATTCTCTTACAGAGTCTGTAATGGTTTAATATGCGAAGGAAAACTTGAAGAAAGCCCAGTATAAATGTTGTGCTAATCAATATACTGACGGTTCTTACCAAGTGTCGTTGTCTTGTTCATTGTGTCGCACTGACTTAGGGGAAGATTTTGGGATGGATTGCTCATCGTTCACGAATTACATCCCTACAAAAGAAACACTTCTTTCATTTCTGATGTGTTTTTACGAAAGGAGAAGGACTTCATTTATGAAAGTGCAACGTATTTACTCAAAAACAAATTTTAATATTATTTTCTAACAGATAAGCGTTATACTTGATTTGACCTTGTCTCATTCACTCTCTCTTTCTCTCCCTAAATGCATCCCCTGGAAACAGCATGCATTGTATCCGGTTGTCACCAATAACAGAAAGGATTGCCCAGTTTTCCGTCTATACAGCAGCTCAATTTGATAAGTAAATAATGGTTCTTTGCCTGTGATAAGAATGTTGTTGTTAGATAGCTCATCTCACAGCAATGACACAAATGTCCCTTTGAAACTCCTCGGTGTAAGACTACAAGTAATCTTTCTCCCAAACTGAATGAGAATGACACTGATCCTCGTTAGTCCCATTGGGAAAGTTAACTACATGTGAGCAGTTTTGTGCATCTAACGACTGAAAAAGCTAGGACTAGCACTTACATAGTATTACATTGTGCTCATTCCCAAAATGGTAATGTCTGAATTTAGAAAATAGAAATAACATGAGAAAGCTACAGACTAATTCTGCTAATCACGCTGTACCGAGTGTATCCGGTTAGACAAAATAGTTGGCTTGTGGCGAACTACTGCATGTCAGAACCTCGTACAGAGCAAACAAGGACGTAACTGTCTTGGGAGGAGTATTGCAGACTATTGAAGAATATGTCGCCTCATTCGAGCGTTATCAATATAATATTAGTAATCGTGGTGAGTTAATATATTTCGTATATAAATACAGGGATAGATAGACTGTTCGAAAGGATTTGGTAAAATAGCCATGAGTTTAGGGGTGATAACGCCTTTGAAGCGAATTCTCATAGCTTATGAGATAGTTATCGATTTGTTCGGTCTGTGTAAAGAAGGTTGCAACTGCAACTACATTTGCCATTTTGTCACTGTATTGTAAGTAAACTGTTGTCGAGGGGTTCACTTTCATGTTCAACTGATTAGGTAAGAAAACAGGAGAAAAGGAACGTTGACAATACAATCCTCAAGATACTTCATTATCATGCTTTTTGATACTCGGAAAAGATTATTTCGATATTTGTCTCAAAAAAGCGACCAATTCACTTTTTGTTTCTCACCTGTGATTATCCTTATGCTGCTGGTTCGAAAAGCTCCACATAACAGTATCACGTGAGTTTACATTGACTGTGGCTGTTGACAGACCGCGATCGGACAGGCCTAAACCAGAACCCAGCAAACACCGCTATCGGTCTTCATGTCCTGCCACAGTTACAACGCAATTATTGCTTCCTGTTTACGAAAATGGGAGATTCACAAACAATGTACATCATCTTATACGTTTCTGAACGAGATTATGACAGTCTGTGCTGACAAAAATGCAAGAGATAGGGTCTTCATACAAGAATTTTGGTGTTGACCTTTGGAACTATTACTTCGAATTTTGATCACCTGTTTAACTAAATGCACGCGAGAACATTCATGATTTTGAACAGATGACGCTGTGGCTCAAACTGTCACTGACAGTACGTTGGCGACGAGGAACATATCCATCAAAACGCTGATGTCTATTAACCATAGGATAGTACCCAAGTGACCTATTTCTTTGACACACTGGCATACCCCACTAGAATTTAAATTTTTATAAGTCAACACTGTTACGTAACAGAATTGATTACCATTCAAACTAAAATTTTCACCGCATTGATTTATCGTAATTACTTTATCTTACCATCGGATTCCAGTTAATGTTGATGACTGTGTTTTGAAATGTGGAAAAAACTCAATGATAACCATCCACTACAGAATTAAGCTTATAAAAATAACAGCATACATTTTGGAAAGTATTTTCATACAAACTTAGATTATCAACATAGATTGACTGCGTTTGTTCTTGTACAATTGTAATAAATGCATTCGTACAAAATTAGTGTTGTTTACCAAAGCTCTGATATAATCGATCATCATATCGATCAGCACTGCTAAGCGTGGGTTAGTTTGACCGAATAACGCCTAACCAGTAATGGCGATTCACCTTGGAATGAGGTTCACGTGAACATTTAATAGAAGGTTAAAACGGTACAGTCGAAGTACGAATCATGTGCTCTTCAGTCTCTATGGTTTTCTGTTTTCGTGTTGATGCCAAACAAATACAGTGTAGAAGTTGCTGTCATTTCGTATGCTAACAGTAAAAGGAACACCCTACCTTGTATGTTTGATCTATACGGCTACATCATATATAGCGAATAAACTGGTGTTGGCTCACATAAATCAGACTCAGTGTGTGAACTGAAAGACGGTGTTGCCGAAAAGGGAAAAAATGCATGATTACAATCGAATTCTGTATTATAAAAGTTGGGAAGTCCATAATATGACAGCAAAAAGTACTTACATGTCAGAATAAATGAACCATTAAGTGAACCAGGTACATTGTAATGTGAGGTTCTTACTGTCCTTTGTACAATTTGATGTTGTAACTTATATTCACATGATTGCACTAGAATGATACATCTTTATTATCACGTTGGTTCAGAGGAAACAGTTAATCTCAGGTTTTCCTCTCGCATAGGTTAACTCTGTAAAAGAACAATTACAATGAGGTATCACTGGTTACTGATACGTTCACCCAAACCAAGACTACTATTTTTAGTGTGTCAGACGAACTGATATTTCAAATAAACAATTTCTCGTCTAACACAACATTGATCATATGAGCAACAATTTCGACGAAACGACTAAGGTATCTGATACACAGTGACGTGATGACCCATAACCGACTGTTTGGTGTCCGGCTCTGGGTGTCGCTCTGGCCCGTTAGGCATGACAAACTGCCGTGATACACTAACCGTCTGACTCTTCCAGTCGGACATGCCGATTTCAAGGTTGGCGGATGAGAATCGGTCTTGTCCCATTTAACCCACTGGTAATAAATATGCTCTGGAAGACAAGCATGGACGGACCTCGTCAATTGAGTGCTAACGTGAGGGTGAGCAAAGTGCGGCCGTCAAAACGCTAAAACAAATTTGTGGAAAGTCAACCTGCTGTATGCCTTAGGAACAAACTGAGCTGCAGTACGTCCCAGACGTATGGAATCGACAAAACGTCCAGACTACGAGCCAAAGGGCTTGCCCCAGTTAGTAACCATGGTATGGGCGTGTCCGACACGTCTGAATATTTGAATGTTTCTATTCCTATCAAACGCCGGACCAACAAACAGGCCAGCTGACCGAGTCGGATGGGCGAAAGGGGACAGAGCACCACTGAAGCCGCAGCCAGATGAGCTGCCTGTGTGTGTGTGGAGTGTAGGCCTACTATCAGTCAAGTTGTTCAGACCCCTCGTCTCAGAGTTTTGGCCCTCGCGGCTCGCGATAGATGATACCTGGCGGTCCACACACGTTCCAGTGATTGAGAGGTAACGGTGGATTGGGAACCAGGGCAAACAGACGAAGTAAAAGTACGATATTTCCCTAACGGATTGTGCTATCACGATAATTTTCCTAATGAACGCTAAACAGTGAAATGTCACATTCAGGAAGGAAGCAGATTTACGAGCTAGTAAATGATTGATCGCAAACTAACTGTGCAAACTGTACGTGTGAATGAGTGGTGACGGTTTGGAATTAGTACTTACACTTCATCGAAGGCACATCGGACTTGTAGGCCCCGGGACGACTAGTTTGTTGTGTGTTCGCCTGTCTGTCTGATTTTTCCTAAGTTGAGTTGTGTTTGTCCACATTTTTCTCAGTTCAGTTTGCCGGAGAGTGGCAGCGCGCAGCTTGGTTTGGGAAAATTATCACGCCGTAACCAAATCTCACACCTGGAACACGGATAAGAGAACGACCTGTCGCTAACCTGACAAATAAAGAACGTATTGAACTGGTTTTTATTCGAGGTCTTTTGTGGAAATGTAGTGGAAACCAATATCAAGTTTAATACAAGGTATGTGGGCACATGACCGGTGTCTTACACACCCCAGAAGCGAATGTTAATAAGAGGAAGTCCTTTGGTTCAGACCCCGGAAATATTGCCAGGTTCATACTTCAGGAGCAACCCACTGAACGATAAGAATCAGCTCTGAAGCCTCACAGTGTCAAGGTTTCTCATTTTTTCTTGGTGGAGTCAGGAGCAGGTGGCGTTCCCTGCTCTCAAGTGATAAAGGGCATCTCACTACTAATAACCAACGGTACCTCACTTCTGTACAGTAACACTTTTGCACTACTTTTCGCGTGTTGTTCAATTTACGCAAAATAACCTTGTAGTATATTACAAAATTTGTGCACTCCCGTCTGCTATCCTCCCCGTTTACTCAGTCACTTGTCGATACTTCACAAACCTTTCATCGATGTTTTGTTTTACCTCCGTCGTACTACAAACATACCCGCAGCTTTGATCGCGCTTCAGTAGTCCAAGATAACATCGTTGCTTCTCAGATACTGGTAATTTAAAGTGTTGTGGTTGTCATTTATGATATCAGTAAACGCCTACTGTGAGTCATATTCATTGACTATCGAAATTTGCCCCAACTCCATTGCTTATGATTTGCATTGGTTAGTTTCTTTATCACCGATATCTTAGTAGAATACATTTGCATTTATCTGGGCTATGCAGTAATAAATACTTCATCACCACAAGTGGGATACACCAGTCTTACTGATGCAGGCCTCATACAAGCAACCCTGTGTAGTTAATTTTTAATCCTGCTTTGTCACCTGTATGCATACACTCTAAGACAGCTAGGGTGGAGCTCGGCAGATGGATATGCTCTTTAGCCGACAACAACGGTGAGCCGTAACACAACAATTACCTTTGTACATGGTTGACAGTAAATGGTAAGTATGTGAGCATACCTCGGTGAGTAGGAGCATGACCTTAACGCTCGATTGTCGCGACAGCAAAGTAACCAAAAACTTATAGTTATTTCCGCAGTAGGAGTGTAATAGATGGTAAGTACTGATTTCTTGAGCAGTTTATCTCCTTTCGAGCATTTAGACGGAAACGGATGGATGGCCAACTGTAAACATATGTGGCTGTCAGTTGTTAATTCGGCCCGAATATAACAATGGCTGGGTGTAGTGGATTAGATTTGAAGGTCCCTGTTAGAATATATATGCAAGCTACCCGAAGACTATTAAATTGGATCTATGAGAGGAGTCAGTAATAGAATGGCATGTAGGAACTTGAATGCCTCAAAGCAATAACAATTTTATGATTGCATCTTTGTAAGCACTAATACCATCCTCCACAGCACTACTTTGCCTAATTGCAAAACAATCTCCAAATAAAAAGTATAACGTTAACACAGATCGAGAATAGGAGAGAGACAAATATGTGCCTTATATAAATCGTATGGCCAAGTGCAAAATTTTTACATCGTGTGTGTTCGCACCTGGCCCAAAAATGACCGAGTTACAAGTGATAGTCATTCAGAATCGGTTCCTTTGAGGAGTTCACTGATCACCGCTCTTACATCAGAGACCACTGATTTACAATTGCAACAGATGTCTTGTACGCGCACTTGAATGAGCTTCACAGTGATCGAAATCTGTGAAGTGACAAGCCTTCTACAATAGGGTCGTAATTTTCACAGGTTATATACAAGTCAGCGTATCCGGCTCGATGCATTCATATAATGTGATCTAAATTCAATCAGTGAGTTACAGTGAGATTAATGGTGAACAGACTGAGTCGAGTGGTATCTGAAACTACGCGCCCTTGAAACCTGGGTTTAGCGTTGTCACAACAGATTTGATTTCTGTGTGGACACTTTGGGCGCTTGTTACCAATTGCTAGTGTGCAAACAAAAGAGAACATATACACTTGTGGTGTGCAAATGCGGATTAACTTGTCACCGTGACTGAGGATGAAGTATACCGGCCCAGTTATATTACGATAATTGGCCTGTGCTGGACCATCTGTGATTTACTTACGCAAACAAAGAGTACGCATCCGGTGTAAATCCGAGGTAAAAGGTACCAGACTGAAAGATAACTAAAGCAAGCAATGGTAACCATAGTTAACAGATGAATAGTGGTAGATGCTGATTTTTTGGATCGACTTCTCAGTAGAATTATCATCAACAAATAATGGTTCAATCTAAAATGTAAACAACAAGCCGATTGTACGGCTAGAACAAAAATGCAACTGGCGATCAATTCGATTTGAGTGACGCTCAAAACAAAGCGCATACTAAAGCCCAGGATAACTCAGGGTTAACACAGACACCCTCTTTGTCTATGGTTTAGAGCCTAAAACTGAGTGGTGGCCACAGTTTTGTAAACTGACGAAGGCGTTTTGTCATGACTTACCTTGATTGTAAATAATCATGAGGCTACCTATAGATGGTACGTTATGACAAACGTCAAAACGTGCGAAGAACAGTTGGATGCCAGCACAGAATTAGGTTCTTGAAAAATCCACTTGCGAATTCGCTTATATACAAGCTCTTCTATTTTTAAATTCAAGTGACTTCTGCTAATTGTACGTTTTGTAACTTTCTACCGGCTGTAAAAATTGGTTCACAGCGTTGATGCGTCGAAAGTCTATAATAACACGGTTAGGTTAATACAGGCTTTAATAAGTTAACACAGTCAGATAATTTCGAACCTATCTGGGTAAGCTAATATTTATATCAATACGCAAAATGATTTGTAAGCGAAATTGATCAGAGTCTACGACTGTCTACCCCAATTTGAAAAATCCAGTAAACCGCCCATTGGCTGGACTGTGTAGCCGGCATTCAGAATTTCTGTTTTAGCCTTCAAAGTATTTGTTGTTCATACGATTTTTGTTTCCTAATAGCCGGTTTTTCCCACGTCATTTTCTGCCAGAAGATTAAGTGATTAATAGTTTATTTTGATTAGATTGTTTTCTTACTTTCTGCATAAAAGTTTTGCGTTGGCTATTGTAATCGAGAACCAGAATAGGTTATCGAATCAAGCTTGAAATTGTCATACTAAACAAATTATTGTCTGTCGTTGACTCATTTAGACGAAAGATCACTCATGTTCCTAACAAGGAACAGCAATGTCAAAGTTGTGGTGCTGAAAATAAAATAATTATTTAGAAGAAAACTTTTTTAGATTTAAAACAAAAGATCATGTTGAAAACGATACAACAGATTATCGCTGTGAACTACTACGGCGATGTATGATATCAATCTCCAGTATTGAGGAATTTTTCCTCTCTCATTCGTTTCAATATTTTTAATGTGACCTCCTAAAACATTTTCATGAAATGTGCCTGTGCAATGTGATCATGCTTTTAGGTTGTGGTGTGACCAACTGAGCATTCTATTTGACTGCCGCTAACAACTGCAAATCGTCCTTACTCCATACTATTTACAAAAACTTCATTGTGAACTTGATACAGGATTCGAATAGTACGCTAAAGAGATATGATCGACGTACATTATTTAGGTTGGGACTTAGTGTAGCGAAAGGGCGTCCACTAAAGCACAATCTCTATTGCCCAACTGGCTGTTTGCCATGCCACGTTCGCACTACCGTTTATGGACCGGAATTCTGGTCCACATCACAACCCCGGTTCCCACTCACAGGCCATATGCACTTCAGTCCGGTTTGTGTGTTTGACCGACGCTTTCCACTGGAGGGTTTACCGCCTGTCATTCCTCCTCCGTTTGTCCGATCTCGTTGTACGAGGGCTCATCCGACCGCCCGTTTTGTCCACGATCCAATCGCCGTGAGCTTTTTGACGTACCTTGTCGCCGCGTTTGGGTATCCTGTTGAGAGTTAGAGTATTCGCATCTCCGGTTTGGTACTCCACTACACTAGGATCCACTGGTTAAACGTGTACGTGAGTTCACATATGCATCCGCGTCCGCACACACGCGTGCCGTCCAAGCGAACAACGTTCTTCCTGTAGCATCTGTGTGTGTGCGTCCTTTCCTGTTGACTCAATTAAACAATCGCGTGATTATGGGTAAGTGGCAGTGAAATATTTTGCTTACTACTACTTGAAAACCAGCCATAATTGATGAACATTGTTGCAGTTCTGTAGACCTTTTAGTCAGCCTCTTTTGGAAGGGAGTAATAGACTCGAATTTCACTCTGGTTGCAGCTCATCGGAGATTTGAACTCCGATCACTCATTCATGCGACAACCGTCTGACCACTGCAGCGTTGACCAGACATCACTCGCCGGTGAAATAACACATGTAAACGATGTCACATTCTGCTACCAGCAATGTTCAATTTATTTTGTCGTATCGTGAGGAAACATTAATTATCCTGTTTACTCCAGTCGATGACCCCTCTACTGAGATTTGTGATAACTTTGGAACCACAAGAGTCATTAAGTTGCTTTTGCGACATAGTAGGTACTGTTAAGTAATGCAGAATGTAACTGAGTGTTCACACATGATAAATCGACATTGGCCCAATATGAGATCTGTGGCGCAGTGGTCAAGATAGTTGTTCCATGAAGACCTGACCGGACCTCTAGTCCCGGCAGTTGCGAGGATATGCACTACGAACACACTTTAACAAAAGCTCAACGCGAGTCTAGAGTATCTTTTCAAAAACGGCCGACTAAAAACCTTATAAGGATGCGACTGATGCGATCAATTTTAGATGTTAATCAACTCATAACAACAAAAGCCTTTGCTTCGAAATATTGCTTAACCAATTCAATGAGTTCTGTGATTGCAATTTGGAGAGAAGTCGCTGTCTTGGGATCGTCGGTTAGTATTATCATGACGGTTTGTCTCCCGTAAAGATGATTTAGTCACTTAAGCTCCAATCACAATAGGATGTGACTGACAGTTTTTCATGTGATAGTTCAGTCCTATCATGTATGATGTCAACGAAGCACTGGCTGACAAGGCTGTTTGATGAAACCCTGTCCAGCTTGTTTAATGGGGACTATCGACACATGGATGAATACGTGTTTCTGCATATAAATTACAATTGTGCTCGCCCCTCACACTTAGTCTGTTGGTTGTGAGACTCGATTCATCTTACTAACTACCTTCTGGAATTACACGATGCATTGGTTTGTTTACCCCATTAGTCTATTAAGTGGCCGACCATACCCAGACTAAGGTGCTGCAACGATCGGTTTATTGAGAAACTCTATACTCACTTTACAGCGTTGTCCGAATTCATCAACTTGTAAAGATCGTCAGTCACTCTTTTTAACTTTATTCATTTGTGTGTGAGCTCCAAATCGATCCACTCCCTATGGCTCAAATGGTTTGCTCTTCTGGTCGTACAATTCAGATCATAGAACAGATATGGCAGCTGTTGCGTAAGCAGCTGATTTGGTCAACAACATTTGTACGCAACCTTCCTATCTAAATAATTCTGTCAATCACTCCTTAGCTAATGAGCATTTCGATCCCATTAGTGGAGTCAAAATTTAGCGTGATCGGGACCAACACAAATGAATTGCTCCGGGGTTTACTCTACTTTCCATCAACAAGACAAACATGTTTAACACTCGCGTTCAGCTAATTCATTCATCTTGTTACGATTTACACTAACCCACCGAAGTTGGTGAATAGACAAAGAGTTTCATTAGGTTTGATATAACAAATCGTACGCTAAGTGAACACGTTTTGTTGGGGTCATAATAATCAAGTTATGTTCGTCTATCTACTGTAGCTATCATCACGTCTTTACTTTCAAAGAATGAATTAAATGCTTAACGTAATATTCCAATATAACTCTTGATTCAACTTCCATACTCGTTCATTTGAAACATAATTATAGATTACCATTTCGACTGTGCATACTATATGATTACGGCTGCCTGCAACGGTCAGCCATCTAGATCACCGTGACCTTACAAAGCGAAATAGAAATAAATACGGTAAGGTGAAACAAAACTGATATAAGGTTTGATGTTTGCGTGAAAATAAAACAGCGGACAACGACATTACAATTTATTGTATTGACTTCCAAAATATGTGAAAGATTCAACCACACGTAAACACAATAGAAGTGTTTACCAAGAAGACGGAATGGCAAACACATTTTTGCTATTTCAGCAGCAGGCATAGAGGTTAAAATATTGCACACGAATTCCCTATAGTTTAGTAATGTGTGTCAGTTTTTAATCAGATGCACCGTTATCAACTTGGGTAATCTGTGACTACTAAATGTGGTAACAGGATGAATTGAACGCTGACCTTGAAAAGCTCAAAGCACGAATGGACTTTGACTGTGTACACAAATGTGGATGACATAATCCAACCATTATCACTCCGGCGTTGACGAACAGCTTTGTTGGGTTGACCTCAGTTAGATAAACATTTCTCCGTAGATCTTTAAACAACTTTGTCAGATTAGATGTTTGATTCGTTTGTCTGCCGGCTGAAGAAAAATCGCCTTTGCTATCGATTCTCTTATTCCATTTTTCAGCCAAGCTGGTAGATGCTCGGTCGTTTTATTGAATAATTCGTTCCCTATCGTGTATTCGGATGTACGACACTTGTTAAATGACTATATACGAATGCTTTGAGCACGGACTGACGGAGTAGTATAAGTGAGCAAAAACAAGTCAAGCAATAAGCACAACCACTGAAAATATTTTTTCTAAACTATCACACACGTCAAAGTTGGGATGAAAGTTAAATTGACATTAACGTAGGTATTTTTCCTTTACTCTTAAAACTTTCGCTTTTCTCAACCAGGAACGGTTATGTACAGTCCATTCTTCTTAATTGTTATTCAATTCTGAAACAGCCTAAAACGAAAAACCAGTGGATGTAAATGACACTACAGAGACAATAGAATTGTGCCTAAGCCGAATAGTATGCTAGTGATGCACTGAACCGTCTAGTGAAATAGGTATGCTACGCAAATATGGTGCCATTGCTATTCATCGCTTTACTGGCGAAAAAGCGTTCATTATAGTTTATCGGTCATCATTTTACAATTTTCCATCATACATCGGCGATTTGAGCCTAAAATGCAACCAAGCTTACAGTTAAACGCTGAATGTACTTTTAACTGACTCGTCTCACTTGACCGATTTTGGTTGTCGCCGATTCACGTGTCATTACTCTCCTCACTGGCCAATTTCTTTCTGTTGCATCAAGTATCCTATCAAGATTTTGTTTTATGCACTTCAGAAAGTGAGTACTGGGTATTCGTAGAAGATTTGAAACAGATTAATTAAAGTTTACGCTCGATTATACTGGTATAGCCAAGCTGAGTAGGTGATGTCAAGAAAACCTGAGGCGTGGGCCTGAGGTATACAAGTTTGTATAGAGGAATCCAGTTGACGAAGTGCAATTACAGTGAGAGAGATAAGGAATAAACAGGGAGATAAGTACCACGTAACACGTTTGGAAGCATAAAACATGCACGTTTCACCATATTAGATCACAGTAAATTCACCCAAATTGGAACAACGACCACCAGTTCCGTTACGCAAAATCATTTCTGAAAATGTGTAAAACATTAGAATAGACTTCCACGCAAATTAAACTGAATGTAGTACGGTCGGTGGGAGAGTACATACGTAAGTGCAGAATAAAAATTAAGCTTGCATCGAGTAGAAAACGACCTTTAACAAGAAAGTGTTTCCTCACTTGGTAAAGACTAGATTAACTTAAAAGGACCACCTCATATTATGGGTCGATAGGGCACTAAAATATCTGACAACTTGAGACTTAGGAAAGATCTTGTTTCCAACAATTCGTCTAGGCCAATCATCAGAAAGGTAATGGTAGCATGGTATTTTTGTGTATAACAACGAGCCAGGTTCGTTTAACCAAAGATTATGCACTTTTGCTTGTCTGTGTGGCGCCCCCAGAGATAACGGCAGGTTTTTATAACCTTATCTTACTGATAACCGATTCATTTTATGTCCCGATCCGCAGAATGAGAGGGTCACGCGACTCCACGGTGTCGACTTTTGGATTTGTTATCAACCTATTGAAGAGCGATTTGACACATCGACGTCTCTATTGTATACATCGTATGTTGTCTATATACGTGTTAACGCCTACTGTCAAAGAGACCACAGTTTGACTTGGGTTTGCTTCCACATACGAATATGTTGCAGAAGCTTTGCCCTGGTAACGACTTTATCTGACTGCTGCGCCACGCTGAACTTTAGGCAGTGTGACTGTGTGACGCTGCATTCCAAATAAGGTCACTTTTGTGTTCGATATTATGACTTTCATAGACTGAAACTTCACTCACTCTCATTTATGCCTTGTTAGATTGAATTGCACAAACCGCAATTGGCTGCTAAAGTAGTGCTCCACAAAGTGGCCTCAACAACATATAGACCAGAGCTGAACCGTAAGTCGGGACAATTATAGACATCACTGTTGAGCTCTACCAAAAGTGAGATTGAAGATTTGTGCTTAATGTTGAACTAATTTCAGCAACACTAAACTTTAATTTACTTTACTGTTAAACGCAAGCGTTTTTCAGTTTGTAGTGATTGTTGTTCAAAATTTCTGTTACGCTACCGGTCCATAATAAACAGCCCACAAGGAAGGTGAACCATACGCAAGCCGCTTGTGGACACTGACGATTTGATTGTAATCACACTACTTGATCTAGTCTCTAGTATACGACCCAAGAATAATCTGGGAAAAGAAACGGTCATTGACCTATGTTGAGAAAGTATATTAGTCATGTCACAAAGCATAACGCAATCAATTACCATCAACTCATCTGCTGTACACGTGTGAGTATCAGGAAAATAAAACCAACCGTTCTTAAATGAGATGACCTAAAATAGTGATCAATCTGGATCATGAGTGATACAAGAATTGTCACTGACCAACATGTTAACATGAAAATTTCCGTTTTATTTGCATTGTGCACAAATCAACAGTGACAGGTCCTGCCATTTATCCCATAGGAAATATGGGAAGTGTTCTACTTCAATGTTTCCTGTCAACTGAATGACGATTAGTAGGAACTTGTTTATAGAGACTGATTACAAACATGTCTGGAAAACATAGTGGCTTCTGTATGACACAGTGAAATGTGCGAATAACTGAGTCCAGCTATGAGACTTGTGGGTTCCTCGCGTAGCTGCGCTGCTTACAAAGCGTTCGACAGCGAATTCTCTCGCGATGTTCAGAGATGAATGAAGCCTAGAACGTGGTCTTTCTCAAAACTTTTGGGAGCAAGTAATCCACAGACACTAATAATACGTTTTTATATGACTATGTTGCACTCGTAATTGTACGGGGCTTTCACAGACCAAGCAAAGAGTTAGAGACTAGGGCTGAAAACAACTGGAAACCGTCAAAGACAAAAACAATCATTCAAAATTAAGCATGTATCCACAAGAGAGTTGGAAATAGACTGAAAAATATTAAGCCTTAAACCCCGACAGGTGTCCTCACGTTGTCGTGAAGGGACGCTCCCGATACATATTGCTGAAGAACATAAATATGACCTGTGTTTCAAGAACATTTAGTGCATGAAACGTCCAAAAGTAACTTTGAAACTGCCAGTGCATGTTGTTGTCCAAGAAAGACATTGCAGACATCAAACCAGAATAGTTGCATTCTATAACAAGAGGTCAACTTCACTGTCATTAATACTAAATCTCACTAACTGTACGATTTCATGTTTTTCTCATTTGTCCGCAATACCTATTCTTCACAAATATGGCTTAAAAATGTGTTGTCGATTGTATTACTTTATCAGGTCTAATGCAACAGAAGGATACGATAAACTGGATAAATCATGTTAGTTCATAACACTCACATGAATGAGTTCGGATTCTGGGGACGAGTGAGTAAATAGGTTTACTACAAATACATGCCTCAATTTTATTCCGTGTATGGATTCGTCACAGTGTCGGCCAACATCATAGTCGGTAGGAGTGTTCAACAGACGAAAGTTTGCTTGTTATCAAGTGTGCACACTGGAACATACACTTGTGCCCATTGCTGCTTTGAGCGTCCCAAAAATGCTGCACCGTGATCGTATTGCTCGATCTGACGTCAACTACCGTTGATTTCACCCTAGATATCTTAGGCGATTAGCAGTCGGACAAAAAAAATCCGGTGATAACAGATATTGCGGATGGAAGTCTGCATCTATCCGACAGCCAAACAACGTAGACCTATACCGATGAAATGGTTACTTGGCAACATGCTAAAATAGCTCTCAGACCAACAAGAAAGTGTACCACTAGTTATCAGTTCACATTAGTCTAAAACCTGAACTTGTCTACGTCGCCCTATACTGCGAGGTATTAACCAGGTAGAATCCATTTAGAAGATATGGAAAATTTTATGAACGTAATGAAAACGTTTATTAACTTTATGTAAATCCTTATTAACGTTCGGCCGACAAACAGAATAACGAATTGGCAACATCAATTTTTCAATAACAAAGTTATCATACTCCAAGTTTTAAAAAACAACGGGTCGTTACGACGGAGACAAAATGAACCGATCAGTCACGCACAATATTCCATACAGTTCAGTGTGAGTTCTTTCAGGTCCTTGATAGGACTCCGGGGAATGTATGTTTTACTCCCACTTTCTAGCCACTCATTCTATAACGATGAAGAAGTAGAATCCATTGCCATCACTGAAAGAAATTCTCTTGATAAGCCTTCCAGTTAAAGAAACAGTTTTGTCACTTACAAACATTTTGTATTAGATACAATTTTATTTAGCACAAAAACCCACGTGAGTGCAAAACATCCACTTTTTACGAGGCATAACTAAGTACGGCCATGCAGAAGGCAGCTAAAGAACAGTCTTGCCTGACCAGACACAGTTTAAAGAAATTTATGCCCTTGACGAATCGTAAGATGCCAATCATCTTATTGTGTGCAGTGTTTTCGTGTATTTTAATCACACACGGATTGTAATTTATTTTAAACATTGAGATAAGGATGAACGTCATGACTTAAGGGATTAGACAGGCAGGGATAGAAATGAGAGTTAGAAACATGTGGATGCTGGCCACCAGGACAGCCGCAACGTCAAGACACATTGTTTCTGAACACACAGGAGGGATTCTAAAGCCTGATAATCAAAGCCCAAATAAACTGCAGGATGCGTCTCCGGTTGCTTCGGAAAATCGCAGAGAATACATTACAAACTTTGATTGTGTCCCAGATCCAAGTATCAAGAGGTATTTTGCCAAGCGGTTGGAAACACGCCAGACACACGCAGAGAGATCGAGGAACGGCGCTCAGCTTCGTCAGTAACAAAACACATAATCCAAACAGGACGGAGACTTAAAATTTGTGACGTATTCTCTATGAGTATTCTTCTCCTCCTATGACTCCCACACAGGAATTTCTGGATGGAAACCTAGATGGCTCTTTGACAACAACTAGCAAAGCATCAGCCCCTGTCAGTGCTAAGTCCGACTCAAACCAGTCGGACCATCAGAATTGCCCTCAACATTACGCGTTCAGTCCTACGCAAGTATGCAGTAGCACACGCTCGAAATCCGAAAAACCACCCATCATCATTACACGGAGCCTTCGGATCCCGCGCCAAGCTGAATCTACCTCCCAGTGTGGCATGTCATAACATGAGATCTCGGGGTTATGAAACACACTGTTTGTCCCGTTTGCCTGCCGTCAGGTTTTGGCGATCACTATGGCAAGATTCTAAGCTGATTCGCTGCGCGAATGACCTCTACACACCACAGTCCACGCTGAACGGTCTCTGTTTAACCACTGCTGTTCGAATGAGAAACCGATCAGCGGAAAGCATCAAAAGGCTACTGCACTTGTTGCTGTGGAAATTTCCAAGTATATATCAAGCACAACAGTCTGTTGCACTTAATAGTTTGTCACTTCCAGTTAAAGACTCATCAAGCCAAGGTACCTGTGGCTCCCGCGCAAGTCGCACTCTTCCTCTCATCCCGAAAAACTCGCCGGCGTCACCGACAAGTGAAACAAAATATCAGCCGTTACCCTGGTTGGTTCAAGCCAACCGACTCTCAAGGCACAACCGATATAATCGTCACGAACTGGGCCTATGTTTGTCCAAACGTCATCATACTGTCAACCAGTTTTTTTATGCCAAAACCAAACCCACCAAAATATGAGCCCGTCCTACTAAACAGGTCAACACGACCGAAGTGCATGGACCCCATGTTATATGTAGGCAGCTTTGTCTTGAGTCTCGAACCACTGATAAGTGCTTCCGGTAATTAACCGGAAAACGCGAATTTTTACCTAGAACTTGTCAGTCAACCTCCCCTAATCTACAGCTTTACAAACAACACTGAGTTACTCATACAGATATTATCATCGATGTTCGAACATCAATCACGATGAGTAACACCTGACAAGACCCACAGGCCCACTATTTCACCCTGCTCAGACCTGCTTGATCGTTACACTGATACGTCTCAACTGGAGACTAATCGACTCAATCCACTGCAGGAAGCTTCCGGTGAATTACCCACAGAAACAGGGGTCATCGATTTGAATCCCGGTTTACCTATCACACAGGGAACAAACCTAGGAGTTCTACGTCGTGGGCATCAATGTGCACCATACCTCTCTCTATCAAATGCTGAGGCTGTGATGGCTACCCTCCATCCCATGGTGCTACCGATTCCGACACCTTCAGCTGTTGTCTTAGAAACCTCAACGATTACTATTCTCGCCAGCAAAGACTAGCCTGCTCGTCGTGGGTTAGACCCGTTACACGACCAATCTGAGCACATTAGGCTCAATAGAGCAGCAGGAGATCAGCTCCAATGATGTAGTGAAATGAATCCATTTCAAATTTCGCTCACAATCTTGACAACATTCTCAAATAACGACCAACGTATCCCCCATCTTGAAAGAGACCAGCAACCGAATCTGCGGAAAACACTTTCCACTTACATGGAAAACATCAAGATAACGGCATTATAATATTATTAGGATCAGAAATAACCATCACCAACGGCTAGCCGAATGTCAGCATATACAACGCCTTTACAGACGAAGAATAAAGAACGCAGCAGTAACAAAACCTGACGGCCAACGAAGAGATGCCTTTGCTTAAAATGAACGAATTTCCAGCATCTACTGACTACTAGAGTACAGTGCTTGATGGCCCGTGGATCCTTAACAAACGTCCTCTACCATGTATGACTCCATCTGATCACAATCTTGTTGTTGCACTTTCTAAAGCTGAAGTCACCTAAATAATTTGTTCTATAGAAGGATCTGCGCCAGGATCCGACCGCCTCACATCCAGCGATGTGGCTCATTTTCGGGCTAAATTACTGGCAGTGTTTTTCAATTCACTATTTATTACTGAACAAATTCCTTCACAAATGAAAACTGCTCACTTAACACTTGTAACCAATACCTCCATCTCGATTACGCCATCTTGCTTCCTTCCGAATCCTATCTGTTCGATAGTCACAAGATGTTTTCATGAGATATTACCTAATATTTAGGGCCCATCTTTTCACTCTGGGGACAGCAGTTTGGCTTCCTACAATGAGGTGAACATTTGAAACGACAATTCTTTTCCGTAGCTCGCCTCACTATTCTAATAGAATGCACCGCGATTGTTTGCTTGTAAACATTGGCATATCCGTGGCTTTTGACCACATATCCCGTGACTCTCTGATAAGACCACCTACTACCCAAGGCAAACCTACCACCTCGATTAACTACCTACATTTAGTTTATATGTTTGGTAAATCTTATTCTGTAAGTTGCGAGTTTCCCTCAAAAAGAGGTGTTTACCAAGGATCCATCACCTCAACCACTTCATCGCTTTGCCGTCACATCGATGTCAGCAGATGAAACGATTATTACATCCAAAGAAAAAGCAAACTTATCATGGCGCCAGGCCATTTATAATACACACTTTGATGCTTGTTTGCAGCATTCCCCAACGACGGCCAAGTCAAACAACTAGTTTCGAAACCCAATCAGGACTACTTCTTGCTTGTACGTCAGAGTGATGCAACTAAGAGCTGGCGTGTTGCTCCCGAAAATCTGTCGCTCACGTGAACGTCCAAAATTACCGATAGAATTGAAATGTCGATGTGAAACCAGCCATGACAGTTTGTTTAACATTTTCCAGTTGTGCCCTCTCATCTATGCTGACAGATGCAGACGGCATAACATTATAAGTGCACTGATAATTCGTAAACTGAGAAACAAGGAAGTCTCGTTTATCTCAGAACCCCTTATCCTCACGGTCAACTCGGTTTTTGAAAATGACATCCTTACATACAAAGGCGGTGCATACTTCGTTGTGGATGTCTGGCTATTTGTTATCTGTGCAGAATGGAAGCCACTGTCAAACTGAAGAGCGGTAAATACGGTTCTCAAGAAAACATCCAGTACACTTCTATCCTCCTCCATTTCTGGAATCGTCTCCAAAATATGATGGATAAGAGAAAATTCATACATATATCATCACACAAACACTTCCAATAAATGGATCTGTCCATATGATAACTCGGCATTCATGTAGCATCTATTCAAGGTTTGCACAAACTAGTCTATTCATATATGAGAGGTACCTAGTATAATTATGACACAAACATATATCCTTCATTAGAGCAGAAAGAAGACATATATTGCGATATGTTAACATTACATTTACTCTCATCAGTCGCAAACGTAAAACATGCAAGTTAAATACATCATACAAATAAGGACAGACAGGGATTGGACACACATACAAGCACACCAAGTATTACGCAATCACGACCATGGCAACCCGATAGGTTGCCTCAACCACTTCTGTGCACACAACCTCGGTTGGTAAGTTCGGATGAGCATCGCTTCACAAAAAGCTAATAGCTTCGGGTTTCGATTGCGTAACAGTATCTTGAATGAATTTAATGGGTCAACTTGGTGACCTGTTGTCATGAGGTGTTTAGCAATCGATGACGTTGGGTTTCGAGCCGTCAGTGCAACAGGTTGAGGCTGGTGCGTCATGTGCTGTTTCAACCATTTCGGAATGTGTTCGGCGACTCGCTGAGATAGTTGTCGATCTGTTCTGCCTATGTAAACGTCACTGCAACTGCAAGTGAACTGGTAAACAACGTGGGAGGCAGAAGAGTTTGGCAAGCTACATTCGCGATTGCGGAGAACTAGTCCTCTGGTGGTTTGAAATAAGCGCAACTGCGCAGTGTTAGCAAATGGGTACCCTGACAAATTCATCGGGGCACATAATACGGTGAAGAAGAGCACTCAGCCCATATTGACAGCTCAAAAGAAGGATGTTTTCTTATTCTTGCCATTCAAAGGTGACCATTTAGCCAACGACATAAAGCACAAATTAAAGTCTGCTCTGGCTCGAACGTATGCGGCTGCGCAGTTGCGCTTATTTCAAACCACCAGAGGACTAGTTCTCCGCAATCGCGAATGTAGCTTGCCAAACTCTTCTGCCTCCCACGTTGTTTACCAGTTCACTTGCAGTTGCAGTGACGTTTACATAGGCAGAACAGATCGACAACTATCTCAGCGAGTCGCCGAACACATTCCGAAATGGTTGAAACAGCACATGACGCACCAGCCTCAACCTGTTGCACTGACGGCTCGAAACCCAACGTCATCGATTGCTAAACACCTCATGACAACAGGTCACCAAGTTGACCCATTAAATTCATTCAAGATACTGTTACGCAATCGAAACCCGAAGCTATTAGCTTTTTGTGAAGCGATGCTCATCCGAACTTACCAACCGAGGTTGTGTGCACAGAAGTGGTTGAGGCAACCTATCGGGTTGCCATGGTCGTGATTGCGTAATACTTGGTGTGCTTGTATGTGTGTCCAATCCCTGTCTGTCCTTATTTGTATGATGTATTTAACTTGCATGTTTTACGTTTGCGACTGATGAGAGTAAATGTAATGTTAACATATCGCAATATATGTCTTCTTTCTGCTCTAATGAAGTGGTCAAAGGGAACCCAGTGTTTCACAATCATATATGTACTACATAATACAATAATCACAATATCGAAACGTGCGTCTAACTTACTCTGGAATATTGTGTCCCACATTGATGAATCGTGTAAATCCTGAATGTGGAAGTCGTATATCTTTCGTCAAAAACAACTTGTAGATGGTATTCCAAAGAACAGCATGATCTCCGTCTTCTCAATGTCATATTTAAATGCGCTCTGTTTAACTACCGGTCGAAGTGGCGGGGAGCAGTACATTGAGTCGCTCGTGAAAAATCTTCACGAAACGCTGCGGTAAAATAAAAACCTGCTTGAGGCAAGCGCGAGACACTTTGAAACGTGAGTATTGTTCAGCTGAAGGTTGTTCTTCAACCGAGCGACCGCTGCACTAACCATAGCGGATGGGCACTGAACAATAGGGGGACATTGGTTATGCCATTCAAATGGATAAACTACTTTATACCATCGCTCACCGGACGTTCGTCATGATGTGCGAGCGTTGCCCTTCAGTGATGTCATACTTGGATACACCGTTCAAAACCCTAATACGTAAGCAGAACAGTGCAACTTGGCTTCCAACGACAAACGTTTAACCATTCAACGATTAAGCAGAGCTAATGCAAATGAATAAAATCGGTGAATCCATTTATCGTGTTGTTTCAACGAGTACAAGTAATCAAGGTCGCTGAAATTCTGCTTTGAGAAACCGGAGTTCCTGAATTTGAATAATACCCACTTGAAACTTGGCTGAGCGTAAGCAGCCCGACAGTATTCAACCCATCTGTTATCCTTCGGTTGTACGAACATAACGCTGGATAAACTACCAGTCCGATCTGTTTGCAGTTACTGTTATACTATAAGCCGATATGATCGGTTTATTATTGGTTAGTAATCGTCGGATAAAGACTACCACTGTGGTCAAACAACACTTATGCCGTAAGGATATTTTATTCCGTGAATCGCCTCCAGCAATACAAGCTTCAGCGAAACAATGAACATATGTACTTTTTTCACATACCAATAGTTCTGCCACGAAGTTGCTGTCAATAACGATTTCGTATGTGATAACATCCCATAGTTTTATCTCGATTGCTTATTATCTCGACAATTCATACCCACATCCATCTGACTACTCATGAGTGGTATATTTAAAGTGCAATATAAATGAAGTTATTCCTGTTCATCAAACCTTCTTCCAGCCGCGACAAGAATCGTCCAGTGTTTCTCGACCCTCCCATGGTTGGCCTGTTGGTAGTGATGGAAGTGATGAAATTGTCATGCACTCTCTCCTAATCTGTGGATTCAACCGCTCGATTGTCAGGTTGTGATGGACACGATTACCATACATTACGTTCATGCTCGATCGCAATGGGACGCAGCGCCTAGCCCCATATTGGGTAGCATCTGTATAAAGTACACTCCTCACCCCTTGGACCTGTTGCATCAAATCACTTTGGTACCTGAGTATTTTTACATTCAGGACCGAACACAGAGCACTGACCACAGAATATTGAAGTTCACTGTACCAAATAGACATCCTATGCGAGTTTGAGCATTTGGTTGACCAATTTTCTACTTCCAGCAACTCACCTGTATTTAGTCGTTGTTGCCTTCAAAAAAGAAGCCTCTGCACGGCTGGTGGTCGTAAAATCTCCCCAAACATGAGGTAGAACGCCGATTTTATTTTTGTGCCTCGGGTTCAAGAGACGTGAGGTGGCGAGATCACTGAAAACATCTCTCCAATGCTCCAAAGTACAGTCAACATCCACTCTAGGATCACTTGTTTGCTTCTTCTTTCGAGCCGCCTGGTTGGGGATGTCACGAAGGTGCGCTGCAAACAGTTTGGGATATTCTCGCTTTTGAAGCAGAAGCCTCAGATCTGTCAGGACGCTTCGTAGGATCCCCTCAACTTCCATAATTTGTATCACTACCGTCCTTCGTCGACCACAGTCGAGGATGCCTTAATCCATTGTGTCAATTTTTTCTTCAATGCATCAATGCACTGGTTGCTGTAAGCGGTTGACAAGACGAAGACCGTCACGTTTATCACCTGAATTGCTATTTTTCGAACATCATTGACTGAGACTGTCTGTATGGAGTAATGATTCGAGTGATTACTATCCCTCAGAAGGTGATTAACCGTTGCGTAACTGATGGCAACATCTATGATTCTCCGCCGGTATACTCTGCACTTCAACATTATGTGAGCTAACTGACACTCCGTATGAATCACTTGATGCTGGTCCTATAGCTTTAGCGGTATTGCCGTCTGGTTTATTTGTACCTGCGATTGAGATGTTAAACTTCAAGCATTGTTTAGGTATGTGTGCTCTTAATGTTTCCATTTTCGGATGTATTTCGTTTTCAGGAGGTTGTTCTACCACCAAGAGTTTGCTGGTTGCTTCCAGATTTACAATACCACGCCTACGTACTGTTCGTAGCCATATGAAATTATGACCCATCTATGGGAAACTCATCTATGCGTTGCGGCTGAGTGGTTGAAGTAAAAAATACAATTTAATTTTCAGATATCAAAATTACTTTTTTATTTTTGTCGTTGCGAAAACAAAACACAAGAAACAAGCCTTCTTCGGAGGTTCCTCGTTGACGTTATTCCGTCCACTGTTTCATGGTCAGCCTATACATGAAACTGTCGACCCAACATAATGTTTTTACATTTCCTAAGCAAAATTTCCTAAACAAAATTTTCCTTTTTGTCATCGATTTGTTTCTTTTAATAGGCGGTAAAACTTAACTTGTAGAGACAACAATGCTCCTGTCTTGCTTTGGTTCGGTTCTTTTCCCCTCACTCTACACATCACAGGTGTCCCGTTAGCTGGAAACTTACGCCAGGCACATTTGCGACAATCAACCTATTAACCTCGTCGTGTCCACACTAACAACCGACTTTGCACGCCGTATTTGATCGCCTCAACGCGGCTCAACGTTGTATGACCTTTTAATCTACATTCCAAACGGCACAGGAACCTAGATAACCAGCCGTCTTCTTTCACTGTTTGTTTGACAAGTTTGGCAGATCCATCCAATCCATCGCAAGTAATGTCGGTACCAACCTCTATCCCAACCCTCTCCTCAAACATACATTATCCAGATCATGTTTTGGGAATGCCACTCGTCACAAACACCGTCAACCCAAAAACAATCAGGTCCCTCTAACGTGTGTTCACGCCATTAGAAGTGTGAAACAGGAATGGCATGACACATCGTGCTGCTGCTGAGATGCACAACATAAGCGGTACATGGTCGCTTCGAGAGGGGTTTTGTCTCAGAGACCAGTATAGCTTCAACCAGAAAAGGAATTACGTCAATAATTATTCTCACGTCAGCCCACACATCCGTCAAACCCCGCAAGATTCCACGGTTTCAGTTGGCGATTCCCAACCGTCAAAATCACTTTCATTGCACAATCAGGACCTTGATAGACCCAAACGTTCTTTTCTATAGTTTGCAAACCACTTATATTGGGTTCATTGCTATTTAAGCGCAATATATATGTATTCTTATTGACGTTGCTACCCTCTCGTTACAAGTCACTTTTGCTCCAATGACACCAGTATATCTTCAACTACTATTGTTTCTTAATAAGGCTTGACTAGCTCTTTCCCAAAGTTAACATTGCCAATTCTTCAGTAGTTTGACTGAGAGACTCGCGATATTTTTTGGCTTCTTGATGGAGAGGCTGTAAAATTCAACGCAAACAAGAACTTGCTTAAGTCTTACCAGACGTAAATTAGTCACCTTCACAGCCAAACTGTGGTTAAGTCCGGCCTCGACAAATCTTACAAATTCATCACTGCCTACTCTTTGTTTCACCAGCCGTGAATTTGGACCGTTGATACGCATGACCCCTTGATGTACCCTTCGCAATACAACCGAAACGTGTAGCATTCACCATACCTCGTTACAACGGTTGGTTGCAACATCGTTTTTGTTGGCAATGGTATTTGGTAGCCTACCCAGATGTCTGAAGATCAGTTACCTGCATGATAATGAGCATTTGACAACCTAGCATGCATAATGTTTTCCAAACACTGAATGCTGCTTCACCTAGAACGAATTGATTGAGTGGCATCCGTTATTATTGCGACCGTTGCAGTTCACTTAACTATTGCAGTTGCATTAAAATTGAAGATGAATGAAACTGTCCTGGATCATCTGAAATTTTATGGCTATACAGTCATAATAGTCGTATGGATCTTTGCCATTGGTGAACAATTCTGGAAACTCGTGAATCACTTCATTCAACAATTGGCCATCACTGTTAGGAATATGTGTAGATGCGTTCGCTACAATTTACTTAAACTGTTTTACACATTTTCAATGTTGAAACGCTACCTTGCTTCATTGCACATTTGTCGTACTTCATATCATTCGTATCACTAATATGGTCTAAAAGTCTGCTTTTAATTCTACGTGCATCGGGCTGAACGACGAAACCTAGTGAGGTCACAAGTCCATCGATTCGACTTTCGCATTCTAATAAGCTATCCATTTTTGAGTTAAACTGTTTGAACAACTGTTGCGTACAATTGAGGCGTTATTACTGTTCTTGGCCTAGTCAATTGAATGATGTTCCCTACATCCACCATAAACTGTCCCTACATACTATTACAACCTACATTAGATCAGATTGCTCAGCAGTATGACAAATCTGTCATAACATTTCCGGTTAAAAATAAAGGCAATCGGTGAAATCGTTGTTTACTTATTGTCTTTTTTTGAATAACCAGCATACTCTACACTACGGTCAAGTTTTTATCAGGATATCCTGCTGCGATTCTCTATAAACAACAGAATTGTTCAGTCCTACCAGCTCCTTCAATATCAATCGTCTGAAAGTGAAAGGGGCGCCTAATAGTCCGAACGCCATACATTTGAAGCGATATTGCTATTCTCCCAATGTGAACGCCGTTTTATCTCGATCCGATTGCTTGATTGGAACAAGCCAATATCCAGACCGCAGGTCTAGCACTGTAAATATCTTGGCGAAAATGTTTACCACAGCTGGGACTTCTACGACTTCATTGACTGTAATTTCACTGAGCCATCTGAATTCAACACAAAATGGAAACTCCCCATTGGGCTTCCTCACCAACAGAACAGGAGGATTCAACGGGCAACCAACCTCCACAATGATTTCCTCCTTCAGCATGTCTTTCAATGGTCGCTCGATTTCCGGCTGCTGGTGAATCGGAGTTCTTCTGGGGCCCAATGGTAGAAATTAGTCTGGCTTATTAAAGGTTTCATGTTTACTCCAGTCACAATAGCCACGGGGGTTTTGATCCGTGGTGAACAGAATTCGGAATTTGCATATCGCTTCATTCAGCAGCCGATTCTCACAGAATGGTATTCCTCCGGGTGCGTTCGCTTCAATTTGTCCAAGCTGGGGTTTATGGTTTCTCACTAATGGAACCACACCATACTTTTTTGCAAGTCTATCATGCTTCAAATCAATCACAGTCTCAGCACGGTTAAGAAAATCTACACCAAATATAGTCTGACGTGCGTCGGGGGAAATGATGAAAGGTTGTTTGACAACATGACCATCGATTCCGACATAATACTCCGCCACGCCCGTAACTCTGAGTGTAAACCCACCAACTGTCAGAATGACCATCGCACACGGCCAAACAGTTTCTTTCGGCCCCGGTACAATCAGTGAAATCGCAGCCCTAGTGTCAATCAACTAACACTCCGAACTACCACTGATTCCTATCTTAACCTGAACTGCCGTCTCAGAAACCGCCCCCATTATCGGATCACACTTCCCAGACAAAAAACAATCAGCAAAACGTTTATTTGCATAAGGCTTTCTCGCCGCGTGAGCAAAATCTTCGCCAGTGTCCACGTCTTCCGCATCTATAACAGACCTCACTACGATTCTCCTTCCAACTCATCTTCAAAGCCGCCACTTATTGAGTCAACTTTCCCACTACGGTTCGCAGGTCATTCACTTCACTTGGTTCACTTGTCTTCAACTCGCTGACTGTCGGGAAGCTCTCTGCCAGTAATCGTCGAACCGCATCGGCCATCTGTTCCAACGTCATTGCATATGCGATGACAGCCACACTGAGCTGATCCCGCACTGTTGATGGCATTCCGTCCAAGAACTGGTCCGTCAGCATGCGCTGCTCTGGGTCCTGATCCGAGTGTGGCAGGGCTCTTGACAACGCTGCCCGCAGTGATACGGCATAAACCAGAGCGTCGTCTTCTGGTCCAAGCCGGGCGCCCTTGAACTGCCGAATTGCCTCCTGGCAGTCGGCGGGACTGTCGAACTCGGCGACCAGCGCCTCATTCGCGACGGCCCACTCCAGCTTCACGGGGCCAATTCGCACCATATCCAGCACCGTTTTTGCACTGCCCTTGAGCAACATCCGCGGAGCCGCCAGCTTCGCTCGATAGGTCTTGAATCCGACCGTCTCTACCACGTCATCGAAGTCCCCAAGGAAGCTCAGGACCTCCCCATCCTCGAACGGCTGCGGTCACGGGATCTGCATCCTTCTGTCTTGATCACGAGCACAAATAGTTGTGATCCATGAACGCGGATGGCACAAGCGTTATTTATTCGAGAAAGCAACAAATAATTTAATCGTTTGAACAGGACAACAAACGAAAACACTCATTTTTATACGGTACTCGACCCAGACCATCTCGTTCGCCACAGACGCCAATGCTCAGGTCCTTTACGTAGCAAGGATCATTTTGTGCGATGCTGCACGTCCATGTTTCTTCCTGTATTTCTTCTGCAACTATTTCGATGTCAAATTATATGCTCTGGATTTACAAGCGAATAACATTCGTGTGAGTAATATGTTATTATCGCTTATCCTCACTGCAGTAGATTTAACAGTCTGTCGGCTAGATGCAGACTTCCATCCACAATATCTGTCACCACCGAATTTTTCCTCCGAATGCTAATCGCCTAATGTATCTATGGTGGCATCAACTGTAGTTGACGTCAGATCGAGCAATACGATCACGGTGCAACCATTTTGGGACGCTTAAAGCAGCAATGGACACAAGTGTATGCTTCAATGTGCACACTTGATAACAAACAAACCTTGATCTGTTAAACACTCCTACTGTTTAAGATGTTTGCTGACACTGTGACGAATCTATACACGAATTAAAATTGAGGCATGTATTTATAGTAAACCTATTTGCTCACTCGTCTCCAGAATCCGAACTCATTCATGGGAGTGTTATGAACTAACATGATTTATCCAGTTTATCGTATCCTTCTGTTGCATTAGACCTGATGAAATAATACAGTTCACAGCACATGTTCAAGCCATATTTGTGAAGAATAGGTAATGCGGACAAATGAGAAAAATATGAAATCGTAAATTTTGTGAAATGTAATATCTCACTATTAAAGAAATTGAAGTTGACCTCTTGTTATAGAATGCATCTATTCTGGGTTGTTGCTTTCAATGTGTTTTTTGAACGACAATATGTGATGGTAGTTTCCAAGTTACTTTTGGACGTTATTTTTACACTGAATATTCTTGAAACACAGGTCATAGTTATTTTCTTTAGCAATATATATCTGGAATATTCCTTCACAACAACGTAAAGGTACCTTTTGATATTTAATGTTGAATATTTTTCAGTCTATTTTCAACACTTTTGTGAAGACATACATAATTTTGTATGATTGCCTCTATCTTCGACGGTTTTCAGTTGTTTTCAACGTTAGTCTCAAACCGCTTGTGTGCTCTGTGAATGTCCCGTACTATTACGAGTGCAATATAGTCATTTAGGAAGATTATTATTAATGTCTCTGAATTACTTGCTCCGAAAATGTTTGAAAAGGACCACGTTCTAGGCTTTCATTCATCTCTGAACATCGGGAGAGAATTCGCTGTCAAATGCCTTGTAAGCAGCGCCCTCATAATTCTCATAGCTGGACTCATTTATTTACACATTTCGTTGTGTTATAGAGGAGCCACCAACTTTTCCAGGCACGTTTGCAATCATTCTCTATAAACAATTCCTTACTAATCACCATATCACAGCAGTTCTCATTCAGTTGAGATGAAACATTTTCCATATTTCTTACGGGATAAATGGCAGGATCTGTAGCTGTTGATTTGTACACAATACAAATAAAACGGAAATTTTCACGTTAACATGTTGGTCAGTGAAAATTCTTGTATCACTCATGATCCAGATTGATCACTATTTTAGATCATCTCATTTAAGAACGGTTGTTTTTGTCGCCCTGGTAATCATACGTATACAGCAGATGAGTTGATGGTAATTGATTGCGTTATGCTTTGTGACATGAATAATATACTTTCTCAACATAGGTTAATGACCGTGTCTTTTCCCAGATTATTCTTGGGTGGTATACTAGAGACTAGATCAAGTAGTGTGATTACAATCACATCGTCAGTGTCCATAAGCGGCTTACGTATTTTTCACGTTCTTTTTGAGCTGTTTATTATGGACCGGTAGCGTAACAGAAATTTTGAACAACAATCACTACAAACTGAAAAACTCTTGTGTTTAGCAGTAAAGTAAAGTAAAGTTTAGTGTTGTTAAAACCACTTCGAGACTAAGCACAAATCTTCAATCTCACTTTCGGTAAAGCTCAACAATGATGTTTGTAAATGTCCCGACATACGGTTCAGCTCTGGTCAATATGTTGTTGAGGCCACTTTGTGGAGCACTACTTTAGCAACCAATTGCGGTTTGTGCAATTCCATCCAGTGAGGCATAAAGGAGAGTGAGTGAAGTTTCAGTCTGTGAAAATCATAATATCGAACACAAAAGAGACCTTATTTTGGGATGAAGTGTCACACAGTCACACTGCCTAAAGTTCAGCGTGGCGCAGCAGTCAGATACAGTCGCTACCAGGGTAAAGATTCTGCTGTATATTCGTGTGTGAAAGCAAACTCAAATCAAACTGTGATCTGTTTGAGAATAGGGTTCATTTTCGGCCCATCTGGTAGAAAGTTCGATGATTCCATCTCTCGTAAGTATCCAGGTAGCGTACTATAAACAATTATCCTAGTTAAAACTAGTTATGCCTTTGGACCATGAGGTGATGTGCAAATCTAATTAAATTAATAAGACTTTGCATGTTAGCATGTGTTTTATGTCACAGTTAGAGTGGCAGATCCCATATGTTTTTCACTGCGTTGTTTATTATGTCACTTATTACCATTTGTTAACGTTGATGACACAATCAATAGTGTAGGCTTGTTGCATCGCGTTAGAAAACCTACTACGCATTTGGCCTCATTAGAAGTAGAAGCCTGTTGATTATCTCCGTTGCTACAAGGTACTACTGTTTTTGGGACAGACGGTGTTATTTTGACAAAACATGTACTCAATAATGAGAACCAGAGATGCTTAGCCGCTTTACGCATCGCCAACACAGAAAATACTGTCAACATAGTCGACTCACTGAGTGACCTTTGAGGGACACATTCTGATGCATACACTGCGATATACTGTTTCACAATATTACACTAGGCTTCCGATTGAAGTGAAAACGATGCCAGTACACGTTTTCATCAAGTAATGCCAGTTATGCGTTATCGCGATGTCCTCGTAGAGGAATCAAGGGATAAATTGACTCTTCAGTGTTAGAGATAGGTAGCACGCAAAAGACTATTGCCCACAGTTAAATTCACATCAATCAAGAAGGAAACCTGTAGGTAACTTATCTGTCTTCTGCATAACGGGCTGACCCGTTAAATGCGCATATGGTTCACTAAGATCACTCATGGCTATTATCATTCTTAATTTAACGATTCATTTCGCAAACGCACTGTGGTCAACACTGCCGTCTACTCTTCTTAATGTGTACGGTTACCATTTTCACTCCATTCAGTTATTGTAGTTTTACAAACGACTGTAAGCAACCTTGCAAAAGATGGTAATTGTACCCATTTGTGTAGTTTTCTTTACTTTGGACCCACAGAGTCAAAACACTTTCACTGAATCCCTTCGTGTTGATACTGGTGGTTTGCACATGGTAGAAAGTAGATCCCAACGTCAAATAATGCTCCAGAATCGGGCAACGAGGCAGAGCTCAGTTGATTTCTACGGATCTCGATAAATTAATATCATTTTCTGTCGCATGCTTTCGAATATTCGGTTGCTGGTAAACACTGTTACAAAACAGCAAACGTTTCCTATTTTAGTAAGATTCACAAACACACACTACCGCCACTTTACCGTGCTGATTCATTATTCAGAATCACGACCCACAGTTCTCCATGAGCGGTATGTCATTCTCTTTGACGAATTTCTTTCGCCTGCTAAGCCTTGCAACAAACTTAAAAAGATATACCCAGTTATGGAATGGATCATCGGCTGTAATTTCCAGGTTTACGCATTTTTGTTAGTAACTCCAGGAGGAGTCGTTTGAGATCCATAAGGATCACCCACTGTTGTCGACACTATCAGGAGGAAGTTACAGCGTCCAACGTAGTTCACTCCAATGCATCAGATGGGTGTTGCATTCAAGTACTCATACTTACAGACCATACTGTGACATAGGAGTCACATACGTCATAGCAGATTTACTAGGTTGCCTTCCTTTAGAGGCATTAGCACTGACCAGTCAGAATTTGACGTCGTCATGAAGTGCCTAACTAAAATGGGCTTTTGAATCGATCATATACAACGACGGAGAGGAGGATTGTATTGTCGACAATACAGTTTATAAAGAAAATTAAATGGCCATCATGAGCCATCGCTGAGTTGAAACTAATCGTTGTCCCAAAGGATGAACCACATTTATGTGATGGCTGCATTTTGAGAGGTATTTTTGTAGCTTCTCCGCATAGTATACGTTGGCATTTGTTCGAGAAACTGCTTAATGCTTTTCCGAAGGTGACGTGACCAAAAACACTCGTAACAGGTTACCATCGGTTATCAAGAATGACTTGTATTAAGGAATCTTTAATGTCATTTACAGTCTTACAAGGATGTCATCGAATAAATCTACCGGAACCAGCATATTCATATCCTGAATAGAATGACTACGGAAAAAATACACTGAACTTGTTCCGGCCAACTCCACACGACGTTCACCAAAAATAGATTCAGGTTCGTCTTGTAATATATTGAAACTCACTCTACGTTCACCAGACTGCGGCAGTAGGGCAGTTTGTATCAACAATGTTCTATCCTCTGTCAGCAAAGAGTGTTAACAGATCCTTCGCATGAACAGCATATTGCACGTGAAACTTGTCACAAAACTCCGCATTAAAACGGTTTGTCTGCACTTGCAATTCAAAATGACAAACATGGTTTCTTCATTTGGCAATCGAAAGCGATGCATGTTGAGGTGAACTAGTTTTTATTTCTTCACCGATCAAATGTAGCTAAGGCGACAAGAATGAGATAATATTTGGGAAGATGTCACGATTGCGTTTATATATACTTTAACCGTGGCAGTAGCACATATTCGAACCGATTCAAACAGCACCGTCCAAAAACGTTAACATACTGAATTCACAGGTTAAATCTACATATGTGGATATATATATATAGTCATCTACAGGATTTGTTGTCCTCCTCTACTGTTAAAACAGGATGGTTTCATGCAAAAGTATTGGATACTTCTAGCCGATTTTTAAGCAAATGTGTTAGCAACGCTTTCTTAAGCAGGTACATCATCGGACCATGAAAAAAATGAGATAAGTGGGGCGCTTTGTATTTCGAAAATCAGACAAAGTTTCTGTCATTTTCTTTAAGATTATGTGACGAAAACGAACGTCATTTTCGAAGATGGGCGAAGATCTGATGTTGATAAAAAGACTAATATTATGGTATTGTTGGAGAATCATACAGCAAGGCAACTCTAGACACCGTTGTTGCACTGTCATACAGGTGAATGTCACTATAGGTTTGTGAAGGTCATGCGGTTCGGAACTACTACGGATGAAACGGAGGGTCAGTGATAAACACCTCCGTTATCGATTATGTGCTTGAACAATTTAACTTATTGTCTAAAAGTCAGCTGATTAGCTGGTAGTTTGAATACTGTCTGCCGGTTATATCCCCGTGCCACCTCAGCGATTCTTCTGCATTAGCAGAGATATTTGAATGCATGGTTGTGAACTAACAGGTTATACAATAGGCTGTTGTCGATTTCATTTCTGAAAATGATACAATTGACTTTTCTGCGTTTATCTGTCTCGTTAGAACTGCAACTTCACTTCAGCAGCTCAAGTATCTCATTTTGTTATGCGCAAAGTATCGGGTTTGGTTAAGGAAGATTTGCTTACAGGCAGACAAGTGGTGTAGCTATGAGTAGTCCATTAGGCCAAGGCTAGTTGAGACCCTATTAAGAAGGATTGTAAGAGACGTCCCTGATGAAGTTTCTTTACTATACAAACGACTGGTTGACAATACATTCATCTTCACCAAGATTAGTCAATTTGATTTGTAGTTAACTTTCTTAACTCTGTTCATTCGAGCTTACGCATGCCAACGAAACTGAATCAAACGGCGGTTAATTTTTTCATATTTAGTTATCGCAGGGCGTGTTTGTTTTGAAGCAACACTAGATGTGCAACATCTTTAATTCACCGGTTTTGTCCAGAGGGCATACAAGCGTAGTGTGGCTATGACCTTGTTTCACTAAGCCAGACATGTTTACATATTGATGAACAGCAATCAAAACAGGAGATGATGAGAGAGAGATCGCTGGGAAAGAGGTACCTAGAAAAATTCATGAAATTTCATGAGATGTTGACCAGGCTCAGTGAGTAAATTCAAACGATTCAAGGTATATATATATATATGTATATGGTATTCAAAGGGTACCATCTCGTTATTACCACGAAGCACAAAATCTGGCTTGTTTCGTACGTATGCCAATACCCAGTTGCGCTTGGGTAGGACCACCGAAGTATCATCTATACTCTCACGTGTATTTGAAAGCAGCAAGTGCGCACGGGTTGAATTTGAATTGTGTAACAGGGCGTGATGCTGCGTTTTTGACGCCGTTTTAGTTTTAATTTGTGGAAATCGTGTGCATAGCTCACTGGGCCGTTGGCTCATGCTGGTTTTGTTTCTTTTTACAGGACTGTTGCTGGAGCCTTTACTACGAAGGAACGTTGTTCCTCGGTGTCTCCAAGTTACTCCAGAATTGATCCGCAAGTGCGACGGACAGTCAGTGTAAGAATGGCCAGCTTGTATGTTACACTGCATAATCACAAACTCTGTCTGCTCATTCTGTTTTATATATTATCTACGAACCCACTCTAAAGTTGTTTCGGCTATGACACACTACTTCGCATCAGGACAATTGTGATAACTCGATGTTTATTCCTACTTCTTCAATGTATATAACCTGTTGATTTGACTGTTACAGTGTGATACACCGAAACTTTCCACTGTTGATTAGAAAGATGGATCCACATTCAGAAGACGAAAAAGATTTACTCTGGAAACAGTTAGATTCAGTTTATACTAGGCTGCTTCAAGTGACTTGTTGACAGTAACCGATAGTAAATGCCTCTACGGACAACCAGTCAGATTTGTAATTATCCAACGGTCCATCCCATTGCGCAACACTCAACTGTTGTCCGACCCCATAGTATGGAATCACTCCATGCAAACCAGTCAGTTAGGTATGTGAACCAACAGACAGTCCTAGAGTCTGCTTGAAAGCTGGAAATGTGAAACAGACACAAGGATCACGTGATCTCAACACTTGCCATTGGTACTTGATCGATATCAACATGGAATTCCCCATAAGCGCCAGACAGGAGAGAGATGATGCATTCGTGGGTGTCAAATAAGTCCTGTTATACGGTGGCGTTCCGACTGATCCAGACTGACTTTTCTATCATTTTCCATGCAAATTACTTACCTGACATACCAAGCCAATATGGGAAAACACAAATATTGTTAAATCGATAAAAACCCGTGTGTTAAGCAAATGTGCTATGCCTTCACATATTCCACGGATCTTCCGCATCTACTAACGAATTATCAGCGATATCCAATACTTGAGCTCTTAAAAACCACTGCTGTGTTTGGGTACTAACTACAGTTTTGTAGCTTTTCCGGTGAGAATATTATTGGGATTAGTTGAACTGCTCTGTCAACAGAAATTTTATCCTTACCACAAGGTTGCCCATCATTCCCTCTGAGTTTTCTTGAAAGGAATTCTTGATACCTTTCTGAATTCATGCAGACGTTTGGTTTATCTGTTCACAGGCTGCTCTCTAATTGAGGATTCTATTGAATTCACCGCACAATGCGCAAATTCTTTGTCTCAGCTGTAATTACCTATCAGTTTTGTGAACATACAGTATTCCTTGAGGAAATCGTGATGAAATCTACAGCATAACAGGTATTACCATCACTTTTTAATCCAATATAACACAAATGAGACCGATTGATGCCACTTATCTATGAAAACTGTTATATCAAGTGTTTGACATATATTAGTGTGCAATTTCTGCCAGCTTCGAATACAGAATTCAGTAGAGTTGACAAACTTATGCTTCCAAGTGTTGTATAATATGCACTCTCGTTTCTGAATAGTATGGTGCATATATTCGGGAACTAGAGGCGTGGTCTCAACGCCAGGCAGACGAGGGACCAGAAGCGTGCGTGCGCACTATGACGGACGGGACACCAAGGCGTACGACAGTGTACTGCTGCCCAGTGTGTGCGTGTACATGTCAGCTATGCTAATGAGTGTACGCATTCATCGTTCTGTTTGACAAGTTGTATAGGATCTCGTGCGATACGCACAGTTCGGAGCCCAAGCGTCTTTTGCAATAACAACAAACATCACGTACCAGTCGTTTTATTTTGCAACCTTGGCAACCATTACAGTGTAAACCATGAATAAGAGACTGGCTACATTAAGTAGTTTTTAGTTTGGAAGGGCTTACATGAACCGACGTGTGAAATAATGATTTAGCATGAAAGTCTTAGTGTGTGGTATCCCATTATGGAACCATCTGATGGGTGCTGGGTTGAAACTGTTCTACCTGACTTGCTAACTTGAACAACAAATAACGGTAATCGGTTACTAGAATGTGTGTGTGTGCAGTTGAGAGCCAGTGCAAATAGTTTCGAACTATCGTCTGCTTTATGAGTCGATTAGTAGTATAGAATGCACAGGAAATAGGCAAACCAGCCAGATTGATTTCTAAGATTTTTCTTCTTTTCAGAAGCAGTAGAGAAAGCAGTTATTTTATTAAGTATATACGTTTCTCTAGATGGAATCCAATTGTGAAAAATCAGGGCTTCGGCTGGATTCGAACCAACGACAGAAACACCACGTGCGTCATTATGACGATCCTTAATTGTAGTGCATTGGACAGTGTTTATCGCACTGTTACGTATCCCAATAAGTTTGTTAATTTGAAGGACATTTGCAGATAGATGTGCAGTTCGTGCCGCTTGCTCAAACTTAGGTGCTCAATCCTTGAAACTTGCCAGTCAGCAAAAGTTACTTGACACAACGCATTGGGAATTTAACTGAAGTCGATCGTGAGATTTACGGATTACTGGCAGGGTTTAAACCCATAATTGTTATAGGTTAGTTAGGTTAGTTATTGCTCCAATCATACCGTCTTATGAACACACGTGAGAAGTGTGATTGCTCTACTAAAGTTCACAACGGCTGCTGCACGTGACTGCTTTGCGTAATTTAAAGTGATTAGATACTTAATTATAGGTAATTAAAGCACTCAAAATAATCGTGTCGAATATGATTGCGTTATATTCTTTGATCTACATCATTCACCTCGAAAATGATAACCTTATCAGTGGGCAGTTATGAATGAACTGTCTGGATATCTCACTCTAGGAAAAGTGTTCACTGGTTAATCAGTGGTTTGTAATCTCTGCTGAATTAGCCCAGTCAGTTTCTGATGACGCCAATCCCACTATTAAGCTAACTTAGATGTGGTTGATATTGATTTGTATGTGTGTCTTCCTTTATAGCTTTTTGTACTGCTTCTAATATTGACTTAACAGATAAGTCACAAATTATTGTCTGCAGAATGTAGAGCTACAGCCGAGCTGAAGTGCAACACAGTTCAGTGGATATTGTGAAGAAAAGTGGTAAAATCAATAAACAAAACAATCTCTCACTGGTACCGTGGTAGTAATGAGTGTCTTTCTTTAAGCAGGATGGTATTAGATACTTGCTAACGATCTTTGTCTGCACTAAAAAAAATGCTGCCTTCTTATTGTATAGAGCATTTGAAGTAATGTGGTTATTTGGTGTTAATATGCCAACAAGTGTCAGTCGATTGATGACGCTGAATTTTTGTGTTGCGCCCTGTCGTTCTAGTTGGATTGAGACGTTATAGGATCATGAATGGTCTACAGACTGGGATAGATTTGTTGATCTGACTGCGTATGTTTGCATATTATTTGGGTTGGTCTTTACAAAATTGGACACTAGGCAGTTAAGGGGGTTTCAATGAAGAGGATAGGATTAGGCTGATGGCGATGTCCTGTACTATTCAATGACGCTAATGGATGGTATGATACAGAGTAGAAAGAACGAAGTATACGGCGGAATTAATGACAATGTTGGAAGATCACACGATGGGGAACTAGTATAAGCCAGCATATACGTTCAGGTTTCTTACTGAGAAAAAGAAGATAGCCCTGCACTAGTAACGGCAAGTATAGAACTACGTCAGTCACATATAGTAATGAAAGTGGTTATCTTGATGTATTTTCGTATAATCTGTTTTCGCATTATAACACTGAAAAACATCCCATGCTAAGGTTTCATTGTATGCACCGTAATTAAGTCGTGACTCTCCGATACTTCAGTACAGCGGTGACTTCCTAGACGTTGTATGAAGAAGGAAGTAAAATTTTTGAAACTGTAAACTCAATCAAAACAATTGGTTTTCGACTGCTTAACTTCTCAACAAATGCCAACCAGCATAAATCCTGCTTTGGCATTTCTCTCAGCAGTGAGCTCGATTTGACAAGGGCTTTTCTCTAACATATCCATGTGGCACGCTAGAACAGAACTGTCTCTACACCACAATTGCAAAGGAGCTTATGACGTGGCTTCTTAGCTGAAGTTCTAGGATGCTTGTCACGTTCGACCATGCTGTGTATGACGTTTGTTTTAGCCCAGATAACAGTTTGAACTACTTTTTAGCAACAAGACAATCTGAACAAAACCGTTAGAAAAATAAAATTGGTAGATGCAAGCATTTCCTATTGACTCATCTATACCAAATTTACAGTAACATGAGACGATCTTTCCGTATCAAACAGTTAGGAGTGGGTGGGATGGATGGCCCATTGATGGGTTAGGAAAGGTCAATAGGTCCATGGCAGGGTCAAGCTCACGAGCAATTGTCTCTGAACACACAGGGTCGGGTTCAGTCGATTGTTTGCACAAGTCAGATCGAAGACGTGACCAGTGGTCAGGATGTGTTTTGCAACTGCGGACACTAGTTGTTTGCGCGTTTTAACAATATTGCTGTTCTTTTGTAATACTGAGTTATGCACCCATTTAAGCAAATTCTCCTTCATTCGGGAAATCAAACACCTCTCGGTTCTGCCTATGTAACTTTCTTTGCAGTCACATGTCAGCTGGTAGATACAGTGTGCAGTTTCCGCGACAGGTTGATCTCCTTTGATTGAAGGCACAGACAGCTTCTGGGTTCGAGCTAGTACACAAAGTTCAGCTGCGTTGAATATTCGTTTAATTGAATTAATCAGTCTTTGTGTTGTTTGATGCATACTACAATCGCCTTTAAAAGGCAATTCTATATAAACCTTCTTCTTTCCTACAGTGACCACCGGTTAGGAGGCGATTTCGGTCTACTGTGTCTTTCAATGAACCTTTTTGGGTAACCATTCGATTGTAATACAGTCCTGATCAACTCTAATTCCTCCACAAGACTATCTTGTGTACAGATTCGTCTTGCGCGTGTGAATAGTGTATTCACTAATGCGCGCTTTTGATGGACCGGTGTGAAACTACTAAAGTTTAGGTATTGACCGGACCACGTGGATTTCCTATAAACAGCTCTGTTGATAGAGCCATCTTCCCGACGACTTATGAGTATGTCTAAAAACGGCAAACAATTGTCAGTCTCGAATTCACATGTTACCTTCAGATTGGGGTGACAACTATTTAATCGCTGCACTAAGTTATCTATTGCCTGTTTGGACCTACTGAATACTATTGTATCATCAACGTAGCGTTTGTAGTATGACAGACTTGCTATGTCCCCGGCTAACTCTCGTTCAATCCTCAACATGAAAAAGTCGGCTAAGATTGGCCCTAATAGACTTCCTATGGCTACCCCATCTATTTGGCGGTAGCACCGATCAAGAAAACGGAAGCCGACGTTTTCACTGCATAACAATAAGGCTTCCCTCAGAATATCATTAGACAGATGTAAAGTAATGTGGTTCGTTTCAACAAGCTCATGAATATAATCAGTTGTCTCATGTAACGGGACATTCGTGAACAGTGACTGAACGTCTGTAGAATACATCAACTCATTAGTAAGATTGCCGTTGTCCAAGTCACTGATCATTCCGAAATAATCTTTAATATAACATGTTTTAATGAAGTTAAGATTGGGAATAACCAGCAAGCCAGTTTATGGTACGAAGAATTTGTCATTGGCGGGATAGGTCTGAGAAGAATTCCAGACTTGTGTGTTTTAGAGAGGCCATACAGCTGAGGTGTAGACGACCCACACGGTTTAAGGGATTTGTACGTCGTCATCGATTATGTGCAGTTGTAAGAGAATATGAAGATGCCGTTCTATGCGACCTCCTATTTCAGTGACGTTGTCCACTGTGTCTATTCGCTGAAACTTTGTTCGGTCCTCTAATGTTGACACCACCTTCTGCACATACACCTCCCTATATAAAATGATTGTCGCCAAGCCCTTGTCTGAATTAAGTATTACGGAAGTTTTTTTATTTAAGTTCTCTTGATGATTGTAAGTGCTAATTTTTGACAGTGCGTCGGCCCTTGATGGAAATCATGATAAACCCACTAATTAAATCAGTGAGTTTGGTTTTAAGTCAGTCTAGATTGTCAGCAGTAATTGGCTGAAGATCTGATAACTGATCAATTAGACTCTCAAACTGGGCTTCAACATAACTACGATTAGGCTTATATGATGGTATTTTATAATCTAGACCCAAAGCTAAGGCTTTTAACTGCAAAGAAGTCAGTTGTGCTGAAGAACAGTTCAATACACACTTATTGAGATTCAGTGGAATTGGTTCTTTAACAGGCTTCTTACGTGACTTCTGCAAACGGTTGATATAAATCTTCTTCGTACGATCGACGATCGCCTTACATAATTGTATAAAAACTATACGACCACGTTGTGACAAGTTTTGTATGATGGAAAAAGAACGGCAATATTTGCATCAAACGCATGGCCATCTTCTTCCCAACGCATAAAACTTGTCATTATGTGGTCGTATAGTGTTTACACAATTCTGTAAGGCGATCGTCGATCGTTTGACTTTTTACCTGTGTTTTTCATTCTGTCTACGGAGTTTCGAGAGTCGAATTATTTTCACTCTATTTGTAGGACTTACGTGATTAGAGATCATTTACTTTAGCCCCTTGTTTGATTTGGAACTAATCGATCTCTTCAAATGAATTAATTTCTTTATCTATTACTCGTTAATCCAATGTAAGTAACGTACTTTTTAACCGTCCATTCAGACAAAAGATGGATATGCCAGATTGGAAAATTGAACCCACCTGGATATGAAAAGACGTATTTGGTATACTTTGCATTGTTCCCAACCACACTTTTATAAGCGTGCACTAAAACTGTACTGATTTGCCCAAGGTGAATGAGACACTTTGTTGTTGCTGCCACTGACTTTGAAAGTTTCTTTCACGTGATCTCTGACGAATATCGATCGTTTAGGCGAAAACCCATGCTTACCATCATTCGTTTATCTTGCTTCCAAAATATCAACTTTTCCGTACTCGGGGTGAACGATTTTCTAGGACGTTCCTCCAATTCTACTAATTGATAATGATAGTTTGAAAGACCCTGGAAAGCGTACAAAAAAAACAATTCACACATACCTCACCACCCTTGCGCTTTGCAGTGTGAATGTCGGCGTAATCCCTTCATATTCGTAAACTAAATTCGTGATTCATCCGCCCCTCTTGTCGGTTGCTAACCGTATTGTTGTCCGTCATTCACCTCGCTGATTTCCTTAAGTTAACATTATGTTGAATGAACCGATGAGTTGCCCTTAAGGATGACAGGAATGTTGATCGAATGCATACCCGCTTTACCAGAAACACATAACGGTAACACACTGCTCCATTCAGTCCGTGGGGAGTTGTCACCCAGCTGGTGGTCTGAACGTCGGAAGTGCTCTCAATATAAACGACTTGTGAGATGAGCACTGAAAACTGTCCGACTTTGTGTTTGTCCCGTGTAGTGTGTGCATGATGAAGTTAAGTTAAAAATATATTTTGTTGTATTAGAAAATTGGAGAAGTGGACTTTGCGATTTACTCACAAAATTTAATTAATTTCTCCAATAAACATTTTAAATTAATAGCTGTCGCTACAAAAACTAACCAACTTCGTATGAAAAACGTTTCGCTTTTCATATATCATCCACATCAATATTCCAGTAGCACTGCCAAGTTGGACAAGACGGGTAAACATTGATTACCTCATAATGGACCTAATCGACTACACAGAAACGTCACATTGCTTACCACATCTATCCTTTCGATTAACGAGAACAACGTTGTTTTATGCCGACATCAACCATTTCAGATAGTCCGCGCAAGAAGGTCCAATTTTAAATGAAATGGCAAACGTCAAATACAACGGATTGGTGGGATAATGGATTCTTAGCGTGAAACTTCCAGCCTCGCGGAATATGTTTGGATACACTCGAATCCTGGGTAGATAAACATGAGTAAAATACGTCATACAACTATTCCATACTATCCAAAAGTTTTTGAATCACTTATCGCGCATTTTATTACATACAGTTTACACTTTTTTCCCTTGCATTAACAAAGTAGTAAGCTAAAATTCAACAAGCAAGCTTATGCTATTTGCATCATTGGTGAGTAGTGTGCTTGCAGGAGCAGTCAGTTTCCGGCAAGTCAGATGGTCACTCACGGAGTATGTATGCTTTGCTATCAAACCAATTTAATGACGTAAAATGCAACAGTTACTAGCAGTTGCCTGGCCAGCTAAGTTTTCATATGTCACTGTTGTGAAGGCAAATAAATGAACCATCTCAAAACAATTTTTACTAAGGAGTGGATGACGGAAACATCGTCTCTTACTCTGGGTGTTGTGCCAACTCAAGGACAGTGTACAAACCACACGGTAGCGAAACGGCGTCCAATAAAGCATGATCTTCACTGTCCAACTCGCTAGTTGTCGTGCTACAAAATAGGTACTAGATGAAAGTAGGAGACTAAGGCCGACCAGAAACATCCGACCCCGACGCAGGAAAACTTAGAAGGCGATTGAACAGACTATTAACCATCGCGAACTGCAGGAATCCGAACTTCAAAATCTACCAAGGTACTCTTGGGCGATGGATCAATGCTGTACAGTTGGTACCTTGGCACAGTCGAAACCAGCTCATTAAAGGAGGAGCGATTGTGGTGGACTATCAAACCGGAGGTGCAGGCATTTCAAAGCCAGGCGAAATACCTCAACTTGGGATGGGAAGTATGTCCAAAGGCTCGCGGCGAGCGGATCGGAGACAGCATGGGCAACCGGATGAGGTATCGCTCGACTGGATCGGACCAATGAGCGAGACATTGCAGGCAAAATAGGATGGAAGACCAGATCGGAGGCGCAATTATCCCAACACTCAGAGGAATATCTCGGCACGGTCGTGAAATACGGTCAAAGCCCACAGTATATAGATGGCGGACAACTCGAGCGACCGAACAAGCCGTCGCTTATCTAGATCAGAGTAACGGACGAGGAATGGCAGGCGGAAACCCCCGATAGAAAGTGTCAGTCACACACATAAATCAGGCAGAAGTGCGCATGATAAGTGAGCGGAAGCCGGGGTTGCGGACTGGAATTCTGACTCATAACCGCGAGCGTGTTTGTAGCACGACAACCCCGGGGGTAAAAAAGTTGATTTTTGGGACACACTGCTCATTAAATAAACCATTCCGAATTCAATTATTCAGGCTCCGAACGCGTTCGGAATATCGTTGTCAAAATGTTTCTCCAATTTTCATGGGTTTTCTACCAAAATTTTCGTCCATATCAATAAGCTGAATACCACACTAGTATAGCTCAAATACATACGTATGAAAAATCTTCTGGCAATGTCTTTAGTAAAACCATTTTTTGACTTATTCAAACACCTTAATGCTACCTAGGATTTCAGTGTTCAGAGGGTTATGCACATATAACCAGCTTCTGGATTCAAGTTAGGATGGTCCTAGTCAAGGGGTCATCAACTGGAGTCAACAGACAGTAACTATGTCTTCTGTCAAGATGATCGGGTAACCTGATCATTACTCACAAGCAAAAGTGGTTGAGCGCTCACGTATGATAATTCGGTTCTGCCTAATGTGAGGTCAGTGGAGCAGTGGTAAACACGGTTGTCTCATAAAAGCACGGTCGGAGTTCCAGTCCCAGTAAGAGCAAGCACATGCACTATTGACGAGCTCTAATGAGAGCAAAACTCGAGTCTAGTGCTTCTGTTGTTCGAAAGGGGCCGAATGGAAATTCCACAGGAATGCGACAGCTGAGATCAATTGTGGGTGATGTTCAATCCATAGGATGGTTTTTTTTCGAGAAATTTTCAAACATGAATGGTCGATGTTTCAGTTACAAACAAGATTGAATCCTAGTTTTGCAACTTGATGGCCTGCCCTCGCTTGACCGCTGCATGTACCGTTATCGCGACGTGTAATGGATCGAATCCCACGCGCCAATCGGTTTTCGGCTTTCAACACGCGCTAAAGCACTCGATTCTCATTGGTTGATCGAATCGCCCACGCCAGCTGTAGAGACACGTGTCACAGTTGTTGTGTCGATCGACGGTTGACTGCCTGTTGCGTGGCTATATTATTAACAGACATAGATCGAACTGAATGCGGTGGATACTTTCAGCACCAACGTTTCCAGACAGTCAAAACTTCGGCGAGAAAAATGGACGCGTTTGTTCAAGCCTTTTTTGCAATCGACGTGGATCATTCAGGTTTGTGAAATTAGAAGCATTTGTACGAGAATGAATGCAGTTTTCCAGAGTAATTGTTATCCTAGTCGGTATATCTCGAACGACCTGAAGAAAACGGGGGTTAATCAATAACATTTCATATGTCAATCACCATTTTTCACTGAACTATTGCCTTTCAACTCATCTTTACTAAACAGAAGACTTGTGTCAAGCTTTTGAAATGTCATTTAAATTCACCTCAAAACAGCTATTTAAAACACACAACAAGAAGAGAACAATGTATAGGTAAATTGTACTAAATGGTTACAAAGAATATAGTGCTAAAAAAAACAAGTTAAAAGGTAAAATCTCACAGTGTTGTTACATGGATACATATATGAAACTTTGTATACGCATGTGAAACCAATCGACACAAACATTTCCAGTGGTTGATACTCTAATAATACACACCCAACTATGTGCGTGAGCAATTCTGAGTACTATAACGCTCTTCATTGACTAGTGGACATCTGAGATCCCACCTACAAAGTGTTATTCCCATACTGAGTTGACAGAAACCGTTAAAAACGTCTCAGTGAGCAAAAAATTAAACTATTACACGGGAGGACCAAATTTTACGATTTATCTCTAACCAGATCTGTGATACAGACATAATAACTGAATATCTCAAACAACGTATCTTAATATACGCAGAAATAAGTTTGAAACAAACATGAAAGACTTACACACGGAAGAATTGGTGTTGTTATGATCATTATTTAAATTCGAATATTAACAAATCGAATGAGCAGCAAGTCCCAGATACTATCCAGGTAATTACTATACATACAATAGGTCAATTATATTTCACATTCTATTGGTATTGATCATGTACATTTGTTTTTTTTTACTCGTCTCAGTAATATTAATCTGAAACTCATGTGGCGAAATCGACCAACAGTTTAGCTTTTTTGGACCTATTTATTTATAGCAGCACTCGGTTTGCAGCTTCACACATAAGTTATTCAATATTTCCAATCTTCCGGTTTTGTTCCAACTGCATACAGTAGCTGTTTGCTAAAAATCCTGTTTCACTGAGCCAGACACATTGGCGTCTTTGACAAACTATAGGCAAAACAGAAGAGGCTGGAAAAACTTTACTTTCAAACTTCTATTCCGACATATTTAATCAGGCACACACTAAGTTGGGGAAGAGCAAAAACCCATTCAAACGATTCAAATGTAGGATATATTCATATTGATGCTTTTAAATGGGGACCACAGCTAATTATATTACACACAACCCAAAGTCTGCTTCAGCTAGAATGTCTACGGCTGCACAGTTGAGAAGACAACGGTTAGCGTAAACGCGACGGCGGTTCGTCAAACACTTCAGACTCTCAACTTATGTGCCAGTTCATTGAGAGTTGTAACAAAGCCTACATAGACAGGTGGCCGAACACATCTCGAAATGATTAAAACAGCCGACGACCATTCAACCTCCTCCCGACAAATCGACAGTTCAGCACTTCAAGTTGCCGATTGCTAAACTTCTCATGACAACAGGTTATCACGCTGACTTGGTTAACTCGTTCGAGAGACTGTTGAGTAGACGAAACCCAAAGTTAACGGCTTTTTGCTACGCAATATTTATTTGAAAATATCAGCCGGCTTTATGTGCACAAAATCGATTATGAATACCCATCAGATTACTGTAGTATTGTTTGCATAATAATTGACGTTTGTGTGTTGGCATATCGTGTCACTGTTTGCCCCTGTTTGTCTGGTGTATGTATTATGCATGGTTTACGTTTGAGGTTAATGAGAATCTGGGGAATGGTAATACATTGTTGCCAACGTATTCAGTATGCTCTGAGGGAGGAGTCCACAGTTAAAATTTATTCATAGCACTCTAGGTCTTCTCAAGTTGATATTACGAAAAAGAAATTACCAACCAACCATCAGCGTTGTCCCACTTTCTGAGATATCAACTTTTTAAACCAGATTAACAATTCGACTTGAGCGTTTAACAACCTTTGCGCAAAAAAAATTGACTGATTCCTAGTAATCAGCTCTTATGAGCTTCTGTTTTAATTTTGCATCAGTTTTGCAAAAATCTAGCCACCCCACTTGAATGATTTGTTGTTGTTACAATGAAAACGCTTTAATAGTGTATCCTTCGGGTCTGGATACATTGCACTACTGAGTTCAGTAATGTTACTAAACGTTATATTCTGTAAAATCTATCAACACTTGTCCTTCCAAACTGTGCCCTTAAATTTCTGTAATGCAAACTGAGTGATCAACTGTCATACACTCAAGGATAATACATTAGTTTGTGTGCAAGTGAAGCAAACCATGGGTTCACTTATACCAGTTTCCGCATAAAATCATCGATCTTTTGCCACCTGTAATGTTCGTATCATATGATTGTCGTGTTCTGGCATGTTTATTTTTGAGTATACGGAAGAAACCACTTCCAAAGGGACCTCTCTGTGTGGAACTCCACGTGATACGTTTTGATGATTCATTTATGATGAATATTCCTCATCACCTTCCCCTCTCCCCGTTTATTGGGTTTGAATGAATTAACGAGTTCACTGCTCACAGCAGCCTTCATGACTTAAGATGGTCAACTATTGAAATGTGTACCTCTTTTAATACCACCAAACTCTTAAGACGCCGTGGAACAATTTATTTCGAAGTATAGACTCGGTCTGTACACTATTCTCATCATCCTCAAAAACGATTACAGCGCAACGCAGTACACAAAATACTTTACGCCTGTAGAACTATTACACACAAAAATATATCACTCAGTAACCTGCGTCTTTGACGTCTTTGTCGTTGATTGGACAATTTGGTCTGTGTCTCAGTCAGTTGCCATTAGAAAGACTGATGAGAAACATGCGGTATGTCGCTTTGACCTAATGACACACCATATCTTTACATCTCGCAATTGAACCGACAATCCTCACTCCTTCGTTTTCCTCATGATTTGACACGTCAGAACTTAGATACAGCCGTATTGTGTGCGGTCAGCTATTCAGGTTGGGCGTGTAAGGGATCTGTGAGAAAATAAGCTATTTCTATCAGTTTCTAGACAGCCGTTTAGTGTGGGGTGTTTGGGTTAAAGGTATTCATGTTTTGCAAAGTGGTTTGTCTTGTAGTCCTTGTTGGATGGCGTTATTTTTTCGCACGTAACGAAATTGATATTTATGGGGTTGTTGCTGTCATCGACAGTGGATTACACTAACTTTTCATTTGCACACACCAATATTCAACTCATCCATATACCACATATTGCGTCACACATCACATTATGTTAGCCTATGTGTGTTAACACATTAATCAAACAAATTTGTCATGTAGCTCTTATTACAACTGAAAGAATGTGCTGTATTGGACGATACATACGTGTGATCATTTGGATGTGGCTGAGTATGATGGACAGTCATGATGTTGATGTCAATATATAGTTGTCCAGTCAGCTCATTGTTAGACATTAAAAATCTAATGGACAGCGAAAACTTCACATGAATGTCACCATTGTACTCGGAATAGCTGTAATTGGGTAGAAGTTGCTTACGACCTTGGAACTAACAAATGCCGTCCGGGAGATCAATTGTGATCTAGTACTTTCACATCCAAAGATAATAGGGCTGGTTCACAAGTGAAGTTATTTCTCTTTAAAAACGACAGCATTCTGTCGATATGAGTGCAAACGTTTAAAAAGGAATGCGCCTGCGGAGTCGCAACGAGACTGTGTATAGTACAGTAAATGAGCATTCAATTGTTGAAAGGAAATATAGGAAAGAGCAAGTGACCCAAGATTATAATTTGTTCTAAACATTGTGTAAATTTCACATAAAGATGAAGGACGACAATTCAAGATAGTCAGTAGTGTGATGGGCATGCAGCTTGCAGTGTTTGGGCATGGTGTTTCTGTCGCTGGTTCGAATCCAGCCGAAGCCATGACTTTTCACAATTAGATCTCATCTGAAGAGATTGATCTGCCAAACTACTAATCAGTAATACGATTTATCTGTCGAGCATTGGCGCTGGTGAATTTCAGCGTAAACTGGTTGGGAAATCCTACCGGGGCAGTCAATCCTCTGAATCGTTTGGACAGGTGGTTAAAAAAGTCCAAATGTGAAATGTCCAAACTCCTAGCGTGTCTTCGTCGCTCAGCTGGTAGAGCGCTTGCCGCGTTTTGTCACACTTTTTTGTCGCTAGTTCGAATCCAGTCGGGATCCTGATTTTTCACATTTGGGTCTCACTTAAAAAAGTAGCTGGTAAACGATTAGATATTTGTCACAGTGTAATGGTGGGATTTTTGCGAAGGTTTGCAGATTATCAGTTTGGCTAGATTTTAGCATGCTCCAGATATCGTTGATCGGAACATATAAGCTTCCTAATTACCAGGAAAAATTTAACTCAGTTTTATTAGACTTAAGATTAGGCTAACGAGGAAATATTGTTCCACGGGATGCCATTCACTTACTTACTGCCTTAGAATGCTTTGAAAGGTTTGTATCGGCACGATTTCTATAGGAAAGCCTTGAGTTCGTATTGCAAACATACCAATCGAGGCAGCAAATTCAGCAGTTACGACTTCGAGGCGAAACCGCCGATATCCTTTGTCCATTCGTGTTTACAAATAGCCCCTGTTAATAGCTCGGCATGGTTCATAAAAACAAAACCACTTTTTAATAAACTGTGTAAGATACTTCGTAATCAGGTGTAGTTTGGACTTTGAGTTACCGGAGTAGTATGTGAAAGTTACCCACGAAAGAACTTCAGGTTCTGTAGCAATCTGTATCGAGGTAAGTGCGCGATTAAGCTGTGTTCTGTCTAACATGGATGTCGTGTTACTCTTCGTTGGAAGAACTAGCTTGAACCCATATGTCCATGCAAATTTCACGGTGGGTTGTTTCTTCAATGAACTAATCAATGCGAACTGATATCTAACCGTTGTAAACGGTTTTTTCTTAGTGCATCGTTCTGTGGTGAGTATGAGCTGACAATAGCCACCGACCACAATAGTATGGTACCAAACGACAAAATACACAATTATCTAGTCTGAAGTGCTCAGAACAATTTAGGTGGCTGTACTTAAGACGATTTTACAAGAGGTTAGCAAAACTGAGCCGGGGTATATCCATAATTTAAACACATACTGAACTATATTGTCCAAACCACCAACTTGGAGGAGCGTAAGTCGCAACCCGTGATTGAACAAACGCACCTGTTTTTGAAAGCCTCGCTCAGTGAAGGGCAACATGGCAAAGTCACTATATTTTGCGCTCATCTAATGCATAGATGATTAACCCATGTGTCACGTACTTGGAACGATTGGCTGCATAACGCACCTAGCTTACTGTTTAGTTGCGCATTGACTACATGGACGTTTCGAAAGACTGATTCTAAAACACAAAAATATTTTTACGACATTACTTTTCACCGCAATTAGATGAAACGTATGTAACCTTTCATGTATTACTGAAATGTTTTACTAAGCACGTTGATGATACGCGCATAATACTCAGTAAAAATCCGCATTTTTCATTTGGAAAAGACCTACTAGACCAGAATTAAGCAACAGCTGAGGTTTGTATGTGAATTCTTCTAATCAATAAATCGGATGATTACGAAAAACAGTCAAAACAGAAGCCGCCAAATGTATGCAAATGTATGCACGCTACTGCGTTTGAATCGTATGTACGATGAATGTTTTGCGCAAAATGATCAGCTTTTCTGACCGTTAGCTTATTTTGCAAACACACCATAAAGTTGTCGTCAGTTCATTTTTCGCACAACAACTTGTAACCGGAATGACTTGTTGACCCAGATGAGTTTCTTTATGGGTAGAGTTGACTAGTCTGTTCCTATATGCAAATTGTTTCTGTGCCATTACATGTGTCTCTATAACAAAACAATTATTGGATCAATACGAGCTGGGTTTAGATTTAACTTGGTCCGTCTGAAGCTTAAAATTGAATTGAACTTTCAAGTGATACAGTGACATATCGGAGATCAAGTTTGAACGTATCTGTGGTTTGTAGTATCTGGTCATATTACAGAAGTCAGTAACAACACATTAAACATCATGGTTAAGAAAACGATGTTTCTGCTTTCTTCAACTTAACTTGAAACCTACACATACACTTGTAAAAAAAACTTACGCTAAATCAGTATACAATGAAATTAATCATAAACTTAACCATAACATTTTACCGTAAAAGTGAAAGTGATTGTCTGTCTATTAACTAATTTTGCTAACTCCTGTTTTGTTTGCTTGCATGGTAAGTTGCCAGTTAAAAACTCGTGTGTTTAAACGACACTGGCTTTTATACAAGTACAGCAATATGCTTCCATTTGTTAAAACTTAAGTTATACTTGATAGGTTCTTCTAATCAACCGTACATGCTATCCGCCGGATTTACATCAAATAGCAAGCGGGTCAAAAGTTAGGTTTTTGCTTTCATCTGAGTACCGGGATAAACGATCGGAAAGGTTTTATATGGTATAAAATTTATCACATGAACAACAGTATTCGGAAAAGAGATTTTTGAGTTTTCCGCCGTCCTTGTAGAACCTATGAGAAGCTCTCCTTCAAATCCGGTCATACTAGATAACACACTGTCGATTGATAATCGGTTGAACTGTTTCATCTACATGCTGACAAACGTTTTTAAGGAGGCTGAGTTTGGTATTTATGAAATATGAGAGTATAAAGATCTTGATTTTACTGATCAATGTCTGTTGAGATTTGCATGTTTAGTACCTCAGGTTATCAATTCGAAAAAAGTACATAGCTCACAATCAGCTCCCCTGGTTATTGGTTTCATCTGGAAATTACACATTTTTTTATTCACTTAGTCATTCTTATTGTAGTACGGATTGGTCACATAGGAGAGAAAATAATGTAAAAAGCAACCTGGGAAAAACATCTTTCTTGCAACTATACTTTGAAAGTACAAACAAATAAGCGGACTATTTGAATAGCCTACAACTGTCCAGCTTATTTACAAACATAGAGAGTGTTCTCGCTACCACCCTAGTTCACTCGTAACTGAAGCGTTTAAATTGGCAGAAGAAAAGGTAATTTGTCAACAACATAGTTAATGGACCTAGGTCATCATAATATTTACGGATTATGATCAATCTCAGCCCATTGCTAGCTAGTTGTACGGCTAGATAGTACTGACATGCAAACAAGCGTTCAATAAGTAAGAAACGATTGATGTAGTTTGTGACGCCGAGGTAACCTATCACAAGCTAATTTAAACAAACCCCAATTTTGTAACAATATTTAATTCCGGGTGTTAACATATATACACAGTTATTATCGCGTACTATGGTTGATTATATAATCACATGACTTTCAGCTACTACTCTGTTGTGTAATTACCTATTGATTGCCATTGTCACTTTCAGTGTCGTTATGAACAGAGTGCATATAGTGCTTTCGAACCGTTCGGACGTGATTGCAAAGAATGTTGTTAAGACGGATTTATTACATGCGATACCCAGTAGTCGTTTGAAATATTCTTTCAAGAATAGCCACCAGAATTGACTTTCGTTCTCGTTAGAATTATCTTAACTCCGACTGGTTCAGTGTTTTTGCATTTTTCAAGCAAAAATAGATAAGTCACATTTGAAGAAAATTATAAATAATGATTAAATTGACTGTGGAATCAATATTTTCGCTAGCTTCTTGTATAACCATTGTTGTTCCATAATTATCAAATGTTTTTTAGATGGAACCGTTTCTCACATTCCCATCAACTGCACAACGTGTCACATAAACATTACAGACTGTCAATACAAAAATATAAACATATGATAAACAAAACACAAGCCTGTAATGCCCACGTGTTTATTATTCCAACGGAAGTCCCACTGTCACGGTTAATGACTTTTGTGCACAAATTACTGATTGGTGCTAACCAGTTCACGCGAACTCCTTGCTGATGCATAATTGTTTATTCCCACTACGCCCAGCTACATTGCTTGGTTATTTTGAAGCCGCGCAGTACCACATACTTGATAAATGATTATCAGCTAATTGATAAACGTTTTAGTGGGATGCTCGTCAATCTGTGTGGTCAGTCAATATATATTTTTCGCCAGTCATTTCGGAATTTGTTCTTGCTGGAAGCCGAACCTACCATCCTATGAGGAAAGGTGGCATAACATTTAAGGGGAAGAATGAACTCAAGTGTGTTAAGAGATTTCCCATTAATCTGATGTCAAACACCGTGTGGGTGGGGAAGAAAGCAGGAAGTGCCATATCCAAATGTTATAAATGGAATGATCGGCATACATGAAATCATACTGTGTTCTGCTTTTGATCCACACTCCTGTCCGATCAACTTTTCAGACCCAGAACCTATTCATCCACCGATCAAATTTACGTTGTACAGAGTAGCTACGAAAAACGATCAAACCAGATGAGGGGACACAAGAAATGGAAAACTAACAGCTCCCGAAGTTTATTTTACACATAACTTATTCCTATAATTTCCGTGAAGATGGCATGTGATATGAAAGTAAACACAGTTGAAAACAATTTGATTGAACGCATAATTAAAGTTAGTTGACTATCTCCTACTCTTAATGCCGTTATATAAATTTATCGCCACAAATGTTTTAACGGATAACAAAATGATTGCAGATCTTTAAAGATAAATAAGTATACCTACTTTATCTGATGAAGGAAACATTGTCGTATATTAAATGCAATATTTTAATGAACAGTAATGACTGAACTGCTTTTTGAAAGCTGTTGTAAATGGCTGTTAATAGGAGGGCATTTTATCATTGACACACTCTACGGTTTCATATGCGTAACACGCGATCCTATGGCTCATCTCACGGTCAAGTTAGCCGGATCACAAAGAACCACTAACCACAACAACAAGAGGGTGGATGTAGCCTGTGAAATCAATACGGGATATCACGTCATAGATACAAATTTAAAGGTCGACGATTTACTCAGGTAAATATGATAGAATTCGATGATGACTCATATATGCAACGGAGCGTTTGATTGTGAAAAGGCTATAGAATGTAGTATGGTAACAGTTAAAATGAAGTGATTCAAGTGACCCGAACCAGCAAATACATGATCAGATGGACTTTTATAGATGGCTAGAGATACTAACCATCTGAAAAACTGAACATTCGCAGATGCAATTTTGTTTTTTCTCTCGGTTTAAAGGCCGATTGTTAGGCTTCTTGTTAGGCTTATGAACGGCGGAAATGTTACGAACAAAAATTAGATCTTTAGGTATGTGCATGCTACAACATGAGTCACCATCTGTCCACACCGTGTGCTGGCCACATAATATCAATCTTCGGTGAACTCGTTGTTTTTCTTATCTTTTTCTCGCTAGATCTATCGGATTTATTATGCTGCAACTGACTTCCTTCTAGGCGTTTTACCAGTTTTAATGATACCGATTCTATTGTAACTTAAAGCAAGCTTTCTTTCAACTACGTGAGGAACCTTCTGTTAATTATTTCCAAAGAAACTTTACTCACAAGTTCATTATTACAATAACCTAAGGCAAGGTGTACAACTAGAACATGAAGGGCGAAAGTGTGGAGAGAATCGCACCACACAGCTTAGGATTGAAAGGAATATGATAGTAATCGCAAGTGTGACCAGTTTGGTAATTAACCAATCAGAAAGTCCAAACCAATTGATCCAATTTCGATGGCTACGAAGCAAACTATCAAATAAAAGGACTTTGGTCGTCTTAAACAATTGAAATTCGCTCGCGGCACACAACGGTTCCAGGCGAAGGCACTATCTTCTCTGTTCTCTCAAGCTGTCCTTATTCAGGTTGAGCTCGATCTATGTCGAACCTAGATTTCTTGAGTGAATTGCTAAAAGTAAGGCATATATACAAACAAGCGATAAACGTAACCGTGGATTAGGCTATTCACTAATTTGTATTCATAACAATCAACTTGCCTGGCAGACCCTGCTTCGTCCCTTGAAGACGTTAGTACGTTAGCAGCTCTTCGTATTTCTTCGAAGGGCGTAAAGCGTACACTTTTCGATTTGATGCCATTATAGTTAAAGCGATATACGCCTGAATTCAGGTGGTTCGTTATTCATTGAGCTTAGCACTTAAGTTACAGACGGTTCATGACTCAACGTGGTGACATCATAAGTATGTGGATGCCTGAGTGCACAGGCTACAGCATAAAGGTTGATGGAGTGAGATGAATACTTGCTGTTGTGAAGGAGAGTGACTTGACACTTTGACATGAATCCGGTTGATTCCTGTTACATTTGATAATTACAGTTGAATTCTTTTTCATGGTTTCAGTTTTTTTAACATTTCACACGCAGTGTGGACGATTACTTTATACCACTATTGAACTTTGACCTGATATCCAATTGATCCATCGATTTTTGTTAATCGGTTTCGTTAGTTTATCTTGAACCTACCACTGATTGGGTATCCCATATCTATCACTGACTACTAATCTATCGATTGTTTCGTTATATTGTGCCAATGTTTAGGCATGACCTCTATCATCACGTATTCTCAAGTCTCTGGCTTGCTTTAGTTCACGGATTTTGTCCAGTTCGGTATATACTCTTATTAAACCGCTTGATGAATATCAGGCCCCTCGAAACTCTACTGCGCTTGTCTCGTTTGGCTGACTGTGTTTTCGTATTACTCAGGTTGAATGTGTCTTTGGCGTGATCCACGAGGTTGAAAGAAATTTGAGCGTGTGTCGTGACGGCCAGTTCATGTTCATACAATCATTCAGCCAAACTTCACCTGGACTGTCCGATTTTACGTTTTCTGCAGTCGGTGCATTTGATTTTGTGTACAAAGTTTGTTTCAACGGCTGGGTTTTTCTGTTACTTGAGACCCATGAGTAGTTTTTGCAAAGTTTCCTTGCTTATATATTACCGTGACGTCATGTTGTTACAATAGTCATACAGATAAGGTAAGAGATCAGAAACAAGTAAATTCATTTGATGTTACAGCGCTCTACGTGGACGCCTACGATCAAGTCAATACGCTCAAAAACCTATGCGGTGATGGTGTCACATCGTCTGGTGATATTAGGTCCACAACTAAAGTGCATGAGTCGGCGAATAACGGAGTACCCAAACTATCAGCCCGAAACACTAACTGCGCCTACATTTTCAACAGTGAAACCTAACGACTCAGCCTTAATCATAAAAGTTTTAGTACTGATGACTAGTAGACTTAGCAACAGTGCTTACCGAAATGAAACCTGGGTACTTTTGCTAATTATAGGTTTCTTTACAAAGCGTGCATCGAGCGATCGTAGTACCTTGAAATTCGATCAGGTTACTCATCCATGTCTTCTCTTGTTCGCGGATGCTTCAATCTACTGTGTTCAGCACTTCCTAGCTAGCCTCAGATTTGATCTTGTCTATGTTTTGTAAGGCAAGGCTGATTATGTTACTCATAGTCTATTTATCCGCTTAATCCAAAGAAAAACAGAATGGTAATACCGGTATTAATTTATTACTGTGTAGTGATGCTTAAATGGTCCTTGTTATTTTCTAACCAATTTCAGTGAGAAAACCAAAGTACATTAGACACGCAAGCAATTGTTTAAACCGGTTCATGACACATGTAGTCTTTGTGTCAGTTCCAATTTGACAGTTAAAGATAACACTGCTAACAAACTTAAACGTGATGCATACTGTCTAATGATGTACCCCTTGTTAGTCATAAACGGTGTAGTTGAGCCAACAGCAAATTAATACTTGAAATGTTGTCTGACATTAACAGTGACTAGACTAACAACAGTCTTTCATTTATCGAACGGTTGATGCATAAGTGCATCACAAAAATTGTGTTACTCCCATTGAATTTTATGGTATATGAAAACCATAACTTCACTTGACTGAAGTTATTGTTACCTTTCCTGAACCAGACCTAGTAACATTCATCACCAGACTCGCGTTTACTGATGAACAGCAGGAGATTCGGCTAATTTCAAGCTGAACAGTATTAAAATTTGGTCGCAGGCTTCGCATTCGGATAGACTTTCCAACCAGCTTCTTTCGGAAGAAAGCACTAGACTCGAGCTTCGATTTTGTGTCTGCTATCGAGACGATCGGGCAACTTGATCATTACTCAGAAGCAAAAGTGGTTGAGTGTTCACATGTGATAATTCGAGTGTGCATAGCTTGAAGTTAATGGCGCAGTGGTAAACGCATGAAAGCGTGATCGGACTTCTATTCCCGGCCGTGGCAAGCATATGCACGACTGACGAGCTTAAACAAGAGCGAATCTCCAGTTTGATGCTTCTTTCCGAAATATGCTGGCTGGATAGTCTGTGTTGTTGCGAAAGCTACGATAAAATGTGAGTGGTATCTAAGTCGAGACATGTTTGGGCTAATTGTTATTTAGTGCCAGGTTATATTTTTTCACAGTCCATGGCGATCATCCGAGTTAATAGATTGATTATTACAACACTCATCGCCCGAACTTAAGTTGACTTCAGGCATAAATGCAAATCAAGATCGTTTCACCAATTCAACAGTAATACTCAGCATACACCGATGTGGCTTATAGTTTAGTTAAATGTCTGCAAAAGTAACTTGAATACGTGGTGATTCACTTCTACATACGAGCGCACAAATAGATTTTTGGGGGCGATTATCTGAAACTGTCTTCTGAAACTTGAATAAAAGACTAACAGTACCTAGTTAGTAAAAACATTTAGTCCATAAGACAACTTGTGGTACTGAGCCATGACTCACAAGCAAATGGCTGAGCCCAATTCACAAAAATAGTTTGGAGTAATCAGTCGAATTTTGCAACAACATGCTAGTAACCTATTGATAATATATGCACAAAAATGTTCAACATTGTTCAATTAGCGTCTGATCCACTTCCACACAATATCGTTAATTTCTAACATGACAAGGTGTCGTCTCAAGTTCTCAATTCCCGTATTTAACGCTCAGATTTCATTCAACTATACAGCTGTTTGAGAGCTTACTCCTGAAGTAGATAATCTATGTTGTTAAGATAACGCATATTTTTTAACACATCTACGCAAAACTAGGCCAAATCGTTAAAGAAGTACCTTTGTCACTTATCGGTCTTCCATAAGTGAACCGGTTAACGAACTTCAGAACTACTAATAGATTTATGTTATCAAGAAAACCTGGTCTTCCGGATGTGAAAAACACCTCCAAACTATGCGACAGCCAGCATACTGTGTACGGCTCTGTGCTGATTTTAAATTTTGCTTTCTAGATGCCGTTTGATCTGCACTAAACCATCTGGAATTTATCATTCAACATCTGCTTTGCCTCATTGAGACCGGCCTCGTCATAGACTTACAGTTAGATTTCTGCCTTAAAAAACAGTTGATATAGAGCATTAGGTTGCCATTTGCCTGATAACTTCTTTCACTCCAGCTCAATGTATTTTATTTTTCTCACCAGACACCATTTATCCAAGATAAGTTGCCTGCCATTATTAAATTACACTGAACAGCAAGAATGGTGAATCTTCTTTCTGGGAATATCCGCCCCTAAGCTTTAAACTTGCATGCTGATAAATGAATTATAAATATTTGGCTAAATGGACTACTTTTCATAAAACAAGCATCCGTTCGGTCAGGATGTGATCTTCCATCTTGAAAAGTTAGCCCTGCCTATTTTCCGTTCTATCCGAAATCTAATTTTACACACTCTAGTAAACGAAATTGTTCCGTTCTTAACCACCGTGTGGTGAAAAATAACTACTTGGGGAGCAAAGACAATAGTTCAAACTGTTAATTTTTATAAACCTTAGTTACCAAATATTTGCAGTGGCGTTTGCACTAGGACAAAATGGTGAGTTTAAATAAATTTCTCATTAGAATGCGAGTCCAATTTTTTCAAAGCAATCTCTCGCACATCCAAGCTTACAAAACAACTTCCGAAATGTGCCTATACAAAGAACACAAGCGAAAGCATACAGCGGGAAATTTCAAACAAGTGATAATCGAAATTTAACCAAATACATCATTTGCTTCACTACGGCTGACTGAAGACAGACGTGTGCATGTGGATTCATTGTGAAACAACAGTGAATCGGCAATCGTGTGTTCGATGAGCTATTCGGTAAGCGGGGAATCGATCAGTTCGAACCGAGCTAACAAGTACAACCCGATATTCTAGGGTGCGCAGGTACACATGAATGTTTTTGGCAACACACCTGATCCAAACCACGGTGCTGTACAAACAATGATAGCCGGTTTGCAAGACTGTGACGAGGTGACTAAAGGCTATCTGGAATCGAGCACAGGTGAGGTGATCGTAAAATGACGGATTTTGCAAATGCACAGGACAGTTTCCTGTGTGTATGTGTGCATTAAGAGACGTTCGACCTCACCGGCGGGTTTGTGTTCGATAAAATGTGAGCAGTTTGATGAGGAGTACCGTTTTTTACTGAGTTGGTATTGAACTTGTATGAGAAGTACGGAAATAGTTTTCGGTATTATATTCCACCGGTTATTTATCCAAACAAATGTATGGAGCATAATATAGCATTGACTATTTGCTAAAGTGTAGAACGGAATATACGTCCGTCTCCAGTAGCGCAGTACCACAGGCGTCTAAACTTAACAAACTTATCAAGAATAAATTGGAACATTAGTTGAAGTGAACAAGATATGTACAAAATCGATTTGCACACTACGGTTGAATGCAGAAATAGTAGCTCATGCGTACGATAGGTACAACCACATTGTTTCGGACACTGTGGAGACTGCAGGTTTAATTCAAAGTATCTCTCCCATTTATCCAAAATAATAGAGTTGGTTCTCATTTACCACACAAAGTAAGCGAGCGCAAATAATTATGAACACATTGAATTTATTAATTGTACATCACCAGTTATCACTAGTTTCGTTTGCGAAAAACATTATCATTCATCTGTGCACGCACGACTGAGTAGAACGAAAAATTCAAACCAACAATACTGATAACTCTTTTCAAGAACGATCAGATAAATGGCAATCTCAATTTATCCAGTAGATTGTCGAATTAAAAAATCGGGTTTTCACGTGTGAAAAAATCGAGGCAAAATGGTTTTTATCATTTCGCCAACTAGGCGGAAGAAAGTTCATCCTCTATTATATCACTGTTTAGAAGTATGCAAGTTAGTAAAGAATGCTGTGGGATGTTACTTATAGTACAGCGATATACGTAGACAGTATATATTTTAGTAAAGCTGTAACATCATAGGTATTTACATCTTTGAGTGAAGTAATCTAGAGTACATTTCTGTTGAAATTCACCTAACTGGTTTACCCTTGAATGTACTGAACAAAGACGGTATATGTGTACGTGCCACACATCCGCAGGCAGCAGGATAGTTGTGATCGATTGCTTTCTGATCACAATGTTATCTCCATCATGTGCACTTCTTAAGAAACAAATGGTCGACGAGAAATATGACTGGGACAAGTCAAGCGTAAAAATGAGCAGTCGCTTGAGTACTTTTAACCGGATTTTTATGTATAGAACTAGTTCTAGATAAACAAGTGACTTAATTTAGCAGAAAAACAACTTTTAAATATGTACTATGAGGATGTTTCGTCACATGTTTTATCAAATTATAGCTCGCATTCAGATAAATCAAACAACACCCAACAACTTACGTTCTACAGAAAAGTAGGCTCATCTACTGGTCCATCGTGGCAACGTTTAAATTGTATTGGAGTTGCTTTTGTTAGAGATAAATGTTACCGTAATGTTTTAATCATAAAAAATAGCCTACGGACTACTTGGAATGTACTCTGGTCTTAAATAATGTTATAAACCTTCCAAACTAACAAATTAACAAATGGATTATTTATTTACAAAATTGTGTTGGTTAGCTAATAATGCTAAATAATTCCTGTACCGTTTCAAATGTTCTCCTAATAGTTATTATATAGTAATCTCATGGATGTAGACAAAGTTCATACTAAGGATGGTTGCCTCAAGACTAATGTCAACCACAGTGCATGTTTTTCAGGCTTGCTAGCTTTCAATATTCTACAGCACAAAAACAAAAAAGGAAACACGGTACAAGATAAGACGGGGTCAACCACTTTCTTCAAATCAGTCAGAACCTTTGTTACGTTCTGTGCGCGCACAGACGGTCGTAACAAACGACACATCTGAAGTGGAACTGCAAACAGTTCTTTCTTTATGGCACAAAACAGTAGTCATGCGTACATACTGCTGTTATTGATAATCCAATTTTCTGTGTAGAATAATGCTGTCCGGTCTCGGTTTAAAATAGTAAATGATTTGTTGGCATCCCATGATGTTTTGTCATTTGTAAACTGGGTCAGCGGAACTAATGATTCTAACTCACTGATGAGCTCTCCGGGAATACATCCGGTATGAGTAGATTGACATCGAAAATCTATCTGAAATGTTGGTTTCGAATAGAGGGTTTGGTTTCTTCGAAATTGGAAGTTAAACTGGAGGTTGCCTTTTCCAGTGTTCACTATTGTCTGATGTTCTTGCCCTGAGTGGAATTAAAACTCTATCCAAATGATGGTGACGGTGGAAAGTTGATCATATATTGTCACTGCTCACATGCTAAGATTAACACCACAATTATACTGAACATCGAGAAGTGATAACTGTTCGGATAAACTAAAACATTACACACAACTGATTGCCACTTGTACACTTCCGTAGATATTTCAGTCAAACTATACTAAAGAGTAGCAATATACTCGATTTCTCTGTCAAAGTTTGTCAGTAGTGCATATTCCGACCTAATTAGATTGATGGTCATCTCTGTTCAATGATCTCTCGTCTACAAATAGAGTATTAATTTATCCATTCGCAATTAGAGCTGAAGACTCGAGGCTAACTGTTAGCAGTTAACGTTCCCTGTTAAATACCACAATAGCTTTGAAGCTCTGTTGCGTTTCGGCTCGTGTTTCGTTCATGCATCTAACAAAATGAGGCCAATGGCGCAGTCGTAAACACGGTTGCCTCATGAAAGCGTGGCCGGAGTTCTAGTCTCGGTAATGACAAGGATATGCACTACTGACGAGCTCTAATGAGAGCGAAACTCGAGTCAGTGTTTATTTTTGGAAGGGACCGACTGGAAAGTCTTTGGGAATGCGACGGTTGCGATCATTTGTGGATGATGATCAATTTACATGAAAACCAAATTACTCTACTACTCATCAGTAAAATAGGATTTGTTCATGGATAGGCACTCAGCCAAAAATGGATATCTGATTCAATGCGCAACAGCAATTCATGGGCATGCCGTCATGTTTGGTTAACACTTAACATAAATGAGTTACCATAGCTAGGAGAATGTTTTACATCAAAGTCTACAATAATTATGTAGAGCATGAGAAAGGTCTTCTTAATTCAACTGGCATTGGTTACAAGCGACCTCAAACAACCAAATGGAAGTATGGAGTATTGTTTAAAAATATTGATTTATGTCTTGCTGCCACCAGTTCGTAATCGGTTTAGGGCATCACGATGTCGAGACAAATCTACGTCGGACCGTACTACACTCAAAACAATAGATATTTGGGCAGTACAAAACTGAAAATGTCGTTAATCACTTGAACGACACATTTCACATGTTAGCCGCAGCTCATTAAACTCGAAACCATGAAATGCTGATGGTCGTTTGAGCTAGAACCACTTTAAGAGCAAGTCGATCATTCGTTGTCTGTTGAATTATATGTTTAGCAGTGTCTAAGCAACACATTTGTTTTGTATGACTTTACTGATTTACTAAATCACTTACGTTCAACTGAATTATTGTCATTGCCTGCAAATTCTAACATATTATCCGTGCTTTTTCATTAATCTCATACCAGGCGAGGTAAACTGATGAAAATCATCAAACTTTGGTAAATTTTCAACCATTTCAAATTTATTTTCAAATAATGTTCGATCAGTTTTTTTGACTGGCATCTCCAGTCATTTTTGACTAAGGCTATAGTAAACTGTTTCGTGTAGACATTTATATTCCCTCTGCCGAACGTTGCTAATTTTAAGTTTTTGTAACTTGTTCTGAGAAAGTAAAAAGTCAACGAGATTTTCGCCCAAATTTTTAAATAACAGATCACTACCGTATGTGATTACAACATATAGTACATGATTAATCAATCACCTACACCTTCATTAAGGTAATCAGCTAATTAGCATGATAAAATGACACCGGAGGTAAGTGATCCTAGGTAAACGTGAACATTATATTAGATGAAAAAGGTTACAGTTGACTTGCGCTGATATTAGCGAGATCTACAACAAACATTCACACGACTTGAACGACTAACTTCGAATGGGTGGTGCCAATGGCAATCAGTGATTACAGAATGCGCTTATTTGTACGAACCTCCCGGATAAAATTACAGCATACATTATAGAGTTGATATCCATTCTCTAAACTGAACTTAGACCATTCTTTTCCAAACTTTTGGCATGCAAATCAAAAACACATAATTTGGAATGTTCTGGTGTTTAAGTGGAAATACTCTGCCAACAATTGAAGTAAACTTGTCAATTTTTTCACCTACTTGGACTGAACAAATGGGTCTATGTAATTATCAAATACCATGATGGTCCGACCTATCGGTATGTCGGTTGTATGAATAAGAAGTGAAAGAATGCATCAGTTTTTGGTCTGAAACAGCTAAATGTGACCTCCGTTGTTAAGTCTGCAAACAACACCGAAGAGAGAAGCAACCACCCCTGTGTTATTTTATTTTAAAGTCAGTCAACCTTGAAGTGCACTTGATCGGCACCAAGTAATGCAGTATGAATGGAATTTAGATATTTTATCAAACTCCTTTGTAAGGCAGAAGTTTCATAGAGAACGAAGGGCTTTAGGTTGTCAATGCGTGTTGAAGGAATGCAATACCGTGCATATTTCATGAACGGATAACTTTTCCATTCGGGTGTGCAGTTCCTACTTGTTCAGTTTGCGTTTTTGTCGTTCGGTAGAGTTTTTCTAAGTCAGTGTCTCGTCTACGATCTAATGTAAATTAGGTTCACCTTCTGCTTGCTAATTACATGTTTTGTGAACAAGCAGTTGCCAGGCCAAAAGTTAATGTGCCTTTATAAACTGTTATTTGCAAGTCTACTTCATAGCCAAGTTGATTCACTTACTATCTGGAAGGGACCGCGCGCAAAATTGTCAGCCTGTTGAAAATCTTCCGGAACAAAACCATTTGTTTCAAGTCAAACTTCCCCCACACATTTTCCTTCAACCACTTTTAAGAGAAGCACCACATACGAGCTTCACTCTAGTTAGGGACCATCGGTAGTGCACATCCGTATAAACGCCGTTGTTTTTCGACCAAAATAGTGCGGTTGTGTCCAGTGTGAGATCATTGACGTACAGGCACGTGTAAAACTCAGGAACTCTAACACGTTCAAAGCCTGAATCTGGTGCATGTTCTCTAAAACGTTCGGCTACAGAGTCAGTTTGAAGGTGGAACCTACTACCCAATACAAGCGATCGTAAACTTGAAACCGTCGAAATCCCCCAGAATTCAGCAGTAAGGCCTTTTACGTTATGTTAAAAGAAATGGCAGAAAGTAGTAACATGTACAGAGCCAATAAAAATTGTTTAACTAATAAGTACCAATAACTATCCGATATATCCAAAGTATGTTGCTTTTTCTTTGTACAGATGATTCATGTTAGTAAATGAGCTTCCTGATCTCACTGTAACATTTCCAGAAGTAAACTGGTCGAGTGAAAACAACACCGTTTACCGTTTACTCATGCGAAAACTATTTTAAGTTAATTTAAAATTATGTCCCACCCTTCAAAACATCATCATATCTTTACCTCAAAGAATGTTAACCATGGTTCATTATCTAACAGACATTAATATAGTTTATATCACACTATTCTTTTGAGCACTCACGTGATAGCTTTGTAAATGACGTAGGGCGTATAACAGTTTTTATTCTCTGTATTAGATTTAACCGTGGAAGTCTTGGAAATGATGTATCTGATAAGCATTTGAAGAACTTGTACGGGATCTTGCCCGACCCTTCTTTAGATCATTCAAGATATCACATAAGTGCAATACTTCGGAAAGATAGAGGATCAAAGTAACCTAATTCTATGTCGATTTTAAATCCGATATTATTAGGTAGCCATAGTCGTGGAGCAAATCTGTTGGAATATATCACAGCACTTCTGTAATTGAGGATCGGCATGCATATAGTTTGTCCCAGTAACCACCAACAAAGTGGTGGGCAACTGTTTTGACTTGATTGGGTCTCAACGGTGCCACGCCTGTCAGAGGATCAAGTCGAAGACTTTCTAGTAAACCGCAGACTGCAGCCCAAGTAGTTATTCAACAGATCATGGGGTAGCACTCTTTGGGGTTGTAGGAATGTGTATAAGTTGTCTTCATTAGCTGTTGCACTTTTTTATGCTCATAGGCTGGAATCAATCAACCGTTTTTGTTGTTGAACTACATCGTGGACTAAACTACAGTTTACTGCCAAGTCACAGATCGTGGGTTCTGGTGTCCGGCGTTTGTGATGCCGATGAGATTCAACTAAGTGGAAACAGCTGTTCAGCACTTCGCAGATGGTCACTGAGATCAACTGTTTGTAAAAACATTTGTCAACCCCTTATCGGGTTGTAGTCTATGCTCGTTCGTTTGCAGACCAACCAAAAACACCTGTTAGATGCCGGCCTAATGGCAAAAGGAAGCAAACAGGTCAGGAAAAACAAAGATGAGAATGTTTAACTACATTAATGCTGTTGTATAAAAGGCAGTTTCGCTGTAGGTAGTGTACTACTCACAAGCGACATTCAGAAACAAAAAGGCATGCCCTAACGTCAGGAATACAACAGATCGGAATGGTGTGTACACGCAATGGGAGAAGTGCCACCAGGACGAATGACAACGCTCTGCCACTCAATGTATGTGAATGTACGTCAGCCGTGCAAATGAGTGTACGCTTTTGTGGCCCCATGTTTAACATGATCTGTACGGGAGTTCGTGCAATAAACGAATTCGCAGGCCAAATGTCTTTTGTGGTCACAAGAATACGATATCGGAATTAGATAAGTTATACCAAAAAATTAAGAATGCCTGCTGGTAGACCACCGAAAACTCACTCCAAAATTATCCGTTTACTTTGAAAATCCGTATGCGTTGTTTGTATGAAAAAGTTAAGAAAAGTATTAAAAAAACAAGAAATTTTAGTTTCTGCAACTAAATTGTGAATTGATTCAACAGTAATAGTGTGAAGATCAATTCAAAAAATCACTGGAGCTTCATACATGTTTTCCAATGTGAAAAAAGTAGGGCACAAACAGCTGAACAAAGTGATGAACGAAGGTTCTTGTTAATTCGATAATCCAACCCCTTGGTCTAAGAAGCTGACTTTTGATTGCCATCCTGAAATTTAGTCCTATGTTTTGGGTCTGGATTCTCTCTGTGCCAAGCCTTGATTAGGCTAAACAAAGTAAAATCAGCGGGTCATGGCTTTTCTGTAGGTATCTGTGACCGAATGGTTGAAAACTATTGTCTTGAACATTCTTGTAACTGTATAGGATGCATACTATAAAATAGATGATAAACTGCAAACTGTGGAAAGAGAAACACAACAGTCGGAGTAAAGACTACTACGGTCTAACTGACAACCAATTAGCAGCTGATTCTGAATTCTCTTTTGTTTTCACCAACTGTTTTTTTTGAAGTATTTCAACAAAAGATTCGCTCCGCAGATTTAAAAGTGAAGTGCTTACTAATTAGCAATGCCTGTCTATTTTCTCAATATTTCAAAACCCGAGTTCCTTTGTCTTCGTGTTTTTTCAGTATGTAAGCATTATTTTATTTCAAGCTGTTTTCGAAAACGTTTGAAGATCATATACTGTCTAGTTCATAATTAAAGTCTGTACAGCACTGATCCAAACTCATTTTGGATGCGGTCCAAATTGGCACCATTACCGAAAGAAGATTCAATCTATCAAAATGCGAGCTTTTAGGTCTTGTCTGTTCACCGCTGTCAAACACGACAGATAAGTATATTTAACAATTAGTGATGTGGAGCTTGCTTTCGAACCCTGGGTATCACCGAACGAAGCAACCGTTTCATATTTAACCTCTGAGATATTTTTACATGCGTTTGATTCAATATTAGGCGAAAGAGCGATTGGTGACTGTGATTTATTTATGACGTATCTGTCAGTGGAGTTCAAGAGAACTTCAGATAATACAATTTTTGACATTTTCAGGTGACAAGATATTGCGGGGAAGTCTACGATATGTCATTCGAACTGAGCGCGTGAGCCGAGGTTGCGCGCGAATCAATACAGTGCAGTCTAAAGCGCACGGTTGGTTAGAGATTTGGGACGGTGAAGCTTAACTGTGACAATAAGCTGGAACTCATGTGTTTAATCTATGTACTGGTTATGTCTCACTGGTTTTCCCCGGCAAGTGTCGGACAGTGAGTGGTGGATTGCTTCCTACACCTTAATGGTTTCTGCTTAAATGGCTGACCAGTACTTGCAAACAAACAAACCCGGTAATTGAGGGTGCACATGGTGTGCGGTACTAGAGGGCAACAATGCAAGTGCTTTAACGATTCAACTATGCTATAAGAAATCATATGGAGTTTCATAAAAGGTTTGCTTCATAGACAGCACAATAGAAATCTAAAAATGTTTGCTTGTCGTGCCCAGGAAATATGCTTTCCATTAAACCATGACTGGCAGCTCCTGGTGATGTTCCATACTTCTTTGTTCATTCAAACATTTCAGTCACGTTGGTTTAGTCACACTGATATACGATCCGCTAGTAGATGCCTGATGTTGAATCAATCCCGGTCACACCTTCAAAACAGCCAGAAACTAAGTTGAAACAGAAGTAATTCTATTGAACTTAACCATTATTTTGAAGTAAATGACGAACAGCAAACAGCTGATATAAACTAAATGTCTTGAAACTGAATTAGATCACAGAGTATACAGTCTAAAATAAAATATAGTTTCAAACTATACATTTCTCATTTTTAGCACGACATTATATGAGTACCTAGACGATTTTCCCTTGCAGTCGATGAGGTGCATTATTTTACATGGATACAATTAACCTGTCGGTTTATATCAGTAAATCACCCAACTATGTAAGTGTGTTTAATAACAAAGCAGCCAATAATAGTTATTATATGTTAAACATACATTTCGAAGTTAACGTGGTATTCGGCGACAAAGTGCAACTGATAAAAAATTTAACGTTCGGAAAATTTGATGTCTTCATTGGTAATAATTTTAATCTTAAAACGGTACACAAGTCGATCATGAAAACAGCGAGGGTGATTGACGGTTTCACGGAACATTTATGTAACAAAGTATATGTAAAAAGGTTTATGTAACAAAGTCAGCATAGTTGCTTTAATCCGGTCACCCGATCGACCAGCGGAAGTAGGTAGTCAAAGTAATGAACTGCTCGTGGAAATGTGTGCTAAACTGAACACAGCTAAACTAGAACCTCCTCGCTGTGCTTCGCTGCACAATATGGGTCGTTTCAATGATTCTATCCATTTCTTGTTTATATCAAGCCTTTTAGAAATCTTGAAATGATTAAACATATCTTAGTATCTTAGTATTTAATGACGTGCAACAGTGAAAGTCATGAGGAGGCTGTCTTGCAGATGACGGCTTACCTTCGCTTATAACTCAGTTGTTCGTTTGCAAGATGTAGGCACCTTGATGGTGAACGCTTGAATACAGAAGTAACTATTTTTGTTAGTTAATTCCCCTTCCATCCCTGTATTTTTCCTCTCTTTCTGCACGAAGCTTGCTTTTTTTGTTTTACGGTTGTGTGGCGGTTAAGCATTATTGTGAACCACTGATGTGTTGCCGTCTGTGATAAGAATAACGATGACGAGTATAACAAAAATACAACTTGCAACTGAGTGGTATGAGTGCTACTCACCAGCGACTAATTAAACAAGCATTGAACAATGATGACAAATGAATGACATCTTAAATGATAGCTTGTGGATCTTGCATGAAACATACCAATGAATGATCGGGTTTGTTGTTTAACCTGTGAGCATGTCTCGTTAATTCAGTATGTTATGCTTCAAGGGAAACTTTACGTATCAAAACCTCTCTTGGCGGTTGAAGAACCTTTATTCATTTATCCCAGAAGATTTTGAATAGTCCGTTTCAAAATTAGAAACAAGAAATATGATAACCAAATCAATAGACTTACATTTTAGGGAACTTGAAATGACTCACCCCCCTCGAATCATAATGATATGTTTGTCAAGGTTGTAGTAATTAATTTATAGAAGCTCTATCCACTGTTTAAATAACTGCACCAATGTTTGTAATGCCATGAGGTGCATAGTGGATTTCCAACTTCTCACTATTAGTCAAATGACTAATCGCTCCTCTTGAGTTTCTCTTAGCCAAGTATCGCGCATCATTTGAAGCTTGAGTGTTCAAAACTGCTCCCAAATACAAAGGTCTATCTGTAAAGTAAATCTTCATCAACTGATGGTTCAGTTTCTGCTTTACTGGCACGCACTTCTTACTTTATTTAGAATTCCTCATCTTCGGCTCCGAAACCGGTAGAAAACTGTCTCATTCGTTTCTTTGACAATATCATAGATTTTTTCAATTATTCAGCAAGAAAATGATGATCTTGCTTGCAAGTTTAACTACTCCGGCGTACCTGATGTTCAAGTTAATTGGAATGATGTTTCATGGTGCATAAAATAAGAGCTTTACGCGATTCTTCGGGTTTCACCAATATGAAGCAACATACTTCATTTGTAGTTCAAACTTAAGGTTGACAAAACGATTTTCTTTGCCATCAAACTTGTTATCTATAAGCAAAATGCGTGATAGTAACGGATAAGTTGAATGCAATGTCAGTCGCACATTTTAAGGTAGGTTTTTTTGATTCAGTAAAGATTGTTCAGTTGATAATATTTTGGTTCGATTACAAATGAGAATGTGCGCTCCACAGTTTTCCAAACGGAAACTGTAATCGTCAAAATATGATTTTTTTTGTAGTTGAAACTAGGATCTGCTTTCAGGGTGCAGTTTTTTAAAAGGTCATTGAGTCGCACATGGAGCAAACTTTCGAATGCCAGGTGTAACCCAAATGGTTGGAGATAAGTGCCTGTGAATTTAACGAACACACACTAGATAGTTGGTCAGCATCTTGTGAGAATGTAGACTATAGGTGTAGAGTACGAGCATACATCATTTGTTGATAGACAGTACCCGGTTGATTGACGGTAGTCTTGTGATCCATTGCAATATTGTATTAACATACACATGCAGATAATATGTTAGTGCGACACAGCAGACTTTGTAACTGACTCATAGCAAACAGTCATTTGCCAAGGTTACAGTATACTGCTAGCGTGTATACCCCTAAACTCGAAGAGAAAGTCGAACCTGCAACTAAAAGACCATTTGTGTTGCATCAGGTTTAAAAACAACATTTCTCTTAAAAAATTACTGTTCAACCTCCGTACTGTTCTGGGGTGGTGTGTAAAAGTTGATGCCAACCTATTAAAAAATTTCACTACTTATCACTTCTGCATTCAGAACGGAAGAAGGCTGATATATCTACATAGATTGAATATAGGAATTTGAGGAAAAGGGGTGTAGTACATATTAATATTTACCTCACAAAATCTCCACTTTTGACAAGCGCACGATTGATGGATGATTAGATGTTCATATATCGCTATGTCTCCTCACACATAGGATAATGGATGAATTTGTGTCCCATTCTCTTTGACCAGCCGTTTACAAATACTAGCAAACCCAGTCCGTTCGTCAGGTTGTGTCCCAGATATGTGGTTGCTTCTGAACTGATTACCCTTGAATAACATATGAACCAGTTAAATTCGTTCATGCATAAATATCACAGTATGATTAACCATCTACCAGTTTTTCATCTTGCGTAATGTTAGATGACTAACGACAATAACCACATGAATTGATAACAAAACTTAATAAGTTACTATAAACGCTAGTTACTTGTTGTAATAATGTTTGAAGGCAAAAATGTGTGGTATGTCATAATCGTCTAAATGTCACCCATGAGTAAACAAAGCATTTTTATTTAGATACGATGCATTGCTCACTTCAAGCAAACATAAATCCTATCAATTCTTGGTGTGTAAACCAGTGTAACCGAAAACCAAACTCGTTTTCAACTACAGGCTCTCAGTTGAAATAATATAATAGTAGTCAATAAATAAATGACAGTTTGGAACATAACAATTTGGGCAGATCGACAAGCGTGTTGTTGGATAAAGATTTTCCGTGCTTTCCGGAAGGCTATGATAAGCAGGTCTTTTTATCAGTTGCACTTGATAAATAATGTTATGTGGCTTTTTTAAATTTTGATTGCGTAGTAATCAGTGAAGTAGGTAGTGGACTTAAATTATACCATAGCTTGTATTTTACAAACGGTTCCACATTTGTTTGATTACGTTTATGCATACCTCCCTTGTGGACTCCTGTCTATCGAACACTAACCAAACATTCGAATTTTATTATGATGATTACCTCAGTAGTTGAATGAATGCACACTCTTCAGTTATACAAAAAGCTGTCTGAGGTTTGACAAGTTGGGCTATCGGGTTTTGGTTACAAGTCTGAACAAAGTGTACTTAAAACGGTGGCGTTTGAACAAGCGCCAAAATACCGATGTGAAATCCTTGTCCAAACGCGAAGAAGGCTGATGATCTACGCGACAAAAACCAGCGACCAGCGGCCTTTAGACATAAACAAAAATAGGGAAATCAACCCGGGGTCGAAACATTGTTTTGCAGATCTAGACTGTCAAGTTAAGCTTTGTTCACTCGAGTAGTTTCCTTTTTTCCTCGATCCAGCTAATGGGATGGATTGGTTCGGTTAATGAATTAGAGGGAAACATCAGGTGATTAGGTACTTCTACCAAGACGACCTTCTGCATGCAATTTAAATTTGAAAAATCAACCCAAGAATGCAGAAGAATAGCCTGGCGCAACTCAGTATAACACACCATGCGTGCAAATACTCTGTCTATTATTCACTTTTATCCATTTTGTATCCTAAGGTCCAACTCTCAATTTTACTTGTTACATATGAAGTAATGAGGAAGATAAACAAATGATGACCAAAATACTGTCGATTACCGTATAAAATTTGATTCTGAAGCTTTCTGTTTAAGTGAAGTTCTGCACACAAAAGAGTCTTCCGTGATATTTGATAGAATGCATTCACTTCTGGGTGATGTAAGACTCTAGCAGGCGATAGTTAAACCATGTCACATTTAAGCAAAAACGTGGTTACAGTTAATCTCTGCACTGTACTCAGCAAACGGTGATGTTACTTAGCACATCGTTTTATGAATACCTTGAAGTGAGCAGGTGGGGAAAACATAATGGCGCAGCGGTAAACACGGTTGCCTCATGAATAGCGTGTCCGTGGTTCAAGTCCCGACAGTGGCGAGGATATGCACTACTGACGAGCTCTACCGAGAGCGAAACTCGAGTCTAGGGCTTCTTTCCGAAATGGGCCGGCTGGGAAGTCTATGGGAATGTGACAGCTGCGATCAATTGTGAGTGATGTTCAATCTATATGAAAATCAAAATCCCCTTCTATTCATCATGAAAACATAATAGTTGTTTTCTCCACCGTATCGCGACTGCAATTCACTCTGCAGAGCTGAGTTGGCTGGCAGATTAATTAGTGCACTACTAAAGAAAACTGTGTGTTGATTGTTCTCACCTAAAAAGCTACTAATGGGACGAGTTCAGCCATAATGAAATCACCTTCCGGTTTCTCAAAACATGATAATCAATTAGACAGATTTAAATTTCTACGTCTTTTTATTAAGTATAGCGTAACAATTTTGAATTTTTGAATACATTTTACAACTGTGAACGACAACACTGTTTGGTTGCGGCGTCTGTCTATCGGTCACCGTGAAATCTATTATCTGATTATGCACCAGCAATGCACTCATCAATCAAGAAATCAGATATACAGATTTTTACTACCAGTTACCGGTCTCATCTGAGCCAGCCTGATCGATCGATCGTATTGGCAAAAGCATTAACGGCTAAGGTAGATTTTGCATGTAATATGAATCAGAAAGTTATGGCTTGTTTTACCCTTCGTCTGTTAAACATAGATAGCCGTCCCCATATGTTCACATTCCGCAAAAAGTGTTCCGTCTTTTATTCAACCTTTGTTGTTGTGCTGGTTGCTTACCGTTTTTTTAGAGACGTACCTTGCATTGAATCTCAAGTTTATAGCATTTTTGCGTGAAAACCTTTCGGAAAACGATTTTGTGGTCATACAACAATTAACCGTCGTCTACATAAGATGGACAAATATTGTACTAGTCTAAATACCAGATATAATATCCAAACGCTCAGTGCATGTCAACTAAGACTGAATAGTATGCCATCAAGTTGCAGAAAAATATTAACTGCGAGTAAACAGTAGCTGTTTTTTTATGAGATTTTAAAGTGGTTTAGTTTCTGCAACAGTATCACATGATAAAACAACAATACGGACGTTTGGCGGATTTTTCAAATTAGTTTGATTGCCTATTCAGGAAAACATAGGATACATCCACGCATGAGTAACACTGTGCAGGCATAGATAGATGAAATGGGCTTTCCTTGACCAAATTATAGACAATGTTCTTTAAAAGATGTTTCGCAAACACAGGCCATACCGAAAAGGAGATGGGCTCAGTGCTATATCACCAGACATGCAACGCCAAATCAATTGATGGTTCCATTATTCACTCCCCTAAGATGGCTGAAACTGAATTCTTATTGAGATCAGCTTACTGATATGACCTGTATCTGACTGATTACAAGTATGGTTGACTGAAATTTTTGATCGATGAAATTTTGAGCGTGAATTTTATCACACAGCCGTTCTACCACCAACTCATTACAAAGTGATTAAAAAAGAGTTATCTCAATAGAAAACAGAACTCATTAGTATATTGTCGAATAAAATTTTGTTGTCTGCATTCAACCTTCTTATTCTTTACGACGGAAGCCTGGTGTAATGTAGTAGACTCGGTAATATGAGTGTGTACTACAAACTCAAATGTATACGTCTCAGCTGAAATGTGACAATTCTGAGTGTGTAAGTTAAAACAAAAGCACCATTTCAAGTGTTTATCTCACTGACTAGTTATGGCAACGCTTAACTTGATATTGAAACAATATATTTACATGTGTGAAATTCCGGTAGGTTCTCCAACTGGCCGGCTTTCAACAAAATGAGGTCCACTCTGGTGCTGCTTTTAGTAGAGTCGTCGTTCGAAAACAAATTCTTTATAACATAACTGAGGAACAACTGTTAACCAATCTACACAATCAAATGTTGGTAGTGTTTTGGTTGACCGACCATCTCCAGAGAAGATATCAACGTTCCAGAAAACTCCCTCTCAGTATCAGTCAATTTTATCGCCCTCTCCAACCTACAACATAGTATTTTAATTGTTAATGGTCAGCGCCCCCAAGTTTTTCATCACAACACCAAAACGTTTACAAAGATTAAACAAAAATATTAATTCAGACAGGTCCAATTATTGAACTTTCTGCATAAAATAGTTTTCTTTAGAAAATGCAATCTCGTGCCCTATGGCTCATCAGTAAACCGCAACATGCTTAGGTCATATAAAACTTACAGTTATTTCTCTATTTTCAGAAACTATAACAACGGAAGAATTGAAAGATTACATGGTGAAAAATGATATGGACCCAGCTTTTATCAAGGTACTTTATCGCATGTGTGGCACCCGCCTTAAAGTCATTTGAGCGCAAAATGAAATGTTTGATATCTAAGTCACCTGATTGTCTTGCAGCGATCTAATGTTTACTGTTAGTATGGCGTTAGTCCATTTACTGTTAATGAACAATGGAGCATAGATAGAACAAATACAAATGTGCTACGTGGTAGAATAAGCGTTCCTAATGTTTACATATAAGTGACGTTGGTGATACTTAAGCGGTCTGCTAGAATGAACTAATGTAAGTTTGAATGAATATTTGCAAAAATCTGCGTCCCGATGTGTTTTTTTCTTGCGGTCCCTAATTTCAGCAAAAGGAACCAGCTTCACCAGGTTAATTATCAACCCGTAGAAATATATCACCTTTACGAAAGCCTGATATCCACGAACTTTAAGATTTGATAAGATAAAGTTTCATCAGAGTGCGACGGAGTAGTCATATATGATAATTTGGTCAGTGGCAGAGTGGTAAACACGATTGACTCATGAAAGCGTGGCCGAAGTTATAGCCCTGGCTGCGGGAGGGGTATGCACTGCTAATGAGCCCCAATACGAGCGCAAATGGGTTTCAATGCCGGTTTTCAAAAAGGGACTGAGTGGAAAATCTATACAAATTTGACAACTGCAATCACTTGCATTTAGTTTATATGGAATAATTCTTGTGAAAATTAAACTTCCTTCCCAAAATTTAACAAATCAACGCAAATTCCAAAAAGTTGTTTATTCGTATATATTTGTCATTCTGCTTTTTTAATTACCTTTGAAGCGTTGGAAAGAACTTTTCGATCCTGTAAACACGGGTGTGATATCATTGAAAACCTTCTGTGAAGTGCTCGGCTTGGAGTTGAATAACGTGTAAGTTGTTGTTTATTCTGGCCAAGCAGAATGATTTGTTGAACGACAAGGTTATTCGTTTGCGTTCATATATACTAATGGTTCCAACTTCATCTACGATTTATTGTAAAATGAATCAGCTGAAACCCATTTGAATAATTCTATCTCATTTACAATATTTCAGCTTTCTGAACAGGACATATTAAATTCCATATAGGTATATGAAAAAGTAGAAATACAATTTTCAGCACTCCGTTCACCATTAAGTTGAATTTTCGGCAGATATCGGAATTATATCCTGATGTTTCAAAATGACCCTCGCAATTGTGATTGAACCAGTAGAGTAGTAGACGTTTCAACAGTCTATCCTGCAGAATAATTAGTAATCTGATTCCTGTTCAGGAGGTGATCAATATAAGCTGGGTGCAAACAGTTTATAATCTTACTTTGCTAGAGCTGTTAACTTAGACATGCGACCGTGTTTACGAACGTAACCTCACAAGGACTGTTCACAAGATCCTATGATAGGTATATAGTAGAAAATCACCTATAGTAACAGATTATTTCGATGAATATGCGACCGATTACAAAATGATGAAGGATCACAAGAACAAACAAACAGTGGTATAAAATTCACTTACCTCTCCGAATACAATCGGCAAACTATTTAGGTTAAATTTATCCATTTAATATCATCTCAAAACACTATGATTACGTTCGCGTCATAGTACTGTCAGGCTGCTCACTTCTAGACAAAAGCTATAAAACAATGGTTGAAACCCATTAACGTTAGGCAGCCGGATCAACATATTAGTCACTGTTTTATCCAGATGCAGTTCACTGCTGAAGATATCTAGGGAATTGCATAACTGTGGCTTTCCTCTTTGTATATTCTAAAGGTAAACTGTAAAACTCACACGACAACTAAATAAATTTAATTATTAAATGCAGCTGTCCAAAATTTAAAACATAATTTTAAAGATTCTCTGTGATATCTGAACTCCAAGTCCTCCGTTTTGACGATCATCACTTAGACGATTCATCGACCAACTGATGTATTCATTCCGATACTTCAAGCAACAAAATTATTAGAGAATAACCATGAGGCCCTTTAGTCGAGTGTAGATTAGGTTGCCTGTCAGGGAAACGGGTATGGATTGTCTTTGAACAGATACACGACTTGTTGCTTGGCCCTCAGTTTGCTGTGTAGATCAGCTGAGTTCGAGCCGACAACAACGAACAGTTGTTTATTTCTTGTACAGACTCAACCTGAGTCACGTCGCAAAATGTGCTTTTTATGTGATTATATCAAATCACTTTATCTGTTGGTGGTAAGTGATGTTTTTTGGACAGAGGTAATTCTACTTGGGGATTTCCTTTTAGATTTCAGCACTGTAATTGGTAGATTCAGAACGTTTTTTCCACTGGGATTAACAGAGAGCTAATAACAAAACTGATTAAGTAAGGTGCCTTAAAAGATAAACAGATGCCACTTGTGTCCGTCCTAATCAACAAAGTAAATCAAAGCATGAACTCCTTTGAATGAGCTAGGTAGTAACGATGACATTTCTGACTTTGAATTCTAACTTCCTAACTTTCAACTTTACATCATCTAAAAGAATCTGTGTTTGTAGTCACCTGCCAAAATTAAAAAGTCGTTGTTTGCCGTTGCTTGAATTCTTACGGGAACACACGCCTTATAGACTTTAACGTGCTGAATTCAGTTGTTGTCTGAAGAAGGGCAAAATGCCTATAAGGCATGAGTTTGTTATGATCAACCCATATAACTTAGAAACTCTGACCGGAAACATTGGTCGGACCTATAGTGAACAACTGAGTATACGTTCGACACCCGTCCATTAAAAATTCAGAATGCCTTTACTGAAGATAATTCAGACTGTGGTCCTAACAGTAATCAAACTAGATGAACAAAACAAGGTTTGGAAACAAACCGTATAGTTTCAACAATGTTTAGAACCATGATAAATATATAGGTTTGGCCCAGTCTCGGACCAATGACAGCATCCGAGAGATGAATGGAAAAAGTGTGAACTGGACTCCAGCAAACTCGATCTTATTCAAAAAGATGCCAAGCGAAAAGTGTGTGCGCACTTCGACTATATTGAACAGTACACAAAAAGATGCACACGAGATCACCTTGAAGAATGGAATATTGAGTGATTAAAAAGAGGTGAGCAGTCGGAGCGCGCAATTAGTTACACCACCGAAGAACGTGGCATTGAATTCGCACCAGTCCTCCTGTAGCAAGAAAACAAATATACTTGTATTCAGCATAGGTGAGCGGAAAAAGCATGATTGCAGTCATGCTTATTAGAGATGCCACACGATCTCTGGTCACTGCATCAGCCTTCCCGTGAAAGGTGGCGGTAGGCAACCATTGATCATGTGGCAGAATGAATTAACTTGTGGACCACCTATCCCTCCCTATCGTGACTATACATACAAAAGATCTATAGTAATAATATTTCACTTCTTATTCTATTGCCCGTATGTGAAGTGAACTTTCTAAAAATGCAGGGATTTTGTGAACTGTCGAACTAAGTGTAGAGATTGGTGAACACAGCAATGTAGTGAGAGCAGTTGCATATTTCCGAGGTCGTCGAACTATTGTACACATAACAGTCGGCGATGAGATGTGTTCGCTGAGACCGAAATAAGTGCATCAAGCGGAGCAGAAATGGGTGATTTTCCACTTTTATTTAGTATTCAGCAAAACGAATAAATTCGCTTCAAACAGAAAATGCTAGATTTATTGAATTACTTGGCTAATAAATGTATTACTGATGAGTAGTTGGGGTTTGTTTTATTTCAAGTTGAACGTCACCCACAATTGATCGCAGCTTTCGCATTCCCATAGACTTTTCAGTCGGTCCCTTTCGAAAGAGGAGATGAGGAGATATACGTTGTTCAAAGAATCGTTGTTTCCATCAACTAGACAGCCTTGCTTATGACAGTTGTTCAAGATATGCAAAGCATTTAAAGGATTGAACTGAATACTTGATCAGCTGGACAAATGACAAGTTGCACAATATGTGGTGTTCGGGACACGCTACTTATGAGTAGACTAAGAATTTATTCAGGAGAGTTGTATTTATCGATGCCATTAAAATATAACTAAAACCACGAAGTGGCCAGCCAAAGCTTCAGTCACCAATTGTGTGGACTATCCCGCTAGATAAAGTTGATATGTATCACTTTCCAGATTAAGGAATTGCTGATTACCAAAATATCTGGTGTTAGACTACATCTGGTGCAGATAATTGCCGTCTTCATGGGCGGTTTTGTAGAGTAGCTGTGCATTGATTTATTAGTGTTGTGTTTCGCACCGCTGTTTCTGACAGGTACAAGGTTCGGTTTTCAGTCTGTCATGTTATCAGCTATCGTGGGCCGCTCTATTGAAAAGGCATCATCTACACGTTTCTCGCTTCTATTCTTTCCAGTTTATATAGAATACAATAGAGGTGTGTATGGAAAAAAACTACAAACGGCTCACAGTAAACCACTTGTGGTGCTACATCTAACTCGAGATCATTTGGCGTCGTTTGGCAATTCAGAAAAAATCTCTCGTATGCATGAAGGTGTGTATGAGATAAAACATTGGAGTTTGCCACGTCATTTATTATATGACGGTGAGGCTTGTTTATGACGATTAACAGTCGACTTATTTTTCCTACTCTTGTAAAGGGAAACTATGATATTCATCCGGTTCCTGTTTGATTACCACATCAAGCCCTTTATGTACTTTCCAAGTGTTTTGGTTACACAACTCATCCTATCCCAAAAGTTGAGAAAGCTGCGTATTCTTTAGAAAATGGAGATGCACAAACAGACACAAGACGAAGATTTTGGCTTTAGGTTGTTTAATTCAAAAATCGTTCTTCGAAGTCGGTATTAGGCGTCATTTGCGAGGTGTTTGTTGTGCAATCGCTTGCTTTTAAAATTGCGTCTCACTGCCAGGAAAATTCAAGCGTCGTATAAGACGTCACATTGCATTACCTTGTTAAATTTTCTGTCTGCTTGTACTAGCCAAACAATCTGACTGGAAATGACCGCCGAAATACTTTACGTTTGAATGATTACAAATTGTTTGAGGTCGAACCACCGAACGCGAAATGTTTCGACTGAAAAGACCAGATAGAGTGTAACATACCATAGCATTCACATGCCGAAACGGATAGCCAAAACATGTGTACTTGGTTCAGGCGTCACACAGGAGCTAAGCCATACGCAGTGAAAACACCTATGGAATCTGGTGCAGATATACCAAGCATCATGGAACATATGTTCGAGTGACGAAATAGCATAAAGTAAGCGGACGATTCAATACAAGTTGGATCATTTAACTGCTAACCAACGCTAGTAGAATGTGCCTGAAGTAGACCACATACATGCTTTGCCTTCGATTTTATTGAGCAGTCTGATGACTGTCCAAACATGAGTTCTCACCATTTCTGCCCACTGAAATGGTAGTTTCCCGATTAACCAAAGACAAGTTATCGAGCAACAGTTAACTGAGTCACGGTTCCGCTATCAAATCATCACCAGTAACTAGTGATTAGTAATAGTATACTCCACCCGGTATCATACATTCAACCTTCATTGTACCTATTCTTGAGTACTATATCATTTTAAAGCTATGAGGAAGTCAGCTTGATAATTATCTTATGACCTCTTCAGTTCTAAGTAGCTCCATACCTCAAAATGTGGTGAAACGTAAAGTGTTACCACTTACTCTTAATGTTGTTATTTTCGATTCATTTTTGAACACCATAACTTTCTTCCTATAGCGAACATACGTGGAATAGTTGTCAATGGTCAAAGGTACAATTTGTCTTCCACTTTAAGTCACTTCAAGAAATATAATTCAATAAATGTAAGAGTCGAAAGGTGCCCCTAAAGTGGCCACCCATCCTAATGGTGGGAAAACTGTAGACATCAGTCGGTCCCGCTCTACTTAAACCCTCCAGAAATCATGGGCGCCATGCGTCGTTTTGTCTGTGCCTCCACGAGCAGTCGAGTATATATTCAGGAATGTTGCCATGTCTTCTGATTCTGATCTGACAAAAAGGTTAAAATTCCGAACGTTAACCTGTGCTGAGGCCATTAGAACCTGATTGCATAACCTGGACTCTCAGGCACAAAAGTTCGGGCCGACGTTTACTTGCATAGTGAATCGGACAATGCGCTGAGTTTAACACTTACATCAGGTACTACGTAACTGCCTCCTAAGTGAGGCTCCCAAGAATTGAGTGATTTTGACCTCCAAAGAGCTATACTGATCCAATTGCATTGTGTACCGACGGAGGCACCTTTTTATGTCGAGGTCGCATGTTTGAGCACGAAACTACGTTGCTCCACGCCGAATGGTACCACCATGAAGTTAAAATACTTCAGCCTACTCGCAAATAACGAGTAGTTTGATTAATGTGAAAACTTACACTTCGAGGTTGTTGCTGTGAAAACAATTTGGTGTAGGTGGCAATTCTTTATATTCCCCAGTGTTGCCCACTACTGGGAGGCAATGTTGCTACTTAAAGTGGAGAACGAATTCTGACAGAGATTACACTGGTGTGTATAAACGATTGATACTGTCTTACGGTTTTCAGAAATCAACCACTTATATTGCTGAGCTCCATTTACTTTAAGGAACCTATCCACAGTTTACCAGTTTGCGGTAGGAAAGTTTGATCACTAAGTTCTGAAAACTAAAAAGCACAGTAAGAAAACATGGTTCATCACTGTTCACTGCACTGTCAGAACAATGGATAAATAGCTAGGTGCTGAATGGTCGTTCTCTGATCCTTGATTTAATATTCCTGTATTACCGCATTCATGATGGGCTAACTGTAGTGTGCAGATGAGGATTGAGCCTTCGATCCGTCTGTTTCTTGTCCGTGAGCACGTTTTGCTCTGCCTTCGTTAAAGATGAACCACTGGTGACAATTGAAAGTTGTTCGTCATATTTTCACCTATTCAAACCTAACCTGTTAATCTCATTCCTCTTCATTAACCGTCCACTAAGCACGCCGTTTTCTGTAGAACCTATCAGCTTGGTGAACACTTACCTAAGCCTGACCATCTCTGCCCTCGAAAATACCTTCTTCCCGAGGGTCTCGTTTGTTTCATTTTCTGTATTGTTGTGTGAACCATGCATTTGCAAGCTCGCGGCAAAACTGTCCATACCCAAAGTGACTACCTATTTTCAAACTAAGCGTATAGTATCTCACTGATTATCTAGTCAGGTGATAATTATGCCAATTTGGAAACTAAACCGGTAACTAGTAGATTAGATTTGTTTGTCTCACACGCTGAGAATGGCTCATTGTTGTTTCAAACAGACGAGAAAGATACGATCTTACAGAACCGGTGAAGCGCCAACCCCTGCCTGCTGACTACGAAGAAATCGCTGTGGATATCGGTGAGGACATGAAATATGATATCATCCAGCTGGTTCAGGAAGGAATCAAACAATATGACCAGGATGATTCAGTGAGTGGATACGTTTACCTTTGTTTGGAAAATCCACTGGTATGCTATGGGAAATTTCATTGCAATCAACACAGGTGTAGTTGAAGGTATGATCAAACCAAACAACAACACAAATTTGCTGGTTCTAATTAGTTTCTGTAAAACTGTATGTTCTGCAAGCACGGTTGGTTTCCACAGTCTGGCACCTGGTCACAACATATGCTTCACATTGCTGAGTTACCAGCTAACGATAACCATTTCGGAAAAGTTCGTTACTCTCACATTAAAAGGTTCATAATTCACATCGACATATAAAAATAATCACTTATGATTTATATCAGTAGTGATTGGAGAGGAAAATGTATCTAACGGTTGACAAGTGCCCAAAAGTGTACAAAAATGTACGAAAACTAAACTAACTTCAAGGAAAACGTTGGCATGTAATACATTTGTATAAATGTTGGTTGTATTCTGAAGCTATAACTTCCTGCAACCAGATAACATTACTATGTGGAGAGTGCACAACCACCAAGAATACACACAGTCAATTACGAAGGTATGATGAATTGTGGATGCACGTTACGAAGGCGGCTGGGAGAATTGCAGGACATGCTGATCATCGCCTATGCTCCGATCAATAACGGTATGGTTTTTGGAAGCTTAGTCACGACCATATTATTATGCAGTGCGTTCCACGATAAGCAGACCCCGATTAGGAAGTTTTGTCAGACTGGTATACTGACCAGTTGAAACTCGGAGTTGTAAAAGAGACCCCTTGGTCACTGGGGCCTTTTCTATGCAAGCGAACGTGCCCGGAGGTGACCAGTTATGCAGAGAACATTTCAGGCTATGCCAATGATTCGTCTCAGATGACTAAAGTTCAGCGCCAGTTAGCTTAATGCTGTTTTCTGGATTATCCTGTGTCTCACGACCAATATTCCGTTAGTTTTTGAAAATTTTCACTTTAAACTACTGGCGACACGCTTACATTATTAGTCATGAGAGTGCGTATGGTAGATAAGTTTAATGTGATGAAAGCATATGAGAGAAATCGCCCAAGGATTTCTCTGGGAGATTTGTGTTTCCATTCAGAAATTCTCCAGGCAGCTGATTGACCTGTGTTAATCAACGTGATCGTTAGTGTGAAATATAACACTGTTTGCTTGCACTACTGTGGATCAGGAATATAGTTAGATGAGTAATATTAGAATCTGAACTCTAATAATGTCTGCCTGTTTACCTGCCATTTCAACAGACACTTGTGAAGTGGTTAAAGCAACGTATGGACAAGGAGCATGGGCAATTCTGGCATTGTATGATAGTCCGAGGACAATACTTTTCTTTCTACTCCTACGCGCCGGGTTATTCTTTCTGTTTCAAGATTGGAAAACGTATTTTCATACTATACAAAACACCCTCGTTTGCTCTCCAATAATGCAAGTAACTGTGATTGATCTCCCACATATCCATATTCCAACAACCGTCAATTGCATCCGGAGATTTTGTTTGGTTCTTTCAGTTTTATTTTTCAACTTCTATGTGGCTTTGTCCTGATACCCTCTGTTTATGCGCCGTAGAAGTATAGCATTTTTAATAACACATATCTTCGTGCACGAACACGTTCTACCCTTTTGGAAACTGACTAACATAAATAAAGCATGTTTTATATTCCGATCTTCATTTTGGCTAGAGTTTTACATTGCTTACGAAAAGTGTCTGCTATTCTTGATTCTGTGAACAACTAAATGAAGGTTGGGTTAGTCAAAGTATCCTTTTGAATCTTTGTTTCGTCAACTGTAGGTTCAATGCTAACAGATTAAATGGTTCTCTTGCAATCTACTTCGTTCTAAATTAGTCTGATCAAACCGACAAATCATTTTCGTGCGCATTAACCATCTCGAAAATCATCGCTTGTGATCGGGTAACCGTAGTGACAAACTTGACGCCTCAGAATTTCAGTGATCCATATGTTACACATACATCAGTGATCCATTCCGAGCGTGTTTGTGCCTTCGGGAATTGATCTACCGTAGGTCAGCAGTCTGAAGTGTTATATGGTCATTCAGCTTACTAATTAACAGCAAGTCATTAAAGTCTATGCAGAACGCAGTAAGTCGTAACCAGAAAATATTATTGGGTTATGTGCCCGACGACGATGCACAGTGACTTTCTTTATCCCACATGATGGCTTAAGAACCGAAGCGACTATTTATACAGCTGCGTTTCAGAAAACGTCACTCTTTTGTTGGACAATGAAGGCGATGATCAGCAATAAGGTGATGCGTTCGCACAACACACCCGTACTTAACACTCAATAAAACCAGATTGCAAGGTCAGGTCAGCTTCGATACCCCAGCTCAGAGTTTTAGCCAAAAACTGGGAAACCTTCTGAGTAGCTCTCTGCGCTGTGTTTTGGTAAGTTTGAGGATATGAATTGGCGCTAGTGACAAAATGTTTTCATAAAATTCCGTTTAACGGACTATGGCCAACATCAATCCGGGGCTGTGGCTGAGCCACCTTCCGATACCAAGGTAGTATACGTAACCTAGGGTTATAATGAGAACTGATTTTTGAGGAACAAAAAATTTAAACAGTTTCCTTCAGAAGTTTCAACAAAACAGCTAAAATGCGAGAACTGGTAGATGAAACCATTTCGTAGCGACTCGTTAGTACCAAATTTACAATAACGTGGAATAGTTTTTAGCGAACAATTCAGGGGGTTGATAATCAGTAAGTGGGTTAAGATAGATCACTAAGTCCAGGGAAGGGTCAGGTTCACAAATAGCTGTTTCTGATCGCAGAGAGTTCAGTTGAGGCGATTGATTGCTATAGATTCAGCTAACCTCAGGAATCTTGAATTGGAGTAACGTAACAGGATTCTGAATGCACAGGCTGGATAAATAGCATGACCAGTGGTCAGGACCTGTCTGTCGACTGAGGAAGCTGGCTGTTTACACTTTTCAACAACATTGCCGTTCCCCTGTAACACGGACGTTTGCATCCATTCGGGCAAGTGCTCCTCCACTCTGGAGATCAGGCATCTCTCGGTTCTGCCTATGTAATTTTCACCGCGGTTGCATGTAAATTGGTAAACACAATGTGAATTGGCTCCGATAGGCTGGTCTCTTTTGATTGAAGACACTGGTAAATTCGGGGTCCGAGAGAGTACACGGAGTTCAGCCGTATTAAATACTCGCTTAAGTAAATTTCTCAGTTGTTCTGTTGTTTGCTACATAACATGGTCACCCTTGAATGGCAACTTTATGTAAACCTTCCTTTTCTCTATAGTGATCACCTCTTCGGACAACGTTTTTTGTCTCATGTGGCTTTCCATGAACTTTTGAGGGTAACCATTAAATTGTAAGACGGAAGTGATCAAGTCTAGTTCCTCCGCAAGACTGTTGTGAGTACAGATTCGTCTTGCGAATGTGAACAGCGTATTTATTAGTGCTCGATTATGTTAGATCGGTGTGAAGCTGCTAAAATTCAGGTATTGGCCGGACCACGTGGGTTTATCATAGACAGTTCTTCTAATCGAGCTGTCTTCTTGGCGACATACGAATGTGTCTAGAAATGGCAGACAGATGCTAGCCTCAAATCCACACGTTACCTTCAGGTGTGGATGATAACTACTTAGGCGTCGCATCAGGTTATCTATTGCCTGTTTGGATTGAGTGAATACCAATATGTCGTCGACGTAACGCTTGCAGTATAACAAGCCTGCTATCTCGATAGCTAGCTCCTGCTCAATTTTTAACAAAAAAGGTTTTCTAAGATGGGACCCAGCGGGCTTCCTATGGCCACTCCATCCACTTAACAGTGGGACTGCTCGAGAAAACGAAAACTGACATTCTCAGTGCACAGAAGCACACTTTCTTTCAGTATATCCGTTGGCAGTGACAACATAACTTGGTTCGGTTCGATGGACTCACAAACATAGTCAATCATTTCATGCAGAGAGACGTTTGTGAACAGCGACTGAACGTCTACAGAACAAATCAGTTCATTAATGAGGTTACGTTTATCGAAGTTGCTATTCTAACTCCACTGAAACAAGAGTTTCAGGTACATCCCATCAAAGATTCTCTGGAAATGATCAGTGACTTGGACAAACTTAACCTTGCTGCCGATTTTGGTGTTCTCTCAAGTAACACCAGTTAAAACAGCAAGTCTCTACACACGTTTCAAACTTGCACCCGTCTGACACAACCAACAAATCATTATACGTTAATACGTGCAACTGCTTGGCGACAATCTGTAAAAATGCTCCACTTGCAAAATGTATTTGTCTGAATCACGTCTGACTGCCTGAACAATATGTTGTTTTGTTCAGTGTGTACTACAGAAATAGTAGTTTCAGAACAGAAGGAGGATAAATTTTGGTCTTCATTCCCCTTGTTCATGAAATGTGTGTCGACAACGTTACCCAAACCTGAAGACAAAAATGGAATTCACGGAAGCAACAAGGAACTGGAGAAATTTACACGTTTAAGGCAAAGAATCTCGCTTCGGCAAAATATGGGTGACAGTGGTATCACACCAAAAACAGAATATCTTGTGACTCCACTTATTTCCGGAAAGTTTCTAGGATGTGTTCTTCAGCCAATTAGCAAGCGTCTCATTGGTATATTGTTTGGGCTTACCAATGGTTCGTCACACGTAATCAGGTGTGAGACCAGTGGAATCTGATCTGAATTAAAGTGGTAACAAGCAGATGAAGACTGTCAACCCTGAGGATACTGTTTTTCATACGCTTGCTTCTTCTTACCAGCAGCTTGTAATATTCTGACCGTTTGGATTTTCATCGCGGTCAAATGTATTGAGTGTTTTCAGCGTTCCACAATGGACATCCATAAATACTGTTCTAATTATCTTTTTGAAAAACCTAGTCAGGATGGTTAAACCAGAGAACTTCACGCTTCTTGGCAAAGCAAAAACAGTAATCGAACCTAGGTTAACTTGAACCATCGATAAACGTCAAAACCAAAGTTGTCTATTAAAGTTTTTAACAAAGTGTAAACAGAAACTACTAAACTTGATCATATCTTCACATTCACACACACGCAAGACAGCATCACTTTCTTAACCATACCGACACAAAAACAACCTGAGCATGAGGACTACACGGCTTAGGTAAAATCCGGTGGCTAGAATAAAATACTTTCTTTAAAATTCTGTAGGCCAAATCTGGTGATGAAATGACTGCTATATTTCAAGAAATATGGCGACTACTGAGACCGCATAAAGTGCCCATCTGGACAAGGAGGAAACTGGTAAGGTTAAACATTCTATTCAAAAATTCGACTCCTTGTATTGTAGGACATGAAGAAAGTCAGGTGGCTAATTAACCGGAAGTTTTTGTGGTTACTCTCCCACCTGATCAGCAGAAAACTGACTGTACAATCTTTAAGCAATTACTAGTGGCTTTCAGCAACTGCCATAAATTGTGTTACACATGTAATGTTTGAACATAAACCGCTTATGAAAATTCGGAGTTTTCTTTAGATTTGTACCGACGACAAAAATCAGGTTTTTGCTTAATTTATGCGTTATCATGACAAATACTGTGTAGCGAACAAGCTTGTTTTCAGTTATTCATCATCAGGCTAAATACATCACATTTGTATCACATTTTACAGGGGAATCATGAAGGGGGGTAAACGTGGACGGTTGGTTTATGAAGTCAGTCAGTTCAATGTCACACTGCATGAAGTACCCACTTGAACGGTGGTTCTTTACAGGCTAACAGGGTGGGGGATTGGTCAAGGCAGATCCAAAGTCTGAACAGAACGTTTCTGGACGCACAGGGGTGGGTTAAACAGACGAATTCCAATAGCTTCTGCTGTGGACAGAATCCTATGCCTCACCGCCTTCGACTGGGTGACCTTAACTCGGGAGATTGGGCGGAATACATCCGTCACATTAACAGTATCTGAGTTCCGAAACCTACAGAAGGGTAAATGTGCGCATGGTTCAGCCCACACTTGAGAGTTTAGGAAAATACCTTAAACATTTAATGAATGTCAAGATTACATGGTTGGTTTTTTTCATCCAGATCAGTTAAACAAATAGTTGACATATATATGGATATTTATTGCAAATTCACAACCCGCTACTCTCGTTGATGAATCCCGATTGTACTGTGCTTTCGAAGTGTTTAACAGTTATGAACACGACAGGCCAGTTATAACGGGTATACACTAGTGATCTGATGGCCTTTGCTGTTTATGGCCTACAGATGGCATATGGGAAACACTTTTGGCAAAACTGACAGGTAATTTTTCGTGTTTGAAGTTTTGTTTGCCAAAATCTGATACACATTGCCCTTCACCGCGGAGTATCCATTTGATTGGCACTAGACCATCCACTCTCAAGGGATCACGAGAATGGATGCGTCCTTTGTTAATGCCAACTTCAGCACCTGTGGAGTGAAGAATATTAAACATAAGAAGAAATAGTGCTGAATTGATGAATATTGTCCAGCGAATTTCAAAATGTAAGAAAGTAAGTTAAAACTTGTGCACGGTCAGAATAAAGAATGAGAGAAGAGGATTGATTTATTCCAATCGTTTTAGATAGGTCAAAGAAGATATACGCAAACATATGCTTTATCTAGCTCGTCGTGAAGACGGTACAATTATACAATGTATTACAAAGACAACTGACAGCTGATCAAGCAACTGCTACTGACTGTTTGATCCACTAACTTGTCGATTGGCTGGACTGTGAATGTTGACGCTCAGTCCCACAGATTTGAAGTTTAGGACAGTTGAACTCTTGACAAACAGCTGCTGGTAGCAATATTGAGTTAAGCAATGGGATGTCGATGACCTCGGTAGCACAGAATGTCATAGTTCCGGATATCTTTAACGATCATCTTGGTAAGCAATAGGTTATTCGAAAGCCATAATGATTTTCCACCAGACTGGCAAAGAAAGTGCTGCTGACTAGTCGTAGTTCACTTTGCTTCAACAAATGTGGATCTGTTATAAAAGCTGTCCGGAATTTGGACAAGCACAACATGCTATAAATGAACAAATCAAATAAAAAATACCAAGAGACAAAGCTTGAACAGACGCACTGTTTTCATTTTGATCAACAGCTTGGAACCAGAGTTACCGAACGTTTAATGAAGTGGGTCCAACAAACCGTCACACAATCGAGCGATTCTGTAACAGACACCCGGAACGAGCCAGTGTTATCGATTTCTAAGCATCGCTTGATGACGCAACATGTGATTGACTCATCAGTCATTTCGTGGTATGTTCTCGAGTCCAAACAAACGTTTGCCACGATATGCCCAGGCCATTGCAATCAGACACAGTCACCCCATGTCGTATGAACAAAGCGAATTGTTTGTGACGTTGAGGCTGCCGTGATGGCAACCGAACTGGTTTTGAACTTTGAACTTTTGTGATTGCTTTGTGGTTTGGAACTTTGTACATTTTAGCTGGTCTACAGTAAACACCAGTGGAGATGCAGCGAAATCTACTCGAGCATAAATCGTGTAATGTCTGTCTTATGTCTGCTCTATTCAAAGTCACGTTATGATTTATTTACTGTCAGGCCAACAGCGTCGACTGTTGAACAGCAACTGCTTTTATAATTAATATTCCACCCAGAAGACTGCAGCCAGTGAAGGTAAGGGACAACGAGCAGTGAGTAGGTTGGGTCCACTCTAATCAACTACTCACTACAATCAGCTCGTAGTTGTTATGATGGAACAATTTACAAGCTGGATTGGGGAACCGTTTTACCTGATCACGATGCAAACATTGTAAACAAGGTCGTAATAAAATACATCGTTGAATATCGTAATTCTACAAAGCACATTTACCGATCAAGAACCCATTTCAAAAAGGAATATGTACGGTCCATACATGCTATGTTCCTGCATGTGCACATAAACACTTACACAATCGCTTACTCACGTGAACCGTCCCGCTCCACACCTACCGGTGAACGAGATTCACACTTGTGCTGTACTCGTAGAATAAGTAACGCAAATAAATCACTCCTCAGGTTGATGTAGGGGTAAAAGCGACACTTGGCGGCTGACCAGGAACTTGGCTTGTGAAGAGACAATCGACTGAATATGTGTTAGTGATAAGAGGTGCGAGGATGTGACCCACGGAAAACTCACTACTGGCCGATAGAACTAAAAAAACATTTAATCGTAGGGTTATCTGGTCTGTATACTGTGTTCGAACCTGGTTTGACGGTCAAGTACGGAGAATACTGAAATGTGGTTGTAACAGAACATGAGACCAAGACCTTTCTCGCAAAATGGATGAAGGATTTATCGGGTAGTAGAATGCAACTATTCAGTTTATTCAGTTGAAAATAATGAACACCAGCATCGGGTTCACAAGAACCAGCTAAACAAATGGTACTGCCCCCATTAGAACAGACTGAACGTCAGACCCGTAGACAGTATCTTTGTTAGTGAGCAGATCATTTCCAAGAAGAACGTAAACTGAACAGCGTTTATTGTAGGGTAGTAAGGCAGATAGATTGCCCGATCGAAATATACTACTTGTAAGATGTCAGACAGATATAATGACGGAGGTATCAGAGTAATCATACGGAAATAAAAGGAATACCCTGCAGGAAACTATGCACTGCGTGCAAGAGATCGTCGATAACTCCAGTTTGAACCTATGTTTGCAACTGAGATTTACGTCTGATGCGTTATCAAAACTGAATACTACTCTGTTCTATCAAAGTTGTCAGCTGACAATATTCGTAATAAATACTTAGTACACCTTTTTTTGAAAAGCCCTTGAAATTACGTCGGCATTAGTCTAGTTTTCATATAACCGAAACTGTACCCTTCAACGAATATTATCAGTAACAAAATGGATATATAGCAGTTTGAACCGTTTTCTCGTCGGAGTAGAAAACAGGCTGCAAGCCGACAATTCTTTGACCGTTCACGTTGTCCATACATTTCGGTCAAATAATCTCTAGCAGCGATCATCATGGCTTCAAACTTGCAGACGAGTGGAGCCGTCCCTGGGAAAAGACATTTCAGTTTTTCCATCTCTAGACAATGTATTCAATGTGCAGGAATAATATTGAGCTATATTGATCACGGTGTACTGAGGTGAGCACCGCACTTGGAATGGTGGGCTGACTGCTCTGGACCAACCAGTTTAAAGGATTTACCTTTGTCTAAACGTGTACGTCTCACTGAGGGGAGACGTGCAGTTTTAACCAACGATTTCATGATGGGCTTTTTAATTTCGTGTGTGTATGGGCCATACATAATATCTGAACTGCCCTGATCAGAAGATCAAATATTTGGTTGATGTCGATTGTGCGTTACCGAAAGAACACCTTTCGCACTTCAGATGTGTTCTCTGTCTTATATTCGTATGCCACTTGTTTTTGCAGACTACATGAGAGAATATTGTCTTCTTCCACTCGCGGTCAAATCGTGATGACGTTAGGATGTAAGGTTAGCTGTTTCGAAGTTGATGATATTACGTTTACTTAATTTCCTGAATATGAACTACTAGTGAGTAGTCATATACTATTTGCAAATTGTCACACAGTACTCGGATAAAAAACTGTCGATTGTGGAATGTTTAGCGGGTATTATACCTGTTTCACTTTCTATATCTTTAATTTCATATGGTTAGGTTGATACTGGTTTCGACACGGGATCGAGCCTAAGCGTGACCATGTAACAAAACTGAATCAGAAAGAACACGTATTTGGTAAAATGGATACATTTCTACCATCTTTATCAGCTTCATAATGAAGCATTCGTCCGTACAAACTATAAACAACAATGAAACAGAGTTTCGGCTTGTAAAGTCTTTCTCTCTGCCAAAATCAGGGCGATCTCAGTGCCACAGTTGGCTGTTTCCGCGCACACAGTTGTGACTGACGCTTGCGTTCAGCAAGGCTTTTGTGAATTTCAGCTATCATTAATTTTTCCCGCAAACAAACACAATTGACACAAAAGTTAAATCCACGTGGTCGACAGTTTGTGACATATATTCAATAATCAACATAAGTATTTAATGGCAATTTTAATCACGTGGTTGCACGAGAAGTACCGTTCTTTAGCCATTCCGGAAAATACTGTTATTTATTTGAAGCCATCTAGTATACCTAACAGTATATGCCTATTAGTAGCGGTAGCAGGTAAAACTATGAATCACGTGGCAGACAAAAACAGTATGAAAGCCACACTTTATTGAAGACTGCAGCAAGTACCTGGTCTCAGCAGTGTACCCAGTTTTGCGTCTTAGGGGCACTAGACTGCTCAACATCGTATGTTTTCCCACTTGTACGATAGGTTGGGATTACATATTTTTTCACATTTGTTGGTTTTCCTAATTTTCTTTCCCAGATCCTTTTCTGTTATCCTCGGCAACACCATTTGATATACAATTGTTGGGGAGAAGTCTTTCCACTTTAATCACCTCGCTTGACATCAACCGTGGTTTTCTCACTGTCAAACTTACCACCGTGTGTGGGCTTATATTCCTTTAAGTGTAAAGCTTTATATCATGTTAGTCTGTCTAACGAATTCGTATGATTAACATTTTTGTAGAATATTACGACATTTGGCTTATCTAATCCAAAACGATAGCCATCTGCAAATCGTGTGCTGACATTGTGGAATACGCAAGCACTATTGACTTTTCAGAAGAATCTCTCTGCGGAAGCCTCTGTTAAAAAACACATCACATGAATGTACATTATATTTCATTACAGATATGGTTGTGACGTTGATTTTGAGCAGTTTGACTCACCGTTCTCAGTCATGATGGTTTCGATGTATGCACTACCGTATAATGCAATGTGTTGCACAGCTTCATCCATACTCTCAACCACATTCACGGTGCACTGTAAGTTACCGTACTCGAGTGACAAATTTGAAGCCGATTTCATATTTTCGCTCAAATGTCCTCCATATCGAATCAGTCCGGGACCGGCAAACAATGTGACCTGGAACGTATGTTGGCAACTGCTGATGTACTGGAATAATGACTTTATTAATGCTGTTACAGATGATGAAATTTCTACGGAAGATTTCGCAATATTTTACTGAAAAATGTACTAAACATCTATTATTCAACCACAGACAGTCCACAACAGTAAATCATATTTGGATTTATCATGTATTCATATACATATGTATATTAAGTTATAATTATTTTTTAAATTATGATACCCAAGTGATTTATAAAAACACATCTTAGGTTGCTTCAACGTTGCTAAGTAGGTCACAGTATGTAATGTTTTTCCTTCTTTAACCTGGAAGAGATTACAGCAAGCAGAAAGACATTTAAACCATTAATATTTAGTACACAACTGTGTTACATTATTTAACAGAATGGGAATTTTTCTTTTGCCGAGCCTGTTAAGATCATTACAGCGCGCAGTAGTAAGAATTGTTATAGGTTAGGATGCTCAGTTGATCCCCAAGCATGTCGTAGGTGCATTGCAGGTTAATCAGCAGATTCTGGGCTTACCTCGTTTTAATAAAGTCTAAGGTCCTAGGCCAAGAGACGGGCGATGGCATATCTTGAAGTTCGGTGGCATATGTTATTGTACTCAAATGCGCTTACTGCTTGACTGTGATTTAAACTGTGTTAGATTGACTAAACGCTGCTGGGCGTAGTATAGCATAAGTTTAAGTGGCGTGATTTCACTGAATGTATCAATTTAGGAGCGGGATAACCACACCTCAGGATGTGTAGGCTCTGTGGCCGACCGACCCTCTTTATACGAGGTAGACATTGAAACAAACAAATGTCTATGGTTCGCATGTGTATGTGATTAACTAGTGAATACAATGTGCATCAGTTATGTAATATCAGTGTGACGGAATATTCACTATCCAAACACTCAGAAAGGTAATTAACCAGAATATGTGCGCAGTATTGGGCGGCCACGTTTTAACTCTCGGGGTTTACACAACTTACTAGAATTTCCGAGCACTTGACTAGGAGACGGTACACCAACTGTTTGTGCTCTTGTAAGCGCCGGTCCTCGTGACCTGGTTAACTAGTCTGCAGTCTGGTACCGGTAACCAATCAGTGTCGTCATTCGTTATTATGTTATCAACAATATTTTCTTCAGATAACCCACACGAGTTGATATCTCAATTTACATTTGTACCTGGAGTATCTGCTTATATCCTGAAATGTTGCTAAACTGTGCAATAGAAAAGTTACGGACGAAACTTCTAAGACACAATTTGATAATGTTTGTCATAGATAGCCGCCACTAAAAAGGCTTCTCGACTTTTGAATCTGTGGGGCCATCGAAGAACCTGTTTAGCTTGATCGGAAACAGTTTGACTGATCTTTAACAAAATCATACAGAATCATCCAAAGTGCATATTAACAGCTGTCTACTGCCCCTAAAACCACAAGTAGTAGCCAATAGCTAATGGGTCGAGTGCAAATGCATCTTCACTAACTGAGAAACGTCAAGTTAAACTAGAATTATGTGTGATACATGAGGAATACAGCAACCGGATGAATTACCACCGGCAATCAAACAAGCGATATAAACAGTGCAGAATAGTGTTTTCTTCCCAGCAAGTTTGAAATCAGGAACAATCTTTAGCACATTACTCAACAAAACACAAACGAATAAGCCATTTTAGTTAGAAAATAAATGATTCAAATGGTCCAGATTATGAATTTTTTGAACCCTTACCCCATAAATTTTGAGATGGTCGCACAAGCGTTTGAGAAACTGGTTTTCTATATGAGCTCCGTGTATCAGTAATGTTTCCATGGCGTTACGTGCAGCCAGGTGATCGCGTTTAGGATCTGTCACTGAAAAAAACAAAATACATTAAACATCCAGAGTGAATGAATTAAAATACCACTGTCCTGGTAGTAAAAACGACAGCTGTGTCCATCATTCTTAAAATAGTTGGCAAGTATTTACCATTCAGTTCTCATCCCATACGACGAGTTAAAACGATGTTCTGAAATTCCAATGCATTCCTTAGTCGCAGTTGTGTTTGGTCTCTGTGAAATTACACTATAAAACGAATTGGTAACAATGCCAGTAGGATAACGTCATCAAAACAAACCATAGCGATTCCACACTACCTTTTGCTGACTTCCAACCATATTAATCACCCACACGATACCCATGGGACTAGCTGAAACATTTGCTTTTGCCAGTATATTACTTCACAATCGTCTGTTAAACATGCTTACTGTTTGCTGAAACAGAGGCTTCGTCTATCAAAAAATGTAGGTCACTTTAGATACAGATTTATTTAAGGTGATTACATTAGCAAGGTGTGATCGATGTAATCACTAACCTAAATAGATTTTCCAGCAATCAATCGATAAGTACTGAACTAATCTACCGTGAATCGCATTCTTCAGAATTCATGCCAATTGGCCTTAGTCTGCGTTCCGCCTTCAAAGACCGTGACATCCTTGGTTTGACAGTGGTTTGTTGATTTGAATAATATATGTAACGACGCGTTACAACAGTAATCCTTCTACTTCCATAACATGCAACGGCCAAAAGTATGCAAGATAACTATGATTGGTAATCAAATCTCACACTATGTGAACATTCAAACTTACCCGACAAACATGGATCAATTCACAATTATCACTTGACAATGAGTATAAATTTCAGAAAACATGTTCGTTCACATACGTATCCTCGCACTTCTCCAAAATACAGTCAAGTTGTGCGTTCTAAATCGAAGTCATGTCAATTCACACACAATTACCGGCGCTCATTGCCAGATGTTCCTTCGTACACGCCAGAACGAACCTATCAGTGTGTGCGTCATTCTGTCATTACTCACTGTCATTACTCACTCACACACCTACTGGTCTTATTCCTTCGGGTTTACACCAGATACGTGGTGTGTGAGTGGAACCGCAAGTGGTGCAGCGCAAGCCACTTGGGGTGATGGTTTAAAGCGCAGGCGTCCTTTGACTTCGGTCACTGTGACAGGCTAATCCGTCTCGGATGCCGCCAACCATATATTCCTATTTCTTCCAATGAAAGCCCATGATTCAACTGAAACTTGACCATACTTTTCGCATTCCCGTAGATCTTCCAGGCAGACCTTTTCGAAAAGAAGCATTGCACTCGGTTTTCACAGCTGTTAAGGCCCGTCGGCGATGCACACCCTGGCTGAACTCCTAATATACCTTCAAGATGTAGCCTTGTTGTTCGCTGTGACTACTATGAGAAGACCCACACCAACATTCTTATGTCGACAAATCCCAGTTTATCCGACAGCTTCAAGAATAAATACGCTAGCAATTAGGACTTCCGATTGAGACGAAAATATGAGAGTCATCAAACTTGCATAATGTAGGCTTGAAGAAATTTAAAATCTTGGTTTTGTCAGTTGCACACATCGCTGACGAGCCAAAGCAAGGACGAAGCTCGAGTCTTTTGTTGCTCTTTTTAATGGGCTGCCGAAAAAGTCTTTCAATAAGCACGAGCTGCGGTCACTTATGAGTCATCTGCAGTTTATATCAATCCAAAATCTACAGTCTTATTCGAGAAACATGGTTACGGAGTGCTCCAAGTAAAACTTGAACTTCGCTTTGCAACAGCAGTACCTTTGACAAGAGGACGAATTTACCCTGAAAATAGTGACAACTTCTCAAAATAACATCAAGCACATGTTCGCTACTACACCACATCTCATGTGAAGACCAAATATATCTTCTTCCGCTTTGAAACAGGTGACCTTGACACGCTCAAAAACTTGCCGATCTGATGTGAATCGTACCCAAATTGAAGCGTTGTGCATGATTTCAAGCTACAACACGCGACATTCTTGTTTAGATCATTCGTGACATGAGTCGAGTAAATTTGGCTTAGTACAACCTAGTCAAACAATGGCCAACAAGCCACGAAGTATGTCAATGAAATTGGCACTAAATCATGCTCACTTTAAGCATATATTAGCCTGTTCAGGATTAGCAAAGACAGTAATCACAAACCAACACTTAATCCAGGTGACCCACAGAATGGTCTACACGCAGCACATTAACCGATAGTTGCCAGTCGCGTAGGCTATCAGAATGAGTTGGTAATATTGTTTAAGTCATGGGCACTCAGAACATTTTGTTTCATAGGTCAGGCTGGCCACCAACATTATTTTTCGACGCGTCATCTTTCCAGTCTTCAGACTGCTCTCTATTGTTTGACAAAGTGTGTACCCTCCTATTCCACTACGGTAGTTAACGGTACTATATCCGAACTGACCTGTACAGCTTGATTAGGCTTATTTAACTGAAGTCTTCTGAACTCGGATTGTGGTTGAAATGAGAATACGTGTGCCTGCACAAAAGTGAGTTGTGACGCACTTGCTGTATGCCTGACAGGGATTTTGAACAAAGGCTTTTCTGTTGAATGGGAAATGCAAAGGGATATTCGTTTGAGCTAAACTGTTTATCATTTCAAATATCAAGCGTGGTTTGGATTACCTGATAATGAGACTATTGTCTTCTGGAAAGCCACCCCATAGCAAACTTTATCTTGATTCACAATTAATGTGTATTATGACACACCTATTATAACAAGTCGAGAGAGAACAATGTAATGCATACAATGACCAGTCTTCAGGTTCTTGTGGTAGATTAAGCCAGACAATGTATGTTCACCGCAGTGTCCAACACAGCGGAAGAACAACCATTTTCATCAGAACCAGGAATAACATAAAATTTCGCCTTTGATAGGCAAAAGTGTAATCCGAAATGAATTGAACTCCCAGTTCCATTTTTTACGACACAGCTTGTAAACGTGGTAACGAAGCATCTGAAGTATCATTGAAAATGAACAAAAATCGATCATTCTTATCAGTTATTTTCGCCTCCAGTTGTTTCCATCACAATGATTCCGGTATCGACCCGTCTTCTCAAATTGATGCTTAAACTTATGCAACAAGTCAACATAATTTAATTACACAGTGATCAAGAGGTCCAGATTCACTCAAGAATAATTGCTAAACTTCTCCTGCTAACACGAGTAAGCCAGACAATATTTCCGGCCGTTGAACAATGCATTTTTTTAAAGTGTCATTATCGAAGTGATCAGTAGAAAGCCTAGTTAAATAGGCAAGGTAATCACCAATATCTGCCGTAAGATGCGTTATTGAAACGAGGAAGAACAAGTGGCATGTTCTTAATAACCATCTGTTGCCGGATAACTTACTTTTAACGGGTTGTACGCTGACTGTTTTGTGGTCGATAATCCCAAACTTTACTCTTCCCATATGAACGACCTCGTTTGGATTGTTTTATAGTGGACATGAGGTGAAGAATACTGGGCTTTTTGTCAGGCTATTGGTAGCAGTTAATCAGCCATTTTTTGCTGTTCAGATATACCTAGAGATTTCACCAACAGTCGAAACGTGGCGAACAAACTCGTTTCCGGTTTGTCATCTTTAGTCCAGATACAACACAATAAATATAAAATTAGCTGTCAAGTCAGGATGTTGTGGAACCTAATGCAACGTGAATCTAGTGTCATTTAAGGATTACTGGCACGGTTACTGTGGTAACCTGTTAAGTGTTCCAACGACAGCTGGCCATGGTAACTTCAGCGCTTGAACAAAAGGTTTCTGCGCACAAAGATTAGGGTTTCGCAGTCGGATTCAGATCGCCTCCGGCTGTACGTTTTCAGTTCAAAGACGCAGTGTCCAATAGTGCTACCTAGTTTCGTGTCTACTAATTCGCTTGTTCCTTTGGAGCAGATTACATTGGTCGCACGAAAAGGCGATTGTCGGAGAGAATACGCCAACACCATCCAGCTTGGCTGATGGCCTGACAATAGCAAAAGATTTCCAGCGCAATTTTGGCCCATCTAATTGATAGGGATCACAAAGTCAATGTGGATGTCCCATTCAAACTGATCTTCTGTGTCACACGTGTTCATACCAGAGGTGTAAAATATGGTATCCCGGCTACTGTGTAGGCGGTCTGAATCTGACTGCAAAACCCTAATTTCTGTGCGCATAAGTCTCTCGTTCAAGCACTGAGGTTACCATGGCCTGCCGTTGTTGAAACACTCGACAATGTACCACAGTAATCATGTCCGAAATCCCAAAATGACACTAGATTCACACTGAATTACGTTCCACAAAATTCCGACTTGACAACCAATTTCATATTTATTGTGTTATATTTGGACTGGAGATGACACACTGGAAAAGAGCTTATTCGCCACAGTTCAACCATTTTTTGTTAGTTTACATGAACACTATTGTTAAAACTTGACCTGCTGGTCGGTTTCCCGTACGAGATAACATATAAGTTGAATGTGCGTTTCAAGTTGTCTTCTATGGTACAGTTCAGCTAGCTTCGACGATAACGACGTTTGATTTCTCTTTGTTCCACGCATGAAGAAGTCACGTTCAAAAGGTCTGAGATGTGTGTACACGGAAATTGCGTTAGTTCGCGCAGCAAATGTACACTTGTTCATGCGACTGACGTTCGTTTAGAAAACTTTGTGCGGATGTGACAGACGCATTCTTTAATAAATAAATCTGTGTAAAGACATTAAAATGATAACTGTCTTTAGTACGTACGTTGTCAAGCGACAAGCAGTTGTTACCAGATGAATGTAAACTCTATGAGGTCATTGTTGTATCGGTCTGACAGTACACTCTCATGTGCAGAAAACCTGGAAGCGAACGCAAACGGAAGATGAAATTTATTGTTGCCTGTTGCCTGTTGAACGACTACTGAACGCTCAAATTCGAACGAGCAGCATGCGAACAAAACTAATTAACTAGACGGTTAAAAGCAACTGGACTGGAGTTCGGCCAAAGATTAAAGCAGATGTATGGACTAGCGCTGAGAACTAACAACTGTGAAATCAAAATAAAGGGGTAAAACGAGTATCACAGCATGAAGTTAATGCACAATTGTAAAGGATGCTCAAAATAAAACTGGAGCATCAATCCAAAAGTGCTACATGATGACGAGTAACAACTTCGACTATATATTATAATGTAATTTAGCATAGCATCTTACAACTATGGTTAAATTAGATTACGGGTTACAGTACAGAAGCGAATCAGCTATAATACAAAAGTTTGTCTATCATGTTCACGACAACTTTGTTTAAATTTAATACTAATGCGTTTGAACATAACCGAATTAAGGATAGTAAGATGAAGGGTCATTCTGTGGAAGTCACCTAGTAAACAAAGTAAAATTTGGTACCTACGTCGACATCCTTGTCGAGTAAACTCACCAAGCGTGAAGACTGTATTATACGATAACACGACAAAAGTATGAGCAGGACCAACATGATGACTTGGTGGACAGAAATACGTTATGACCTACGGCTTATGTTCCTCACAGTCCCACAATCACGTGCCTATTATACGTGGTCTAAACTAGCACTTGATACAGGTCAGCAAGCACCGTAAAATATGTAGCACAAATTAACGATATTTGCCAAAATTTAACGAAGCAAGAAGATTAAAGTTCTGCGGCTGGTTCTAAGGTTGACTAGACAGGTTTGAAGTGTCTGAGCCTAACACTAGTGGTCTCACGAGATTCAGGATAGATTCTTGTAGGCAGTCAACTTTGACTTCAACCGTTCACTAAAAGTTGTTCATTCGATGCATCACGGCATTACAAAGTTGATTGGTCACTGTGAAGGGCATCAGTTGTTGAGTGTCAGTAAACCTTGCTGAAAATAACCGACTTTATATCCACCCTTAATTCTCAAATTTGTCACTGTAGAAGCTCACTTTAATTGAACATTTCCAAACTTGCAAACTGTCGTTTAAAAAGTTGACAGTAACAGTGGGATAAACAAATATTCATAGGCAAATTCAGACATAGCAGTTGACTTTAGTACAGTAATATTTCTGACGATATTGTGGGTATGCTACTTTATCAAGACGTGCGTCTTGTTTAGGCATTCGGGCAGTATACAAACTAAAAGTTTTTGTCCAACACTGAATGAGAAACATAAGCTCACTAAGGTATACGCTTTATGTTGCTAGGTAGGCTAACGTTTGCTTCTTACCTCTCCACACATACCGAAGGTCGCTACATTCGGTACCAGTCGAAAGGTTTGGTAGTAAATTCCTTAATCGTCACTGTGAGAGATTTACCTGCAATTTTCACCGGATAACATCAATTTAATCACGCAGTAAACTAATCGATAGGCATTTACTTGTCTGATCCGAACGTATTTAGCTCTAGAACCCATAAAACTGAAGAGTTAAATGCAATACTCCGTCACTGGTTTCTGTTATGCACCTGCAGTTGACGTTCATTTATGCAGTCATTATTCTAGAGCATAAGAACACCCTATTCCCCAAACAACACTGTCTGTCAAATTTGACAGTTTTGACTCGTACGCTATAACTATCACTATGGTAACTTTGATGGTGTTAATCTACAACATATGAAGCCAACCACGTGATGCAACCATGAAGTAAATAATCCTACAGGAATGCATTTACCGATTCGAATTGCTTTGTCTGGATCAGCATCCTCATCCACATAAACGTGGCATATTCCCGCACCGTGGCCTAAAACGGGAACATTTGCACCAGTCGCGCTGACTATACCTCGAAAGTTCTGAATCATTGTTGGGCTGCCCCGAGGGATGACCAAGTCAACAGGGGTCTTGTGTATCTAGTACCAAGAAAACGTTCAACCTCTTTCCTAGTCCCTATCAGACCGATGGATGTTGCAGGTAGATTAACTGATTCGGGAGCCTGACGAGATAGCCGGTGAAGGACCTGCATCGTACACATAGCCTCAGAAACCGGTTTAGCCAGTAGCCCGTTGGCCGTTACGATAAAAAGAGCAGCAACCTGTTACAATAAATGGCGGAAAATAAAAAAGGCGTGCGAAGTATCCCCAAATGTTGATATAGCTTGTATTTGAATGATGTTGTCAATAGTTTCAGTGGTGGAATGGGTATGGAAGTCAGGCAAACTCTTCGGTGACTCAGAACTATCTCTATTTACTAAATAAGGAGAAAACAAGGTTGATAAACACAGGTGTATGATGAAGCTTGAACTCGAACATCTACCTTTTCCCTCGGATCAAATTTCTGAGAGTGGAATCCATATCTAACGACTTCCAACGTGATCAATGTGGGTACACGAAAAAAAAAATTGAAGATATTCGTCATAAGGGAACGTCGTCTAAAATCGTTAGTTACGCTTGAATATTACCAAAAGGTAAGGTTCAGTAAAATTGAGACAATAACAGAACTGTCCAGCCATTTCTTATCTACGGACAAACATCCCAATATACCATTATTTGGAATCCAGCCATCGTCACTTTTACACCTTTTAGGAGACCATGAGTGTGGGAGTAAATTTGACTAAAGTCATATTTTTGTTGAGACACCATTGTGGAAAATCAGGGCTTCGGCTGGATTCGAACCAGCAACAGAAAAAGCGTGTCGGAACGCAGCAAGCGGTCTAACAGCTGAACTACGAAATCATTTCATGAGCTCAGGAACTTCATATGTCGTGGCTTCGTAGCTCAACTGGTAGACCGCTTGCCGCGTTTGGGCATGCATTTTCTTTCGCTAGTTCGAATCCAGCCAAAGCCGTGCTTTTTTATGATCGAGTCGTGTAAACTCATAAATATGCCAAACTACTCATTAGTTAAGTTATAATGTCTAACATACATCATATCCGTCAGACTTAAACATATCTCCGGAAAATCTACAGAGTTATCATGGAGATATGTTAGAGGAACACTTTGTTGCTCCTCTTTTGTTACACAGACGTACACAAACATAACCAAGTAGATAAAGGACTGGATGAGTAAACTTGAAATATGACCATTTATAACCAGTCAGTTCTTGAAACGTGCGTAACACATCGTTCACTATCAGTTTCTTTAGAAGGCAATGAAACGAGAAGTTTGTTAGCTATTGATTCTAATTTTGTGCATTTGTTCACCAATCAACAGAATGTGTACAATCAATACGCGTTAGAATGATAAGGGTTAACCGAATATGAAAGTAGTGTGAATAAATTTTGAAGACACATGACATAACGGATATTATACACTGAAGGAAGGAGGGAGAAATAAAGGTGATAACCGGCCCTCTTGATTACAAATGTAGCGCTACATTCACAAGATTATGCTTCTTGACAAGTAAAAATGATCTGATACGATGTATGGCTAGTTTATCTAGAACATTCTGAAGCGCTTCTGCTCGCTATTTGAAAAACAACCCGAAAAGTCTCGATCTGGCACTCAGCTTAACTAAATTTATTCAAGTATATCAACGTGGTGTCCTCTACTGTTCTTTCTTATTCTAAGTGGACATCTTCAGCTATCTTGTGAGAATTATGTGTGTAGTTACTACATTGTAAAACCGATAGTTCGTAATCCAAAAGTGCAGGGGAAATCCAAAATTTGATTTGAACAGGTGTATGTTGACATCGGATGCATTTTCATATTTGAAGGCATACACATTGATCAGTACAGAACTTTGCGGTTAATTGGTGCAAAACTCATGTTCGACATTGCCTGCCACACCTTTGCTTAACGGGCAAAAATGTGTATATCCGAATAGGTGGACCATTTGTTAGTAACTGCAGATGTATGTTGATAAAATAAACAGTTATAATTCTGATGATGAATCTGGTAGATGTCTCTGCTAATAGAACCCTTTTTACGGTAGCCTGAACTTCTACAACTGATAGCCAAATGTCTCTGAACATAATGATACAGTCTGGCTCCGTTATATGAAAACCGGAAATATACAAGCAGCATGTCTTTTGTGAGGGCGCGTTTGGATGGTGAGAGTCTACACTTTCTTTTTACAAGCATTATGATAAGAGACAAAATAGGTCCAGGAGAAATACCATCGCTTGCACTATCTAATTGACAGCAGAATCGTCTGTTGATTGAAAATTGTCTACAGGTACTTGTCACTTGATCACCACGTCGTGTGTATAATTAATGTAAGCAAAACAGGCTGTTAATACATAAAACCTATCTCACAGTATTAGCGTTCCTCAAGTTCACACGGGGACCGCCTCGAACTACCACAAGAATATCACATCCATTGACCTGATGGATTGTTACACTGCTGTGTTTACCAGTAATATGAACATGACTAGACAGTAAATCAGAGTGTTATTTGTCACAGCCATTGCGTATGCTCAACAACCAATTGTCTGTCAAGACAGAATTTTTGAGCTCTCACGTGTCCATAAAACTCGTTTAGGCTGTATCGGTTTCATTAAACGGTGCGTGGTAGTCAGGACCACAGGACTAGTAACCGGTCGACATTCTTGGTTATATTAAACAAAACATCACGTTCTCAAGCATTCGAGTACCAAAAGTTACCAACAGATCTGTTGTGATTAGCAATTGTGAGTTAGCACAAGTCCATATTTTTGTATGTTCATATGCAAAATGGTTCACTTTAAGATGCCTAGTGAAGTGACTGCAATAGCGTTATCGCTATTGGTGAGCACAGCTTCATGCGCTACTCATGTTCCCAGTGGAAATGAAATCTACTATCTGGAACATCCAACTTCCACAAATAATAATTTCAACCGTTAGATCAACCGCAACAAATCTGATTAAAAGGCACCGAAATATATCGGGCATTTAGTAACAACGACAAACAACAAACTGATTGGATCACGATGGTCAGTCGAATATTCAACCGGCATTCTTCTGTATTTTTTCTCAATAGGTAAGAATATACAGGTTCAGATTGTTTACAGTTAAGTGATCATTAAAAGAATAAAGTTGGGCGAAATCAAGCTGATGGCTATGTTTAATGTCAATTATTGAGTGGTAAGCAAATGAAGAAATAACTGAAACAGTGGTTTTCACCAGTTTCTACGAACTTTCCGTAATCTCTTCTCACTCTTCAAAAATGTAGTATTGTTGTGAATCCCATACATTTCCGAATAATTCCATGTTCCGTTCTGTCCACGTTTGGATTATTCTTGGGGTAAAACAATCCGGTTTACACGGCAGTCAACAAAGTTGATAATCTAGCATTGATTAAACCAATATGTGTGGTGTTAACCGACATGCACCGGTAAACACAGAAACAATCGTCACTCACAATAGGAAAGTGGGAAGTTTATTTTGGAGTGGGCACGAATTCCTTAGTCCATTTCCATTTTCGGGGCCACTAGGCCAAACGTAACCCTCGTCAATGTTACAAAATATCCGTCAGTTTTTAGCAAAATCATTCGGAACTATTTTACTCAAAATGATGTTATCATAATACTAACAAAGTGGGCTAATCACACAATTGTCAGAAAAAACGCTTGTATGGAGCAAACCATCACCCATCAAGAGGACTCCAAAAACGAGCTATTGTATTCATCACCAATGAAACCATAACGGTCACTATACATTATCACGGTTCGTCAACCGGAATGAACAACTCTACTAATTAGTAACGAAGAAGTTTAACCACTGAGTGCTCACGTGTTTTTTTTATAAATTGTTTCCTTATTCTTTTAGAATCACGCAAGCTTGATAATGTTACAGTTGCTGGCAGTTTCTAACCGGAAGGTTTGTCTGGTACACCACAAGGGTTACAAAAAGGCTTATTATTTCCTATAAATATTGTGCGTGTTTTTGATCATGAAATGTACATATCATAATATCGCACATACCTGCACTGAATGAAGTTTTATATCAACTAGCGTGAAGTGGGTTTTTATACTAATACCTGCGCTATGAACTGAAGAATTATGGAAATAATTATGTAAACTATTAGGTTTTACTATTTCCGCAGATTGTATCATTTGAACGAGGACATAATCGCTCTAACCATTTTCTGTTTAAACCGTGTATCAGTGGACTTGCAGTGAAATAAAACTTTAGAAATTATTCGATTAATCTGTACCGTAGGATGAATAATTTTGATTTAAATAAATCTTTTGGTGGTCCAACAAACTGCGTTTGCAGATTTGTTTGGTTGGGGATAAAGAACTTACTGTCACATATAGCCCCCGTAGTCTGATCAAGTAGCATGCCGGTCCAGTTTGTCTAGGAAGCATTTGACATGAGAATTAGTCCTGTTTGAGTTGTGCAGAAAGATATGTCAGTAGCCTTGAGAGAAATTGAACGCCACTATTGATACATTGGAGTTGAGCGTATTTGTCACTGCTCCATAGACCATACGCAATGTAGATGGGATTATCGGTGCAAACTAACGTTACAGTTACCTAGTGAGATTTAACAATATTTGAAGCGCTACTCACAACTAATTACTGTTCGAAGTTCAAAAGCATGACTCACTCCTGAATTGTTTGAGAACAGCTGAGTGAGGATTGAATGATCCGTCTCAAGTCAAATGACCAGAGTACGGATGGTAAGCAATACTCAGGAAGAAATTCGTTTTTACCTCCTCCTGGGTAAACTATCTAATCAAAAGTTGAAACATTCTTTTGCGTCGAAAATTTGAATAAAGAAGGCAGTAGGCTGGTATTGCACGATTTATGTCGGGACAAATTTCGCTGCATCTTTACGAGTGCATACTACAGACCATTTATATATCAGTGAGAAAACGAACAAGATATCAGAGAAAGTCAATTGTCAGGGTGCACAATCATTGTCACTACCAAGGTAGTTATTTCGCTGGAGACAGAAGCGGAGAAATTCTGAACGTTCGAACAGTTTTGCGATTTTACACTTCAGGGTAACGATACCATCGAAAGTGTTGACTAAATGTTCCGGGAGACGCCTGCGAACTAGAACAACTACTACTGCTATGTACCAAAAATTTCAGCTTCGTTTTCCAAGACTCCGTCTACAGGCAAATTGATGAGGTAGCTATGGGTAGCCCGCTGGGCCCCATTTTGGCAGACATTTTTGTAGCAAAACTTGAGCAACAAATGACAGAACAGTTATGTTCAGTGCAGTTATACAAGCGATACGTCGATGATATTTTTCTCATTGCAGACAATCAGATGCAGGCACAGAGCCTGATTGATCAGATGAATTCTTTGCACCCAAACATGCATTTCAGTATGGAAGGCGAAAATCAAAACAGTCTACCATTCCTGGATATATGCATTAGAAGAAATGCAGATGGCTCGATTCAACGAAGCGTCCATCGCAAGAGCACCTGGACAGGTCAGTACCTGCACTTCGAAAGCTTTGTTCCCCGATCCTATAAACAAAGTTTGGTGCGTACTTTGTTTGATCGGGCCCGACGCATTTGTACTGAAGATACTGTGCAAGAAGAGATAGCTATGTTAGAGACCACGCTACAACTAAACGGTTACCCTAAACCGTTCATTACAAGGTTTAAGCAACCCATCGATATAGGAATTCGACCCGACACAGTGTCCAAAAAGCCGGTACTTTTTCGTCTTCCCTTTAAGGATGATGATGTGTGCCAACTTATTCACCGTCGTTTGGTTAGTTCTATCGCGAGAACATACAATGCAGTGGTCCCAGTGATTCTGTTCAGAACACTCCGGATTCCAACTCCCTGTGTGAAACAACCGGTACCCGAGTCAGCCAAATCCAACGTTATGTATGAATATCGATGTATATGCGGAGCATCCTACATAGGCAGGACTGAACGCCAGTTGAGAACCAGGGTCATGGAGCACACCCCAAAGTGGGTCAAGAAATAGGTCACGCAAGCACATGACGTCACAGTGGGGCATAGAAACAGAGAGCCTGCATCATCCATTGCACGTCATATTCTGATGACGCAACACCAATGCGATCCCACGACGGCATTTCGCGTTGTCTACTCAACGTCACACAGGTGAACACTGCGCTATGCGGAAGCTGTTGCAATCCGAAAGTTCAAACCCGTGTTGTGTGTTCAGAAACAACTGTTTGTAGGGTTGTCACTACCTTGGTAGTGACAATGATTGTGCACCCTGACAATTGACCTTCTCTGGTATCTTGTTCGTTTTCTCACTGATATATAAATGGTCTGTAGTATGCACTCGTAAAGATGCAGCGAAATTTGTCCGGACATAAATCGTGTAATATCAGCCTACTCTCTTCTTTATTCAAATATCTAATCAAAACTTTATTTGGACTGTTAAAGCATAGCTGCGGGGACTCCCAAACATTGCTATCATAGAAGTGTATCAGTGAATGCAGTATACATGTCAGTGACAAACTACGTCCAAGGAAGATTTCAAGCTGTTTTAAGATAAAGGGCGTGGTTGGAAAACAGTAACAGATCAAAATCTGTTACACCAAGGTTAAACCTCGTAGTAATAGACTGTTGCTAATCAAAAGATTTTTACTTCTTTCTGCCATTATTTAGTATCCAAAGATTTGCCGTCGTAAGGTTTCGTCCATTTGGTTTTCATAATGGGTATTTCGTTAAGACTTCCACTTAATTGTTCAGCAAAATGCCATCAACGTCATAACATTATGACTGCGTTTGGTGGAACGATCAGGCGAGATAATCAAACCTTCGCGAATGAACTTGGTAACCAAAGTGATTTTCGTTAGACTACTTTCGACGAACATAACCAAGTTAACTATATCCAGCCCGGAAAATTTTCAGATTATGTAAGATTACCTCTAAAAAATTAGGTATCTTGTCATTCCAGCCTATTTAGCATCGGCATAACACATCAACATGTCCAGTATTAGTAGGTCTCTGTTAATCAACCGATCCATCTCTACAGCGTGAAGTATAGAAAAACGTTGACGGATATTTTTCATAGGATATGTCTAATCGGTTGGAGTACAGTTGTACAGAAGCCTTCTTCACTATATCACGTGTGCTTCTGACAACCATAAACCTCGATCCTTGCCGAAATAAACTATCCGACTGATGCACTATAGAAGAAAACAATAGTATTCAGTTCCGGAGACGGAACACTGTCTGTGGTCCTTATATCTGTGGAGCTGATGTGGTAACCCAGAAGTCAACAATTTCATAATTAGCATAAATAAATAATCACATCTAAACGCGCAACCACAAAGTTGTTTGAATTGTAGACAGTTTGTTCAGTCATTTGAACCAGCGCGTTCGTAATACGTAGCCGTCAGTCATTTTTCACAAAACAGTACTTAACATATGTGCAACACACTGCTGCAGGTATAAAAAGCAAACGACTGAGAATTTTTGTAGTACCCGTTAGCCAGTTATTCTTTGAATCTTGAGTGTTTATTCATTAATTTTAAATAATCGATTATTCATGTTGCTGTTTTGTCTTGTTTAAAAATAACGTATTTTGTTTTTTGTAAAGCACTGCGAAGTGCGACAACTGATTGGATGTGTTTTCTCAGGACAAACGAAGTCGGATGATTAGTTAGCTAAATGAGGTGAAACACAATAAATTGGTTTATATAAATTGGCATGGTAAATTGGTGTATCAATGTAAAACTTACTTACAAGTCAATGTAATTGAAAAGTAATTAAAAGCATTCTATCACCTTAAAACATGTAGGTGTGTACACCGTTCACTAACATGTTCCGTCCAAAATTAAACCACGTGTGCAACCTTCACGCTGTCATGTTCAGGCGCTGGAGTTATTGAGTATAGATCAAATATACATCGGATTGTAAGGTGTATATGCAACGAGTAAGGTAGGATCACAAAGTAAACATTCCAAGGTGGGCACATAAGTGTTGATGCTGAATAATTAGCAGTAGGGTGCTTGTACACTCCCCAACGTACAGTTAATACTTAAATTAGAAGTCAACCCATACCATCTTTACATTTTCTTGACAGTCTGACTCCAATAATTAACGAATGATTTTGTCGTTCTTCACTAAATGATCGTATGATAAACATTGAGTCTAAATGAAATCTAATTGTGAAAAATCAGGGCTTCGGCTGGATTCGTACCAGCAACAGAAACAGTATGCCTCAACGCAACAAGCGATTTACCAGCTGAGCTAAGAAGTCATGGCAAGAGCTCGGAGATTTCACATTCGCACTCGGGTACCCACCCGTCCCACTGCCTCATATGGAATTCACCAAGTGATCCAGGGGATCGACTGCTCCGGCAGGATTTCTTGAACAGTTCATGCTAGAATCCACCAACGACATTGTTGAGCATAGAAATTTTATTACTAGTAAGTAGCTTGGGAGGTTTATGATTTTAGATTGGACCCAACCGAAGCCCTCACTTTTCACAATTCGATCTCATTTAACATCATAAATCTACCAAACCACTTATTGCTAAAAAACAGGGAGTCACGGACATCATCTGTATATTATGTATTTATTTTGGAACATCTCTCGATTTCTAGCTTGGTTGTCTCATAATGATTCATGATGCAGCTCATAGCCTCAACCTTTTAGGTAATTCTTCTTTAGGTTAGTAAAATTTGGCAAGTCAAACAAATGAAAACCGAGGATATGAGGAGCAGAATAGACTATAGAAAATACCAATGCAGTTACTGTGGTCAGAGGTCACACTGCCGATCTCTATTTCTCAGTAGATTTCAATTCCGATTTCTGTGATGTAACTGTTTGTGGATTTCTCAGCCACTCAACAGTAATATCGGTGGAAGACCGGCAAAATGATTTTAAACCGTTAAGCTGGAATTTTACCATCTACAGTGCGGATCAGTCCCATTCTGTTTAATTTTCATCAGATGCTAAATCTTTTGCCTCTCTGCAGAATAATCACAATTGATGAATCCAATGGACAATTGTCAGTGGTAACATTCATGATTCAATGGTATTAATCCTTACGCATTTAATTATCAAACAGTTCAATAAATCTCATACATGAGGTAAACAGTCCAGTCGAGATTCAAAAATCACCAACAGAATACCAATAGGAGCGGTGATTTTATCTAGAATCAAGTTGTCTGCTAATCTGGTCCGTTCCAGAACGTTCCCAATGTAACCTTTTCGGTTTCTGCATTGCAGTGCAATTTCGTGTAGGCCAACAGAGAGCGTTTGGATATCGCTGGCTTCAATTTGTAGGCGAGGAAGCACTGAAGTCTTTAGGTCTGTAACACAGTAAAACAGATCACCCGGAAGTGTTTGGAAAAACAGTGTTCGAAATTGCAGAGGAGATGAGAATAGATCTGTTACCTCTTACTAACCCATAAATGTGGATGGGCACAACTCACATTGGTTAGCCAGCTTGCACTTTCTCCGGCTAAAAGAACAGAAAATGCTAGTTACATAATTCATCGTTCTGCCCATTTATTAGCTGTATCTTTGTGACCGAGATCTCCTCCGATTTGAAATAGAATAAGTTTTTTTCCAATGACATCTGTTAGAATGGACCATATGCAGTCTGAAGGCCGACATTAAGTGACCTGAAGCGTGGTAGTGAAGATCCCTTGACACCATGCTGATCTACCGACAATCGCGTTAGCTTTATCACATCATATAAACTGACGGTAGCAAGGCTGCAAAAAATATAATTTACGATAAACCAACTGTTATTCCCGAAGTGCAAGAAAGACCAATGTTGCGAAGCACTAGATTGTCACATTAATGGAACAACATAACACTCAAGGGCAAGAAATAAAACGGACTATTGGGGCTGACAGGTTCAAGCGGTAGCACGCCAGTATACAGATACTACTTGATTAAACACGTGGTAAAATGATTTAAATAACAGGATTGCTGCCAGGGCCAGATAAAACCCGTAGAAATATTGATCCATTGACCAGTAGGCACAAACTTTACAAAGACACTCCAGTTCATAGTAGTTTATGTTTTACAGTAATCTAAGCCATAATCATTTATGCTGAAGGAGACACATGTGCGTACACCATATGAGTAAGAATGAATATACCAGAAAATGGTTCATTTCAAAAATTAGTAAAATATATACATATTTCACAAGCAAAGCCGAATAAATTGCACTTTAGATATCAATGTGATTTTCTGACTTCATCCGTTTTCTTACTACTTGCCTGCATTACACTGAGAATCAAAGGTTATGGAAATGAGGTGATTTTCTAAGAAAAACAAACGTTCGATAGTGCACTAAGGATCAAGCAAGCTATACGAAGACAGTCTAACTCAAACCCGTTTCATCAACCCACCAGTGTTTGTTGCCATTCGAACATCGCGGACATTTGCAAGAGTGATTTCATCTTTGTTATTCGCCAGGGTTGGGGCAAACTTTTCGATTACTTGAGCGCGTGTCTCGGCTGAAAAGTCTTGGAGGAATGTGCCAGATTTTCGACCTGAAATTTTAGTGAAAATATTAATTCAGTGAGAGAATCATATGCTTCAGAAAATCATACGAAAATTTCCTACATAAAATTCATGGATCAAACAACCTGACAGCTCACATAGCCTAGGCTCAAGCTCGTCTTAGTGAGATGTTCACGAGAACATCCAACTACAAAGCAGAAACACAGATACAAAAATTTGTTTGATTCACCCATATAAACATTAGCCAAACAAAGCATGAAGGCAGAGACGAAGTGTCCTAAGTGACGCACACTTAAAAACGGGAGCACGTTGATTGGATAATGGAATTAATGTAACAAAATTCAAGGTGTCACTGCAACTGGGATGCGTTTTAAAAACAAAGAATCAACATTAAATTTTTGTAAGCTAGAACTGCAAGTAAAATCAAGTCAAAACGTATTACGAAAAGTCAATTCCCAAGGCCTAAATACCTAGTATATCTAAACCAAAACACAATACGGTCCAGCAAAATTGACAACTTAACGCAACGGCTTGATCTTAATGTTTGAGCACTATGTCGACCCGTGGTTAATTTAGCCCCGATTGGCCGAAGGTGTGAATCTCGTTTAGCATTTTTTCTTTCATTTGTCTACTAATTTCAGACGAATTTTGCTCTTCTTGAAGCTCGGTTGGTAATGCAATTTCTTCATTTTTACGTTTTGTACAACCCCCAATGAACGTGCGTTCAAGTTTTTATTGTTGAATGAGCTTTATTCAAGTAATTTCAAAATTCGTCATTGGATTTGTTCGGAAGGGAAAGGGCCATACGGAATAATAGTTCGACAGAACAAAAAGCGATTGAGATCTTCTCCCGAAGACAATTATACAAACAGCTATATCCGGTCATTATCGTCAACGTTTTACAATTACGTAAAGTACACACACTTTATATACGAAACAATAAGTTGCACATATAAGTTACTATGGGAAGCGATAGGCACAGCATAATCCAATAGAGCAGGATGGTGATGAGGGGGAGTGAAGGAGGTGATATGTGTACCGGTCATGTCTAACACGTTTGTGTGATGATCACAAAGTTCATAAATACGAAGTGTCATTGAGATCTATCATAAACACGTACGATTCACCATATCACGCCTTAGTTCACTGAAGACAATGGGACCGAGTAAATCATATCTGATTGCTTTCGGTGTACGAAACTCTATTGGTTCTGTTGATCTCCTCGACTCGGTGAAAATCAGAAACGATGGCATGGTTTCTTCGGATGTTACTCGTCACTTTGGCAACGTGTCATTATAAAAAGACAATGATTGCCTTTGCACTTATGTGGGAAAAATAAAAGTGAGGTAGGCGATGATGGAGAGAAATTGTAAATAATGCTATTGTTCTGCAACACCACTGCTCAATTTTAATTCATGGAAGAGACGTATTGAGGGAAAAGTTTGAGTAACAATGAAATCACTTCTAGGTCAGCTACCTGAAGAGGTATTTGAGGCCAAACCAGGCGTCAATGAACGCCACCAAATCATCATCGAAAGGATTCCGTACCTACACGAGAGTTCGTGTCAAATTTCAAGCAGTGATTACTAGTTAGTCTTATAATATGACTTAAGCAATCTTTGTCGCAGTAAAAGGTTCACCAGAGAAGTCGAGCCTGAAAACAGACAGTAATTGATAGATGTAACGTTGCTTCTTCAATCCCAGGGGTCCATTCGAAAGAGCTCGGCGGGAAAATATACACACTTTCACAGTTTCCTTTCTCTGAACTATAAAAGAAATTTGCTGTCGTCTGGTGGACGGACCGTGAAATGTTTCTACACCGGATACTTTCCAGGATAAGGTAAAGTGGGCCCAGAAATCGTCAGTTGAAAATTAGTTCCTAAACAAATTCGTATTGTAAATTTGCATTTTCATACGGAATCTGAACCCGTTTAGTTAGCTTTCAAAAGGTCTGTTTCCACCTCTCCGTTGTATGAAGGTGAAGTTGATAGCCAAAACGTAGTCACAAAATGTGGAACGCAGTCAACGTTGCTTATCTCTGCGGCAGGACTTAGTGTATGATTCACCACTTATTCGATGGGGGTACCACAACTCCAGTACAGTTTCCGTAAGTTCCCATCAAATTTTTTACTTACATTCTCGGCTGTTTTTTCCACATTCTTAGTACTTGGAAAACTGCATGATGCTTATCTGAAAGTATTTTTGAACAAACCCGGAAATAACGTTGCAGTAGGCCGGTCAAGCCCACATTATGCAACACCTGGATCTACAGGGTTAACACTAGCCACCGAAGTAAACTGTGCACAGCGTTCCGAAGCATTAACTTGGCCTGTCGGATTCGTTCGAGGTCGGTGAGCGTGCGAATGTTCCTAACAGTTGAGGCGATCGCCCTCAGATTCGATGAGCCAGACTTGTATACGGAGGGTCAGTTTTTACACTCCTCTTGGCAATCCATCGCAAAAGCTTGTAAAATTCGGCAAATCTTGAGTCACTCAATCTAGCCAGCCGCTGTTAGCACACACGTCACCCCCCTGCATTCACGAACATCACCACTTTTCTCTATTCCACTATGATCTGCCCCACCCCGTAGAGCACTTATGATTCCATAGGATATGATTTATTGTTTCATACATAAATCGACTACAGTTTCTAGATTTGTAGGATCCGGGTGCGAACTAATATAATACCTGCTCCCAAAGTCAACCTCCCATAAACCCCACAGTAATCTGGACTGGATTGTAAAGCTCTTCGTAGTTGGTTGGTACTAACAAACACGTCTTTTCAAATTGTACATCTTGTCGAATTTAACCAAATTTTAGATATATTCTAACTGAAATAGGCTTACATTGTACAACGGTCTGGAATATTATGTCGTGTTTTACTTTAGCTCTTAGATTCCAATAATCACCCTAGGATAGACAAATATTGAGTGAAATCTGTAAGTTTTATAATTTATGCGCAATGAATTGTCAGATAATTCATCTAAGTGCTACTGTTAGAAATAAGGTAGCTTTCTCAAACTGAAGTGTAAACTCTGTAGGATAAAATTTGTATCCATTAAAAAAAGAGCCTTATGACCGTGGGATTGACAATAAAAGTAGGTCAAATTCACAACCAACGATGTTTAATCAAAGGCTAGACTCATGGTTCGAGACACAAAACAAACCAGTTGATGCAATCTAGATTTACCTAGTTTGAGAATCCACGCCCACAAAATTAACGGAAATTTTACAATATTCTTGGCTATTAATAAATAACAATCCGGCAACAACAAATTTTTCGACAGCTGCTGACCACAACTGACCCGAATCACTTGAGGGGAAATTTCTTTTTCATCAGACTAACAAAACTATACACACGATCTTCCTTTGTGTTACAACTGTCCTAATATAAGTAGTTGATTATACTTTCCAATTTCTACTGCAAATTAGGACAGACTGTTTTGTCCAAATCAACTTACCCATTGTCAAGAGGCTTCAAGTTAGGATAGAGGGCAGTTAACTAATGGCTTCCAGTTTGGACAAAACGGTGGGGCGACAAACCCACTATCCACCAGACAATCGATCAGCAGGTAACTAAGGACCAACGTGAGGCATTTTCTCCATTGTGTTCCCTACACTCTTATCTGAAGCGTAGTGTTCACTTGTAAACTGTCACATTCCCACCTCGACGCTTCAGCTTACACCATACACTTTCTACACTGCGTGAAAGTCCGTCATGACAAACGCATCATTTGTTTGTACCGCCCACTCTGCAACCAAATATGTGGCTGTTTTTGTTGTGTTTATCCCATTTCTGTTTGAGGATAGATTAGAAACTATAAGAAATGAGTACCCTAACACAGACGTTCAAAACCAGCTAAGAATATTAGTCTACACAAAAACGCTTCGTGAGAGTTTCAGCTATTTATTCGTAGATGATGTCCATCATTGAAACTATACCGTTTCTCCGGAAGATGCGTCAGCTGAAAACCTACGAAAATGTGAAAGTTGCGACCAACTGTGATTGATATACAACATCCCGCGCTACTTGCCACTTACCGAAATATTATTATACCAAATCAATATTTTTTGTCATTCAAAATTGGGAGGTCTTAACTGTAAGACCATTGATTTAATTTGACAGGACAGTTACGTTTTCTCCGTTCAAGGCGATCGAGCGATCTCAGCGTTGTTCACAAGCGAATGTGACTGATCGTTTACATATATTAATTCAGCTATGCCCAGTATGAGGGTCGTGGCTCAGTAATCGACACGGCTGTCACATTAAAGCGTGGTCGGAGTTCTACTCCTGGCCAGGGAGAAGATATGCACTATTGATGAGCTTCAACCTGGGCGAAACTCGAGTCTAATGCTTAATCAAAAGTGAATACCCGGAAAGTCTATGGTAATGCAGCAAGCGAGTGATAGTTAACTCGTAATAACCAAATTCACCGCTAATTATAGTCGATCAAAATGTCACTCAAAAATGTTTAAATATTTCTGTTATTTTACTGTGGAAAAAAGCTGTAATCGTAGAGTCATCAAATACGGTTAGAAGAACAACAACTGCACCAAGACGATCGGTTAGGCAGAAAGTTACTTGTACGATATGTAATTAAACGTTTGCACGCCATGGATCGGTCGTGCCAATCATTAGGCCAGTGAGGCAATGGTCGACATTGTTGCCGATGATGGCGAAACCAGATTTCCAACCTAGGTCGTGACAAAAACGTACGCCAGCTAAGTGTTCCAGCAAGAAGAGAAACCGAATCCAACAGGTCATTTGAAAGGCGGTCTGCAGGAACGTTCGCAGGAACACAACCCTTGTAAATAAATTTGATTAGTTTTCACCCTATACCGATAATAAATAATGCGTTCCTCCTATCTGTAAAGCTTTCGTCACTAAACACTGGTTAGAAAAGAAATGTGGCAGTAGAGCAGATAAGTGTCTAACGAAATGAAAGTAAGTGTTAGTGGATATGTTGGATTCACAAACGCGCTGTAGCGCAACACGTGCATTTTGGTTTGTTAAAGATTGAGTGACTTGGGAAGGACTGGCAAACGTAGTTATTATAAGCAATTGTAACATCTGATTATTTTAAACACAGACGGGTGTTGGTAAACTAACCGGTGTTGTCAATCAAAGTCTTATAGCTTCGGAGTGGAAGTTTCAGGCCCTGAGGTTATTTCGTATGGTTATATCCTTACCCTGTTGTTTGACGAAATCTCCAATGAGCCTGACTGTATACTGATGCTCTCTTCCTGTTGTAAGAGCCCAACCTGAATTCCGAGTTTACTGTGGACAAAATCGCCTCGCTTGCAAGTCTATTTTTGAAATTTCCGCTAGTTTATTGCACATTCTTTACCTAGAAGCCTTTATCAACCATTACCACGCGAGTTTCAACTCCCCATGAAGACTGTCACATTCAGTCGCATGCGATGTTAGATAGGGAAACGCAGCTTTTTTTATGTCGGTCTCCTGAAGTCTGAAAAAAATATACGGCTATGACTCGAAGTTTTGTTATGGTCGTGCGAAGCACAATTTTATGTGTAATTACTCTATATCGATTTATTTCCGGCCATGTCTTGACGATATGTTATGTGATTACAGGACAGTTAACGTTACCAATAAACCTGGATGCAAGTTTTAGAAATATGAGGATTTTGTACACTTATTACCACAGATTCTTGCCATATTAAAAACGATTTTAAGGAAACAGGACAATAAAACAACTTTCTGATCAATTTTTAACCCTTAATTGGAGGCTCAATTATAAAGTCAACAAGATATTCGAAAGTTTTCAGTTTCTTTTGCACAAATCCCTTCATAATCGCAACTCAACTTTAGGATGCCACATAAACTTTTACTACTCAACAGCTATTTCAAAAAATGTCTTTCAACAAGGGTCCCATTAAGTTTTCAATCCGAGTAGGAGTGACAGCCAACTTAGCGAGGTACTCACGACGTTGAGCACATAAACAGAATGTCACTAATGCTACTTAAAATTTTCCTCAGCATAAACGGTTGACATCAATAGCGTAAACAATGGGCTCAATGCATTTGTGGTGAAAACTTGGTAAGGAAAATATATGGGTGCATTTGAAGTAATTTTCCTCGTAATCAGACAAAAGATACTGGTATTCGTAGCACTTGAATGAGAAAGGTCGAATTATCATGAGGAAAATACTCAGTAACAAACGAAACTCTGATGAATACATTTAAAGCTCAGGAAACATAGAAAGTCTGTAAGGGCTTGTCACAGAAACCTCAACTGATGAAGGTTCGCCGTATATTCCTTATTTAAAAAGTCAGGATTTCGTCAAGAAGTTTCTGAATAAGTGTTTATTTCCGTTTGCTCATTCAAAGATCACATAAACCTTTTGTTATAAATTTGTACAGACAGGATCTAAAACTACGCGCTGATTTTAAAGCAAACTGTGCAAGGAGGGTATGCAGCATAGAAGAAGATGCGATTGAATTCGGTCAGCGTATAACAGAGTCTCTTTCAAGTTCAGCTTGTTTTCCTTGGGACAGATGGCAACACTCTATGGGATGAAGCATGATTAAAACCGGTTTATAAATTGTTGAACCAAGAGGGATTATTGTGGGGCCTTAAAATTCATGTGTCCCCGTCCATCATAAATCTATTCCACAATAAATTACAATTTCCCTTAAAAATAATGTACTTTCTTCTTGGACAATATCACCATCAGCATAATAACATGATTACATGTCACAAGTGCTCAAAATCTCCTGGTTATGGAACTTCTCGTGCATACATACCCAGCATTTGGTAATTTAAAAAAGCTCCAAGCAAAACATTGTCATGTGACTTCCAACAGTAGCATTCAACATGGTGTACTCTACTCAGCAAGTAACCTGATAATTTAGAATTTCTGACAAAACTAATCGCAACAACCCAAACCCAAATCATTGGTACAAACTGTTTCTGACGCTGTACAGGCACAAATATGATACGACTCACTTGAGGTATGTTTAAAGCACACCATATTAAACGGTTTGCCGTCTTACTGGCTTTTACAAGAGAAAATCAAAGCATTATCGGTATATATCCTGGTCAAATTAAACAATGGGAAATATTTTATCAATCCAGCAACCGGGAGAAAAAAATTAACTGTTAATCAAACCTTTTTCAAATTATGATCATTCTTTGAAATCTTACGCATGTTCGGATGCTAAAGTTCACGTGTAATTTCGGTCTTTTGGATCTACCCATCAGACAGTGTTGAAATTAGTTTTGCTTCATTTTATTGCTGCTTTTTGTATTGTCTAGTTTCAGAAGACAGCTTTACAAGCTGTACAAACCCGTTGTGACTTTGCTATTGAGCAAGTGTAAGTCCGGTACAAAAAAGATCCGTAAGCTGTAGCCGAGAAAATGTGGAGTCAATTTTCAGATTTACAGGAGAAACTGTTATTTCAAATATCAGTTAACCTTACGCACATGAGGAACCATAAGTTGAAATTCCGTACGCATGTTCATGCATTCTCGTCCTTCATGGATTATGTCGGCCTAATCAACGTATGTCCATATTTTGTACATCCTTAACGTTAACTAAGTAAAACTGATACATGAATTTATGGAATAATCTCGACAGATCATATTCAGAATGGACGGTTTTTGCTTTTGAGAAATAAACATAAGCCAAGAAGTCTAAAGTGAGAATGATTTTTGGATGAACGTTTCAATCTGGTGGCTACTTAATGAAAGGTACTGACCACAAACGCGGGAAGAATAAATTTCCCGTTGCAAGTGACTAAAGTTTAGTAGAAATTATTCAATAATTACTGATCACGCAAGCTCCGCTTCAAACTAAACAAACATCCGACTTGTTTAACTTACACTCGTATGCAATTTGACAAACGTGATCAGTTGGTGATGTGTCTGTGACTCTGATGTTTCCACTTCTGGACTTAACTGTGAAAAACGTACCAACTGTCAGCCCGTTAACTGCATCCGTTATGCAATTGGTTCGGCCTCCTTGACATATGATGACCACCGTTCCCTACGATGAATTGAAAACCAAGTGCGAGTGAGTACTAGGTATATGTTGTAAACTAACACTGATGCACAATGAGTTTGTTTGTGGAACGGCCATTTCATGATAACCGAAAGGACTATGCACTGCCCGTAGTTACTATCTAGGTTGTGGGTTAGTTTTGGAATCTAGCTTGTGTTAAAATGGAACAGATAAATTGACTGAGAATAACTCAACGTTATGAGCAAGTTGTAATAATTGGCGTCACAACCAATCCCTTTATTAAGATGGGACCATATGGTAGGAGTTAACGCAACGAATGGGCAGTGTATAGAAGCTAAGTTTGTCTCAAGAGTCTAGACAGGGTTAAAGCTGAGTGTTTTGCTGAGGATCAGTTGGTGCGCTCATCTGATGAATGAAAACAATTACGAAATTGATCAGGTGTTTATGACGACGTCTGACCATAAAGTGCATATTTATTATGCCATTTTACATTGTAATACGTACTGTCTTCGAATGTAATGAATATTAAATGTATAAAAACGAAACTGCATTCACAACATCTTGATTATGGAATTTAAAAATATCACACAAGTTATCAGTAATTACAAGTGCACTTCTCTTGTTAAATGACAAACAACTCAACTTGAGTTTACCATAAAGAAGTATTCAAGTGTACAAAGTAATCTTAGTAAACAGATAAATTTCGGGTGGATAGTTGGTTTACCATTCAAACTGTCTGTCAGAGCGGAATCTAAAGCTAGTTCAATTAGCTTTTTGCTGAGAAACAGATGAAAATCGTCAGTACTAGGAAGTTATATGGAACCAATCGGAACAAGCAGAATGAAGAATGATGACAGTCATAAATAATTAGATTATTGATGGTATTCATCTAAAATAAGTGGTGGTTCCTTATAAGACATTTGCAGTAGTTTGATTTCGTATGTTCTGTAATACTGGAAACCGTTTACGTAACGTGTGTCTCTGCTGGGGATGACCAACTTAAATAATTCAGCTTTTTCAAAGTTCTTGTAATTGTACTGATATTGCTCATTTGATCCGTCATGAAGATGTATTTGTAGTTGAGAAATGTGGGTAACCAAGGGAAAACATATAATCAAAAGTTATTGGTTCGTGTCAGCCGTGTGATCTTTGTGTTGGGAGTGAGAATGTTCATAATCAGGTTGATTAATTCCCTTAGTTTCTTCAACTAGCAAACTATCCACTAATTCTGGAGATAGACGTTAAACTCATGACAATGAACATCAGTGTTTGAAGGTAAAAATCAAACCATCTAAGTTGATTAGAATGTTATTTTGCGTCAGCTTACAGACAATAATTCCCATAGTTTGGTTGAAGTTATTTCATGCTTTGGTCGAGCAGATTACGTAGCTGACAGCCAAGTTGCTACACTTCTGTGAAATAAACTTTCAAGTCTAGCATATGTGGCACTCAGAATACATCCGCATTTTATTCTTTCTTCGTTCAGTTCGTTTTACAGTATCACCGGAAGATACCACTAGTGGTGGTTTAATTTAAAATAACCAAAAATGACAATTGGCTGCACTTGTCGCAATTCCATAGGTATTTCAGTCAGGCCGTTTCTGAAAGAAGCATCGAAACCGAGTTTTAATTCCGATGAAGTCCGTCAGTAGTCTGTGTGCTGATCACGATGCAAGGTAAACATTCAGCCACTATTTCATGAGGCAACCGCATTGATTACTGCGCTTGTGACCTCAAACCAGACATGACAATTATCATATGTGAACGCTCGGGCAAATCCTTTTGTGAACAATGCTGACATTACCCGATCGCCTTAAGTGCAGACAGTGACTGCTCCATTAACCTCAGTCAAGGATCCAAAGAGTCAGGCCTCCTTCCGAGTTGGGGTAACGGAAATGATTAAACTTATTGACAAGGATACACGTCACTGACAAGCCCTAAGACGATCGGAGTTCGAGTAAAGTGCTTCCTTTCAAAAGATGCTGGTTGGAGTATCTAGGGGGATTCGATAGCCTTGATCAATTGTAGGTGATGTTTATTTTATATGAAGACGAATTCCCCTGCTACTGATCAGTAACGTAAATTTCACTCGAATCTGCTGATTTGCTTCGACATGAAGTAAACATTATACACATTGATGTGGTTATTTTGACAATGAACTGTTTTAAGGTCCTGCATATAGTATGTCAAAATAAAGTACAGTTGTTAAATTTATGCTCTGAGTTTCAACGCTACCAATTATAAGTTGAATGAAACTTTCGGACAAATCACACGTTACCTCGTGTTTGCAGTAGGCCAGTAGCAAAAGAAAACAAATTATACTTACGTCTACAATGATTTCAGTTGTGAAGTGCCATTATGCAAAAACAGATTTCTTTTACCTATGAACATGCCACAATTCATTAAGTATTTTGTTTTCAATCGGATATTCACTATCAGAAACATAAATGTAAAAGCCAACACACTTGATACGCAGCCCAGATCGCCGCAGAAACTTTGCTATGCATTCCACCGGTTCCAGTGTCGGTCACGGACAGACCAGATGACAAAATCTGTCCGCTGAGGTGATTGCAGCAATCTCCCTTGGGTTCCGTGTCATACTATTCGGTCAGCCTTGCTCCTGAACTTCCTGGAGGGGCATTAAACACACCATCTACATCTGAGACTAGGTGGAGAACGTCGGACGACAACTCACAGGCCAGGCTGGCAGCCAGGCCATCATTGTCTCGAATTGTTGGAGCCTCCAAGTTCTAGTAAAAAGAGAGAAATAAACAATGAAGCAGTCAGTTTTATTCCATTGTCATTCATAGTATTTATCTGAGAATACAAAAGTTACAGCCTGAACATCTTGATCGTACTTATTTTGTTTCATTGAAAAACCGAAAGTTAATTACATAAGTCCAGTTGTAAGACTTACCCGAAATCTACCGTGGAAATCTGTTCATAATAAGTGGCTCGAAGGTAAACAGCTATATGAAAGGATACATAAAAATAGGTGGGCCAACGTACGTTCATGATATTTTATATTCAGACGGGAATAATTAGCTAAAAATCTGATGAAGTTAAGCCGGTCGTATACTTGCCTTGTACATGAAAGCAAACGGTGTGGCGGTAATCACTTCTTTCGAGGGTGCATTAACCGGTAGATTCATTGGAAAGTTTCAAAGCATTCCGTTTTTATCAACTAACAGCCAGTTCAGTCTGTACCGAAGATGTGTGGATGATACTTCTGTTTGTGCACTACTGAATTTATTCAACTGGGCATATCGTTCCGTTTTCACGCAGGAGAACACAAACCAAATTTTTACTTAGTGTTTGCTTGTAATGAGCAACAGATTGCACTCTTCAACGCACTGTTTATCGAATGAATACCCCGGGCTAGCCAGTACATCGACTGTCACAGCTTTGTACTTTTAAACCTGAAGAGTATTCTTATAGACTGTTCGACCGATAGAATTCGAAACGTTTGGTTAATCGAATATCCCGTTCAGTTAAATTGAAGCAATTGAAAACATTCTCTATGATGGAGGTTACCCAGAACTTTGTTAACAGTATATCAACAAAATCTGGGATGCAAAATACACGAAATAGATCCTCGTTCATATGAATGCCTGGCATAATGAATGAGAAGCAGACGTGGTGGATTAATCAAAAGAATTGATGCCACTGCTAAACTGTCTATCCACTTTGCCACATTCACTACGTCCTCGGTTAAAATAGCGGTAGTTCAGAATTTACCAGTGTATACTTGGTCCACTTTTTTGTTACTAGGTGACTGCCGAAGCTATCAAACAGTCTTCGAAAGTCAGTTAGAGTGCAGGCCCAACTTAGACTAGTTAACAACACCATCCCAGCCCGTCTGGCCCGAACTGGGCGTCATCTTAACGTTAGTCAAGCCCTTCGAATGGTCGATTGTGTAAGGGGTAATCCTTTGAAAGTCATCTGAAGAACAACAGAATACTGTCGTTGCTGTTAGTATCAAGCTTACTAACACAACAGTATACCACCAAAAACAATATGTCAGGTGTTGAGTCTTTGTTAACCGTAACTTGACGAAATCCATCGGTTCATCCAACAGACAAGCCTGAAGTAACGAGCAACTGTTGGCTATTAGTCGAATTACTTTGCAATAATATAGACCGAATCCAGGTCAGACTCCATTACTCTTCTGTGCTGTCATGAGGATAGATGGTGATAAAGAGTTGTTCGCCTCAGTGTAGTTAACAACTGCGCGAATTCTCCCGAAAGTTGAACACCAGACGTATTTATCTAACATCACATTTAATGTTACCAGACATTTGTTCCCAGTTTTTCAGATTAATGTTTCTACGTTCTAAATCTGAAAGGAAGTAGCAATTATTGCACTACAGCTGAATCCGACCCCCGCTCAAGTGAACAAAACCATTACATATAACGTTTTGCAATTAATCATGTAAGCCATTTTAATTAGAGGAAGGGGTGACTGATGTTAAATTCCTTGCTTATACTGGTTCATCTGCCAACCAAAAATGTATTCGTGTACGTTTCAGAAAAGACGGTCACCAAACATATCAAAACAGAGACTAGCTGTAAACTTCTTCCTTAAAGCAGTATATTACAATAAAGGCATAAGACAAATAAGTTGGTAAAATTCTAACCGTATGCACATTAAGTCCTAGGACGTACACAAATACCAGCTTTTAAGACTGAACTGTATGAATTTGGATCAGAGCAAACGGATTCGTTTAGTGCGGCATCGATACAGCATCGATGGTATGTAATTCCGTTAATTTTGCAAACACAGAAATATATGTCACTGTACACAACGTCTAAACCTACCTACAAAACTGTCCTGTGCTAACTCGCATTTGTACCTAAAAAAAACTTTTTAGTTCGCATATGTTAGAGTACATATTTCACTCTATCATTGTTTATCAAGCGCTTGGTCACACTTATTGAACTAGGAAACCGTCCGGTAATCTATCGTTCCTTTGCGTGCATTTTTTCAAAGACCACCACCGAACCTTTAGAGGTTGTACTTAGTTTCGCATGACCTTGGGTGGTGAAATTAAAAAAATTTTCTCTCAAACAGCTGCATCTTCCACCAGTAAGACCAACATAACAATGAATAATTCATTATTATTATGTGCAATGAAAGTCAGCTACTGGCGAAGGTCACGCAGTGCACACTGTACTGCTGGAAATTATCGACAAAATATTGAGTAGCTTTGTAAGCTTGTCGCCGGCCCATATGTATTTTTGTCTTGTTTAGCGATCGGAATCAACTCCACTGATTGCTGTTTCACACTGAAGTTTGTGGACACACGGGCTTCGTTGTCTTATGTGACTGCCAACTTTCGACAGGCATTATCATCCAAGCGCATACAAGGTGATTTATCATAAAGGGCTACTCGATGTATCACTGTATGTAGCATGATGTGTTCGTTTGTTCTCAATTCAAACGAGGAAGTGTCTTGCACCTCTTCAAGGATATGCTTTGTAATCACAAATTTCATTGTTTAAACATAGTTCTTGCAATCTACAACACCAACCCGATAATCACTCAGGCGTTTACTGGCAGACATGTGGGTTTCAGTACTGAATGATTGTTCAGCGGTGTCCAGTTATCTCGTGTGGTCTTTTAGATTAGTTCCCAATGAGACTGGGGGATGAGAACTACTAATTTTCCAAAACTTACAAAATGGCCCCTTTATATTGTCTAAAAATAACCCGTGATTTCGTGATAGTTAAACTGCACGCAAATGGTTAGCACGAAACGAAACAATACACTTCGAACTAGCAGAGATGGTTACTATGCTGAATTAAAAAAAAAACAAACATAAACAACAAGTTCCCAGTGAAGACAAAAGATGTTTAAATTAAATTGGAAAATTACCAGATATGAAGGCTGCAACTAGTACTTCTGCAAAAGTAGCATACACATTATATAATGCAAGAACAATCAGTTGGGCGAAATCAATTTAGTTATGTTTGAGACAGTCAGTCAGGTGACCAAAGTGGAAGCAGACTTGTGTATTTTTTCATAATATCTAACAAATGATGAACCACCCCTAATCCATATCGCGTTACCTTTTCAATAAGCGTAAATCGATGTGCACTCTTTTAACCTCAGTTTGACTTGTATAAATTTTCCAATCATATCTTACGCGTTCCATTAGATCTGTATGGGGTTTTAACCATCTCTCTCTTTCTGGACTCCAATTACCATTTTGATTCACAGCAACCATATTGTGTTACATCAAAGTCATGTTTCTAGTTAATCAGTACGCTTCAGTTGCATCTTACTGCTTCCACTTTGGTCACTTGACTGACTGTCTCAAACATGACTAAATTGATTTCGCCTAGCTGCTTGCTTCTCCAATATTTAATGTGTATGCTATTTTTACAAAAGCACTGGATGAGATTCGAAAGAATTGTCACTACACAAGACTTTTTAGGTGCTACTGTTGGACTTTTTCAAAGTTATTGGTGGGAACTAATGTTTCACACAAATAAACACTTTCCCACAGTCCCGAATTCAGTTCGCTTACCTACGCCACGTTCCACATTGCGTGTCCGTTCATAACCAGCCGCAGTTAGGGTTTCACAATCAGCAGTGATCGATAAGTAATTCAGTGAGCGGCCCAATACATCCGGAAATGATTAGCACAGGTGGTGAAGCAGAAGCACAATGTAATAAATCTGCCGCTTTTATCCTTTCGTTGTTTATTGCTAAACGTCTTACGATGTCATGTCACGGTAGTACTTTAGTCGAGATTAGTCAGGACGCCTTTGTGTTGTCTAAACACGATATAACTAGCTGCGCTCAGCTGAACATCCTGTCTAGTGTGTTATGCTCAGAAGTAACGGACCATCTCATCAGCTTCAGTGGTATTACTTATATGTTGCTCATCCTCAATTGTATGCGTGTTCACCGTTTGCCTGCCTCAGTTTTAATGGCATTGGCGATTTGTATCCCTCATTGTTTTCACTTATGAAGCAAGCGCAATACTAATACATTGTATTTTGTAGGAGCAAAGTAACGATACTTCTTTCTCAAGTTACATAGCTTCCATCGAAACGCAGCGTAAGACAAACCGCACAAACCAAGAGGTGACTGTTAACGAGTGACAATAGTGGAGACTACTAGATTCCACATAATAGGCTTGATGTGGACTAAACTTTGATCCGACGTTAGGTCATACGGTCAAGGTAAAAGGTTTGTGTGTGGATACCCTTGATCTGTGGTCATGGAATTACCAAAAACATAAAAGCTTTCTTTTAAGAGTACAGGTTAGGGTTGTACAATCAGATGGCAATCAAGTAGCTAGTCACCAGAGTCTACTGACAAACTGCTTTAAGTTTGATGGCAACTCAGTGGAAAGCCCGGAATGCCTTTGTAACGTTTATGCAATGGCTTTTACCAGCAAGATGTGCAGTAATGTTGTATTCAAAGATTCCTTTCAAGGGGAAGTTTGCTTTGCATCTGTTAATCACTTAAACGTACTGTTTCGGCGTTAACCACAAGTAGAAGGTTTACAACAATGCTGATGTTAATAGTGAACCTCAGAAACAAGCTTACAGTCCACGTGAAATCATTGCTAACACATTCGTTTCAATACCGTTGTTGTACCGCAGAATATGTTGATTGTACGACTTAGCGCTTGTCAAAATTCCCAAGAAACATCGCCCAACTTGAATGGGAACCAGTCATTCCAAATCAATTAGTAATGCAGTCCGTTCCAACCACACACAAATAGTTGGCCCTGACCGTGTGGCGTAACATCCAGTCAACGTTCAGTCCCCATCTAACCAATTATGTGTAGTCTAGTAGTCTCCAGTACTGTCACTCGGTAACAGTTACTTCTTGGGTTGTGCGGTTTGTCTTATGATGCGTTTTGATGAAACTCATGTAACTATACTGATTTGAGAAAGATTTGTCGAAAACGCTTGTGCGTACATTTGACCTGATGGGAATTTTTTCGTATTTTGGTTTCTTATGCGTGCTCCGAAAAACGTCTTAGCAGCAGAGATAGCCTATTGCGTGCACTTCGTTCTAACTTTCGTGTGGCGGTGAGGCATCCAGGGGTAACGGAGTTTTGGTTAGGGAATATCGTTCGCGCTTAAATAGGTTCCAAGGAGTTATACAAACGAATGTGTTGTATTCAGTCAGTAAACGTTGAAACAAAATACCAGCTGTCAGATTTGATGTGATCAGTTTACTAGCGCACCTCATGTGACTTAGAAGTAGTAGACGTTTTTCGGGTTTCCATGTGCAATCAGTGGTCTTTAACTTTGAAGTCGGTATGATTGAAAATAATTCAATTCTGTTATCCATCAAATGGAATGCGGCGTCACCGTAACAATGGTAAGCACGCGGTGTACATAATGTTGAAGAACAGAATTCTAATCAATGTCTGAAACATATATGCCAAAGTGGTTTATTCCACTAAGATCCGAATTGTGTAGTTAATTTTCAAATACTTGACAGTATGAAACTTGTAACCGAGTTAAATGTTCCATTTGTAGTCAAGTAATGAAGTAACGTTACTATCTGAGTTTACCAGTCAAAATTTGTTGGAAGCACGTTCGGTTTCGTGGTTGTTATCACCATTTAGTTTCGCATACCCAGTGAACAATCAGCCCGTACCCCACTAAATAATCATTAACTGTTTTATAAAAAGGTTAGATTAGGAAAAAAAGCAACAGTTTTAACGTGAATGCAATAAATTAAACGTATGCAATAAATGTAAAGTAAACTTACTGGTAAAATCGACGCAGTCTCTCCATTCCAACCAACCGCGTCGTTGGTGTTTACTATAGGATTTTACTTAATGTCGTCCGCATTCTTGATACTTCCATCCTTCAACACCCTACAAATAGCCTCTTACATCCCTTCTATTAATGGAATAACATTCCATTCTCTTGGTAATTTGGAAAATATGTTGAGTATTCACCTTAATATTCACTTAAGAAACTGTTTAGGATAACCTCTCCTGAGGAAGGCCACCCGAGGTGGTTGAAACGTAGAGTATTACAACTTGCTCATAACGTTGTGTTATTCTCAACCCATTTATCAATAACCTCTGTTTATTAACGGAAACATTATCTATATGTACGTTATCTTTTTGTTGGCCGTATCAATGTGTACAGGTAAGGCCCTGTGGAGCAACGAGCCCACGTAAACCGATCTAGGACGAGCGAGTTTATAACTAAGAATATTAAATGTCTGTGGTTTTGTGACAGACGGCGGCTTTGAGGCTCTACCTTATCCTATGGGTATAGCCACGTTTCATAATTACAAAAGTGTCGCTCGTAAAACGTTATCAAACTTTTGGTGAGATTTCAACTTAATTTAGTGACCTCTCCATGAAACTCTTACTCACCCAGTGGTATATCGCAGGCCCTTTGGTTAGTCATTGCTTTAAGGCATATAACTTTGAGTTACAAATAAACTACCTTACTGCGCAAAAATTTCTAATGTAGTTATAAAAACATACTATGCAGCGAACAAGCTCGTTTTCAGTGAATCATCATCAGACTAAATACATCACCTTTATATAACGAATTTTACAGTGGAATCATTAAAGGGGGTAAACGGGGAACGGGTGGTGAATGAGGTCATTCAGTTCAATGTCACGCTGCAATCAAGTACCCATTTAAACCGTGCGTCTTGACAGGGTAACGGGGTGTGGGGTTGGTCATGCCAGATCGAAAGCCTGAACAAAACGTTTCTGGGTGCACAGGGGTGGGTTGTACAGGCGAAGTTCAATAGCTTCAGGTGTGGAGAGAATCCTACACTTCACTGTCTTCGACTGGGTGGCTTTAACGCGGTAGATTTGGCGGAATGCGTTCGTCACACTTACAGAGTGAATCGAATCCACCAGGTGCGGTAGTATGGCATTGTTGACAGATTTCGTTATTCCACTGTTCAGCCAAGCTGGGTGGTGTTTCCGGACCCGTTCGGATAAGCGTCTGGTCGCGCAGCCAACATAACTCGTTCCACAGGAACAAGTGAATGTGTATACACAAAATGAGGCTGCAGAAACAGGCAATTTGTCTTTTAGGCGTGGGCAAAAAACCGGATTGGATGGGAAGTAGGCACGTAATTCAGCATCGTAAAATGTTGCACTAACTGCCCTTGCTAGTCTACGTGTGATAGTTTCAGCTAGCATATCACCCTTGAAGGATAATCCGATGTGTACAGTTTTCTCTTCCGCTTGATACAGCTGTCACCTTTCACTCTGTTGTTGCATAGCTCTGTTTAGGAGCCTTTCCGGATAGCCATTTTGTAGTAATATTGTACATATGTAAGTTAACTCTTTAGTTGTAGTATCATAAGCGCAAATACTTACAGCCCTGTCCGTCAAACAGTTAATTAGATTTCTTTTCGGAGCGAGTGGTACAAAACTATTGAAATGAATGTACTGACCATTCCACGTAGCCTTTCTGTATATCGCGCGTTGATTTGAGCCATCGGGGCGTTGGACATGGCAGCTAAAATGTGGTCAGTAGTTAGGTTTGTCTCTTCACCCAAGATAATGTAGCACAATGACAATTATTTGGTTGTTTCTAGTGCTGTTGTCTGGATTGTAATGATAAATATTGGCATGACATCAAGTCTAACGGATGTTTCATCATGCTTAACAGAAACTGAGCCATTTCGCTGTACAGTCTTGAGAGTCCTCGATAGAATGATCCGACATTCCGGTTGAAAGTTATAAAATTCTTGCAAAAGTACCTTGCAAGCTTATGCAATAGAATATCAATTCCGCCAACAACATATCTGACAGACAGATGGGTTTTACGGATTTATGACAATCCAGAGAGGGATAAGATTAACATTGACTTCGGACATAAACTAGATCGTTTTCTTTGTTGTAAAATGTCCTTTTAATATGCAAACGCTTGCACACTTGATGTCCATTTCAATTAATCACTGCATTTGCAACTATATCCTCAACTTTCGTAAACAGTCCTTCTCATGTGTTCGTCTAATTTCGCTTCATAATCTGCTCTGTTCAATATGAAAGTGGCGTTGGTTATATAAGTCTTTGTAATAACGATAGTATCATTTGGTCGCTCTCATTAGTTCTACCGAGAAATCCGTTTTGTGAAATGTAAAACGTTAATGAATCAGAACTGAACAATTGTTAAAATAGAAAGCTTATTAGTCATGTCATTATCATTACAATCAAACTAAACTACGGTTAACGTGACATGTTCATCAAAAATGAAGGATAATTTAGGGATCACACTTTTCTCGTTCATTCAGAACCAATGAAATACTTAACATCTAACAGTATCACGGTTATTAAGTACTGTTGTGTGAAACGCAGTTGTCAAATGGTTCCATGATTTCACCCAATAGAAGACGGTAATTTAGTGACAAAATGGACTTTAAAACTGCCAAATGTCCGGCTAGATGGCAAGGTAGGCACTGCTGCCTGAAGCAGTTCTCCTGAAGCAAACTTCACAATTGTGAAGTGAGATTTCTCTCTCTTTCATGATTATTAAAATGTAGATTTGTAACTCCGAATTAATCACAAGCTAAGTGGAAAGTGATTGGAAAGTCAGTTTTAGTAATACTCAGTAGTTCAATTTCCCAACCTTTCTTTCTGACTTCCCAAGATTCACTTCAATCGAAAAGTAGCATTTTGGTTTCCAAGAGTTCTAAGAAAGTCTTTGTCAGTAAATATCCTATCTATCGACTTACTTACCATCACAATATAAACTGTTGGGCACTAAGTAACGTTTATTAGCTTAAAGAGTTTCTAAGCCAAAATACGTCTTAGTACTTCTGACAATCAATAACGGTAGTCTGTAGTCATATGCATTTCACGTGTCAACCACTAAGAATACGTTAGTGGGACAGTTGATTAAAATAACCTTCTTTGGTGTAAACTCTTCTGAATTGGCCGACTTACTTCATGACATAGATCTGACATTTGTTCCACTATTGCTGCCAATCCCCCTAAGGCAAGTCCACTTCGATCCGCTTTGGTAACTACTACGCTGCCTTATCTGACCACTATGCGGTGAGAATCTTTCAAATTTGCCCGATCTTGAGTTAATTTGGAAGAGTCCTTGACGTCACCGGTAAAATACATGCTCAGTCGCAATCGAGATAAAGTTCCAACCCCTTTGCGACAGTGCAACTGATTTACGAGTGTGTTTCGAGCACTGAACATTAGTTAAATGTGACCTGCGTTAGTACGACATGAGTGTACATTAAAGCAGTTCGGGTGTTGTCATTGTGACATTTATGTTTTGGTCACTTGTTATTCAACGCTAAACCGCGTGCTTCATTCAGACGCGCACATGTATAAAAACAAACATCACATTAAAATCACAAAAGACGACCTCGAACGTGACTAGGTAGGTCAGAAGTTGTGACCCGTGACCTTCGGCCCCGAACACTGAGAAGCAAGTAGAGTACTGATATACTAATTTATATAAGCTGGTGGCAAATCAGTGGAAAAGTTTAGTGAACCACTTGGCTCAAAGATAGAAAAACGGTCTTTGTTTGACCATTCAGAAAGTGACTCAAAACCTAAGTAATGAACACTGGAAACTAATACACTTATTGAGTAATATAACAGGCAGTTGCAGTAAATGCCTACGACTGACCGGTGAATGGTTGTCTTGTGTGAGGCATGGTTTTGAAATGCAGGCAAGATTGTAAGTCTGTTTGGGGATCTGTTAAATTATTGCAGGGTTTGTCGGTTCAAGTTAGCACAACAGACAGTAAAAGCCAATGCGTTACTCTCATCACTTCGACGAGAAATTGTCTGTGCTCGATGGTGCAGAAATTTACTGACAATCAACGAAAGTAAATCCCAGTCTTCACAGGTCGAGTTCTGAATAAAACCTTCCTGTGATTAAAAGTGAATCTGACCAAATTGGAACAACAGTATCGCAAAATCAGTCTGCGATTCGAATACACAAAGACTGTAATAGGACTCAAAGAAAAGAGGGTTGTGGTAATTTTGTTTGAGGACAATAGGCTATTGTTACACACCAGTTCAAACTATTCTGGAAAAAAGTGTTCTGTATCTTAAACGATCGTTATTGTAACATTGAGTTCCCTTTATCCAGTTCATTAAGATGGCAAGAAGACATACATACCACAATCAGTGCCGAAGAAGCAGGTTTTCACCACCCTTCCTTACACAGGTGACCACAATAATACCGATGTAAGTCGAAAGTTGAAATCAGCCATTGATCGCACATATCCCGCAGCGCAATTGCGCTTGTTGCTTTCCACCCGCGGAATCAGTCTCCATTGCCCTGATCGTTGTTTCTCAGAAAACTCTGCTTCTCATGTTATCTACCAGTTCACTTGCAGTTGCGGTGACTCATACATTGGCAGAACGGACCAAAATTTACGACAAAAAAAAACGGAGCATATCCCCAAGTGGCTAGTGCGAACAATGAGTCAACGGGGGTCAGTATGCCAACACTCGAACAGAAACCCG
>LUCH01000159.1:232840-247728 GCA_013368495.1 Paragonimus heterotremus
TCATGTGGTTGACCCTGTCACTTCGTTCATGGTCCTATTGCGCAACCGCAATCCTAGGCTGTTGGCGTTCTCCGAGGCATTGTTAATCAAACGTCACGCACCGGCCCTTAATTGGCAAAAGGTGCTGACTCAATCAATTTCGTTGCCGTGGCAGTGAACCCATATTACTCCCATGTTGATGTTCGTTCATTTCACTACTTTATCACCATGCGTTTAACCTATATAACTGAATGTTTTATGTATTCGACTGATGAGAATAAACCTAATGCTTGCACTTCGCAATGTATGTCTTCTTGCCGTCTTAATGATCGTTATTATGTTTTATAAAACTGTAACCAGTCTCACGACACCTGTACAAATGGTACTAAGGAGCATAACTCTCGTCGCGAATAAATCCGGTTGACTTAACAAGAGTGAAAGTCAAATTTTCCCTTGAGTTTTAACTGTAAGATTTATTGCAACTTCTTCCGAGGTATTCTTTAAAATACACTAAAAGATATTGGATGTCTTGTTCCTCCTAGTCGAATACAATAGGAAGTTCCACTCGAAGTGCCGACGACCGGATGAAGACCTAAAATTGTTTGCTTAATGTTTATAGCGCTTGGCTGACAGAGTAAAAGAAGGCAGAGCTAAAAATTTGGTGGATCAGCCGGTTGAAAGAATAAGCGCACTGATATTAAATATGTGCATCTAATACACATATCGGAATAGTTGGGTGTGGCGTTACAAAAGAACGGAAATGGTCAAACATGTCTACACAACCATAAAATACACCTCTATGAACCGCTTAGCAACAAGTGCAGAATATGGATTTGGACGCTTGTCAAATTAACTGATACGGCCTACTTACCCTTATAGAGTTCGTCAGTTTTATCATGCACTGCTAAAAAACAAGAGTGGACGGGTAACCCTTCGATCGTCAGAAACTAAGGACGGCGACATAACAACGTAGAAAACTTAGTGACCTCCTTAGTCAAAGTAAGTCGTTAAACACATAGTCACATACAAACATACACTTAAAGAACTATTACCAAAAATGGAAGTGAATGTTGTGGGTATCTTCTTTCCTGGTTTGAACGCCTCGGAAGACATAGTGCTTTTAGCTCTGCCAGTAGTATTAAACAGTTGACGAATTATAATGTTTAGTCGCTGGTGCCAAAAAGAACCACATATTCATCGAAAGTGTTAATTGTTTGTTAGGTAAGGATACGGCATACTTCGACTGTGACAGGCTGGACTACAAAAGAGTCAATTTTTTAGCCAGTGTGATTTTGAAAAGTATTAACTTGCTAGACTTCCCTGCACTCTTATGTTAAGGTCCCATTATTGTGACCAGGCGTTGAAATCTCCTGTAAACTCCTGAGCTCCCGGCAAGCAGATAACTGATCTAATGAAACCACTAGGCAACGTTAAAGATGGATGCGTTTCAAATCAACTAAATAGTTTCTTGAAATGGCATTCGGAAGTTCTTACTAAAAATACTGAGGATATGTGCTAGGTTAATTGTGTGAAACATGTAACTGATACTGTCAATTTCAGGTCTGTGTGTGTGCCGCTAGAAGAAATCTAGCAACCTCGAGAAGGAATGTGTGGAAAATACTTGATGATATCTTCAAAACAGTGTCACATAACCCATCAATTCTGTAGGGGAGTTTGCAGTAGTTTCAGATAAAAAAACGAACAACACTAGTTAACCTCACACAGGTTTTAAACAGGATAATAGGAGGGGTGCTTTCCCATTGTCAATGATAGCTGATAGGTTTGATAAACTGAGTCCACCGATTTCACTGAACTTGCTGAATTTGGGCTTGAATTAGCCCAAGACAGAAACTGCGGAGATCAAATAAATAAAAGCGGCCCGTAGGATCATTCATTTCTCCGACGCTTCTTGTGACCCATGTGTAGAAACTCCTACGTGACCTCAGTTCACGAAAACTGACAGTCAGCAAGCAGTAATCTACGTAAGTCACAGCAAACTGTTCAAAATCGGCTCAGATAATGAAGTCGTCGGAGAAACCAGTTCACAGACGGCCGATAAGCAAAGAATATGTATAGCTACCTACGGAGGCCTTCATATGTTGTCGGAAATGTCGCTTGATGAGTTAGAGTATTCCGGTACTAAATGCTTCAGAACAGAAAGTCAGTATTTGCTGCATCTTAATCGGGACAATTCCCTCACTTGTGCTGCATTCGTTGTGAGATCACCTGCACTAACATTACATACGAAAGAGGAAGCTAGATGAACGTAAAGTCAATTCAGCGTTGCGTTTGAATCTCAACAATAGTGTACAATGACAGAGGTCAAAGCTATATTCAGTCCACTCGCGACACAGTCAGCCAGGTATTATTGTCGTTAACGCAGGAACAAACAGTTGTTCTTTGAGATGATTGTTTGGTCCGCTAAAGGGAGTGGTTACTTTGGTCACTAGAACAAGTCAGCTTAATTGAGGTCGGCTACCATGCGTCGAAGACACCGAGACCATCTATTCTACTGGCAACTTATTTGAATTGCGTGCCAACGATGGCTTCGACAATTAACAGCTGATATGTGTTAATGAACTCTAATCTAATTATTTCCGCATGTTCTAGCATATATCAAGGGTTTCTGCCTTATGTGGGACCAGTTATTGAAAAGTCCACGATCAATACTCGCTAATTGGTTCGCCCTCGATAATGTTCCATATACATCTGTCGGTGATCGTTTATTTCTCAGTTTTGGTGAGTAAGGCTCAGTAAAATCCAGTGAACCATCCTGTCATATAATCCCGTCTACATAACAGTTAAGTGTTCTAACGGATAAGTGGTTTTAAATTGCGTTAGCATAGGACGCAGTACCATACTTTTTGGGGAAACTTCACTGGTAGACTACAGGTACCGTCTTGTGCAAATTATAACGTGTATTCTGCAGTTGGGTATGGTGAACACTTTCAAAATATCAACTGTATTTCCCAGGGTTTAGGGTCACTTCAGCGTCTGAAGTAAACATCACTAATGATAGCCTTTATTGATTATTTATGTTTGTTTTGAACAACGTATCTCCTACCGATCTCAAACTAATTGCAATTAATCTAATATCATTTAACTAATTTTGAAGACAGCCTTAGGTGAAATTTTTTCATTGATAACGACAAACTATGAATCTTACGCAAGAGAATGTTTTGAGGAAATAACTGGTCTGCTTTCCTTAGATGTTGTGGTAAAAGAGTCAAACCGAAACACTAGATACCAAGAATTCATTCAAAATACTGCTGGATAATTGGTATCTCCGACTGCAATTACTGAAGTAACATTAATCAGATGTAATTGATTAGGCTGGTATGCAAGTATTTTCTAGTAATCAATTCTGTTGTCGTGAAATCGATTCTCACTTTAGGGGGCAAACGACTGAAACGATTTTGAATTTTCTGTCAAGTTTTTACATCTTAGATTTCATGTGACGTTCGCAAGTTATCAGAACCATTCTTAAAAATCGACTTAACCGTCAAAATAGACTTTTTCCTGTGCTGGTGATTCTTATAAAACACTCGATCGGCTTCGTAGTGACACCACTGTCACATTACACAGAGTTAAATTTAGTCCCGTGAAACGGTTTCCAAGTTCATTCGAGAATGTACTTGCATCGTAAGTGGTTTAAAAGTAACTTGTTGATTTAAATTATATTTGAAGGTTTTCATGTTATACAAAATGAGCATATCATCTTTGACATGAAACTGATCTACTCAATAACTAGGATGAATATGTTTTATGTTTAAAAGAATTGTACAAATGGTGTGTGTTGAAGAATTGGTGCATCATTAGTTGTAACTAGTACCTATGTTGATTCAGTGAGAATTTGGAATCCGCGGGTAAGGCGTGGTTCATAGAACCAACTCTCGCTGCCTAGTACGGACAACGGATCATTATGGATGACACGAACGGTTAAAGCCAGATAGTTTAATTGCGTCATTAAACCAACTTGTCCAGGAAACAGAGTGGGGGAAAGATGCGAGCAATGGTTGGTTATCTCCCTCACTTATAGTTCGATGGACGTTCGCTCAGCTGTCCATCATAGTACCCGAGTCATCGGACGACGGAATGCCGGTTGTTACATGAAGAGTAAGACAGAACGTTGGTAAATTTCCTCCTCCTTGATCTCAAAAATAAACAATTTGCGATTGCCAATGAATCTTTTATGTCATCGCTACAGTAGGCATCCAGTATGGCATCTATCTGTATGAAACTTCAGTCGTCGAAGTTAAGGAAGACATCCTTGCATCCAACAATGAGCAAGACCTCTTCTATTTGAATGATTGTGTGAGTCGTTCCTTTGTTAAAAGAGAGGTGGATGGTGGATGTGGCCAGGATTGTACCACGCATCCAAATGTTCTCTACCCAGAATCTATCCACAGCCCGTCCGCTCCTTTTCAGACATCACGTTCGATGTTTATTTTCGATTTTTCTTATTTTTTGTCTCTTTTCTCTGTATTCTGAGTATTTTGATTTTGGGGACCCGACTAATAATGACATGTTTGCTTCTGAATATTTTGTTAAGTTTAGGGCTAATAGAATTGCGCAGAGAATTGTTTCAGGAACGGCCTGAGAGAATGGTGGAAACCCATCCCAAATTGAGGAGATCGCATCAATGTTTACTGGTAGTGGTTTCTTCTCCTCAGTGGCCCTGCGACATCAGATACTTTATGTAGATTCAGGGGAGGATTTTATTGTTGGGTCCTCAAAGCTGGAAACAACGAAAGTCTATATAGGAAATGATATACTGGACTAAGAAAACAATACAAGGCTTAGAAATCAAGACGTGTTTCCAACTCAAACCTGATAATATGAGTCTGGGTAGGGATAGTATTGGCGTTCACGTCAGACCTCCATTACCAGATGCGATAGTGGAATACCATAACCAAGCCTAAGTTTCCTCAGGTTAGAGGTGAAAAAGTTTGACGTTTCACCTGCAGGCCATTTCCACTTCATGTGTACATTTCAGTTTAACACAGCTGATAATAAATAAGAGAGGTTTAGCTATTATGCTACCTTATACGTTACTTCTGAAGATGACCAAAAGAAGCACCCCATTACTGCAATGTTTTACCGTATAACGAACAGACAAGTGTAGAACATTACAGCAAATTACCTTAATGTTAAACAGTAATTACAACAGACTGCAGCAAGCCAGCAACCTCCTAACGGGGCAAACTTATTTCGTTTCAGCCTTGACTGATGTAAGTCCAATAGCACACAGGTCAGTAAGGTTGCCCTATGCAGATGCAGCCGGAGTTTGGTGCCTTGTCATAGTAATCCAAAGCTTTGCTGATGAGCACTTAAGTAGGGAAAACTCTGGCATGGTGACCCTTTTCAAACAAGGCTGGTCAAGAATTTTATTTGAATGCGAAGAATGTAATCAGTTATCTACTGATAATTTACACGTTGAGAAAAGCCTGACCAGGAAGACCGGCTAGCAGTTAATATGGTTGTAATTATAATTACAGTTATATATTATATAACTACATATTATATGCGTTATATCACATATTGCATAATTATAATTATTGCTTCACTTCAGGCGGTTTATAAGTTTTGCGTTGATCGTCAGCCACTGATTGAAAAATACCCATTCCTCTAGGTCGCTTATATTGTTTGAATAACATTCACGTCTTCGTGATATACTTTTATATCAATGGTATTTGTTGAACCCGCTTATGACTATTGGGGCGTTTGTTTCGAAACTGATTAGACATTTCAGGCGTGAGTTGCTAATGAACCATGTGCAAGAATAAAGAATTACTAAGTAGGAATGTTCCGAACAGTAAACCCAATAAAAAGAAGCTTAAGTGATTTCTAGACCCATAGAATTCAGGTTGCATTCCTCCCCGCTGTAATACGTTATTCTCAAAACACATATTAGTTACTTATACTGATCAGTACTGTAATTTGTTCTACCCAAGCTACGTAATTGAATCACTTCACTATCATCTTCCTGTGTTGCGTTTATATTCACGGTATTATCGAAATTGTATAGTATCTGGCATTTTTCTCTGTGAATCGCGAAGGCTTCAAACAATTGACTATCCATTATCTCCCTTCATCACCTAATCACATACAGGTTGCTTGTCAGTTTAGATTTACAGTCACTTGTACCAATGACTTACCTGGCTCACAGTAGCTACAATGCAAGCTTTCGAACATTGACCCATTTGTCGGACTATTGTTTATTTCTATACCAAATAGTTGTGCAATATATCAAGCGAATATTACTCAACATTCAAAAAAATTCTACTTTTTCTCACAGAAGTATATAATAAAAGCGAAAGATTACGTATAAAAGTTGGTCATTTTTCACTACCTGTCGGCTTTAATGAGTAGGCATGTCTGATTGAGTTAAACAAACTTAATCTATTGATCAATATCTACCTATTTATAATCTTATTAAAAAACTTTCTCGAAGAGAAAAAGACGTTTATTATCCAGAATTTATGCGTTTCAGTTACAAGATTGAGTGATTTCATTATGTTGACCTTAAGTGCTCAAATCATCCGCTTGCATCGGAGCTACTGTACAGTTAATGAAACGTACGTAGATTATTTGTAACCAACTGAAAACATCAGTACTCTACACAGTGTCAAAAGGGTGATCCGGACTTAACTTGCTTATCGTAAGAAGAGTCTATGATGTCAGATACTCAATGAGGACTCATTAGGTACAAACCCGTCTTCGGATTTTGATAGTGAGTCAAAAATGTGTAATCGACCGACGTATGGGTCAACATAACGTAGGCAGATAAAAACATATCCTTACAGATTCATTATGGGAAAAGCATTCAGTTGATAAGTTAACGAGTTCATTTAGGGATATCCGAGCTGTGAAGGCATGACTAAAGCATGTATATGAATTAGAAGAGGATAGACCGCTAGATTCGATCCCGCACTAACAAGAGCAGTATGTTAATGACTCCTCTTCTATTTCTGTGAATAAGAAGCAGCTAGAGGGTCTTTCGTTAGAACCGAAAGTTGACATCCCAAGCTGTCAAGATGATAAAATAGAACTAAATGATCAACTTGAAAGCTTCTATTAAATAGTTATCACTACAAATGAAACAGTAGAAAATGAAAGCCGAGTTGCTCGGCCTTTGCCATGAATATAGACGCAGCTGCATGTACCATAAACGACAAATAACTGCTACGCAGTATGGAGCACTGCACACATTGCGTGATAGCCAGAATATACTACTAGCAAGGCCAGAACAGAATCCTGTCGCGTAACAAATCTGATTAAACAACCAATGTTCCGGCGATACTTACAAGTGTTTCTGTTGCCGGTCCGAATCCAGCCGAAGCCCTGACTTTCCACAAATGGGTCTGATCTAAAATCCTAAATCTGCCAAACTATTTATTGGTAATACAATTTCTATACTCAGCAGTGACGTTGGTGGATTCCAGCGCGAATTTTTCGGGAAATCCTGCCACAGCAGTCAGTCCTTTGGATCATTTGGTGGATTCCATATGAAGCAATGGGACGGGTGATCAACCGAGTCCAAATGTGAAATTTCCGAACTTCTGTCGTGGTTTCGTAGCACAGCTGGTAGAGCGCTTGTCAGGTTGAGGCATGTTGTTTCTGTCACTGGTACGAATCCAGCCGAAGCCCTGCCTTGTCACAAACGAGTCTCGTCTAAACTAGGTGCCCATAAGTTTAATAAGCTGAAAGAAGACAAAGATAAGCAGATAAGTAAAAACACAAACAAATGTCAACTTGGGACGACCAAGAATTCTTAACAGTTGACCAGTTCGAACTTATGAGATTCACGTTTCTGCAGGTTGTCAAACACTAATAAACCTAACTGCTCTTAGTGTCCTATCCTATGTATGTAATAATTCAGCATATCACAACTTGGCACACTGGCCATTCTAACCTTTAGAGCGACTTCGGAGAAGAAATTGCGTTCTTGGATTATCAGGTACACTCGGATACATGGATACCATTCATGACATTCAAATCGATAATAAAACATTTTTTTCTCCTGATGCAACCTTGTTGTTTACAATTGTGCTGCTGATTGACAAAAAAGACCACCTATGTGATCTTGCTGAAGAGTACAACGTTTTGATCGATTTGCTAATAGCGTACTCGAAGGGATTGTTTCGAAGATGAGCCCTGAGTGTAAAAATTGTACTTCGTTGGGGACATCCATGGAAAAACTGATAGAATGGTAATGGGATAACCACTAAGTCAGTCACTGCCGAATATTTTTATCGGCGAAGTGGGATATGCGGTACTCGACAGTACAGTAAATAAACCGTTTTCTTCAAAGACGATACAGTAATGGTGCCTTCAACATCATAGGCTCAGCAGTTAAGATAGCTCGCATTTCAACTGAGCTCACCTGGGCACATGCGACGGTGAATTTGGTTTGCGAACTCGAGTCAGGTGACTTTTCATTTACCGGACATCTGAATCAATGGAACGACTGACAGAAATTTGAAAAATCCGGCTGTCACAAGAATACTTGGTAAGGCCAGCTTAGCAAATTTTGGTTTTACTAGTAATAAGTATGAACGAAACCTGGCTGAATGTTTTGTAGACACAGCTAGAAAAATTTGCTCAGCAGACGCTTCGAAACACAATCGCGCGTTCACAGCCTTTACTGCGCATGATAACGGCTATCCATATAACGTTTTGTCAGTATATCAGACAGGTTTAAGTGTAACATGCAAGCCGGCTGTTTACACGTTGACTGTCCGACACACCTGCGGACCAAATGTGGGGCAACGTGGAGACACCAGGGGACAGTGTTCTTCCGAAGTAGGGGTTCCAACAAGTCCTGTAAAAGGAAACAACAAGAAAACAAGCATGAGCCAAAGGCCCAGTAAGCCATGCACACGACTTACACAGACGATAACTAAAACGGCGCCGACAACACAGCAGCACGCTCCGTTACCCGATTCAAATTCAACCTGTGCGCGCTTGCTGGTTTCGACCGCACGTTACATAAGTACCTCAAAAGATCCAGAGGACATTTTCCATGGGGTAGCCGTCCAAAGGGGATACACTGACTGACTCATTAACACGTCATCTTACTAATTCCATTAACAAAACTTTCAGTGTAGCTATTGTTTCACTTTCGGTTTATCCGTTGATCACTATAACCGAAAAATAAAGTGCCCGTCCATAACTCGTCTGTAGTGACACCACTGTTCGTTTGTGATTGTTTAGCGAACTGCGTATGCCACTTGACTAGACATTTGTCTAAAGAAATCAAACAGCATCATCCAACAGGGTTTGGAACAAGTGGAAGAAAATCATTCGAGTTTCGTTTTAGATCCTCTGGCTGAAGGAAATCATCAGGTCAACTAAACTTAGCTGATCACTCTTCTCTGTAAAGTTCAACCGATTCGAACGGAGGTTGTTCACCAACAAACGTTTGCTAATGCCGAAGTTAGTACAATTTGGTTTTGCGGGGGCAGAAGTCCGTTCAATTGCTGCAGCCGCCTCGACAAAAAACCTACTCACCTGATTTATATGTGGACAACTAACTCTTGACGGCGTTTACAAGCACGAATCTATGAGGTCAAAATGTGAAGGTTGGCCAGCACTAAGATGTCTTCGGAAAGAGTTGCAATAAATGTTTAGCTGAACATGTAGTCTAACACAAACTAGTAATGATTACTTTATCTCAAACAGATCCCACCATCAGCTCTGGAAAATTGAAACATCAAGCAATGGTATTAAGGACATTAGAGATGGTTACGCGAACTAGCCGGGTGTTATACACGCACGCAGGAAACAGTGACATAAAATACTAACGGACAGGGTAAAAACACAGCTTTCATAGACCGACACAAGTGATCAGCCAGAATAGGTTCTCCTATGCAACACCGATGTAAGCTTTGAATACAATGTGTTACTGAACCAGTTCATACCATCGTCCGTACTGAGTTGATTTATCGATGGCAATAGCTTCAGCATACCTGAGAGGTTCTCATCATGGGGTTATCGAATGGAATAGACAGAATGCATCTATTTATTCACCCTCTGAAGTGGCCAGCAAAACCGGATAGAATTCATACCAGGTTGTGGTTGAGCGGTTGGATATAATTCCTTGGTCATACCCATCGTGAGGTTGCTGGTGTTGCGGCTGACAAGTTGACCTCACAAGCAGGAAGACCAGAGTAAAACTTCGGCCCAGACATGGAGGCATTTTACCGAATTAAACAATTGTAGATTTTTATCATTTTTAAAATAATTCTGTTCCCGAAAATACTGAAAAGTCCATAATGAAAGGAAGTGGTTTTTGCATAAAATGTGACAGACTAAAATCACTTGTGGCCATTTAGCTAATAACACATCTGAGGTTTTGATCGCAGACACTCGTTTTGCGTGGCAAAACAGCAAAGCAGGTAGCTCTTGATCTGTTTGTTCTTAACTGCCATTATTAAAGATCTCTAGTTAGCTGGAACAACTGAAAAGCTTGGCATAATGGGAGATTCTTCCTGGCAATACGGAGCATCCGTCAGATAACATGAAGACAAAACAGTAAGATTCCAACAAATCGTCAGTTTGTCAGACTTTTTTTATTGCAATTCAAATCGTTCAGCAACTTTTCACCCATACCTTCTTCCTAAAATTGTACAGAATCGCCTAAACTGATCTGTTAGACAAGAAAATTCATCATTTAAACAGTTTCCTACCTGTTAATTCAACATTAATGATCAAAAATGGCATTTAGTTTGCATCACGTACTCCAACGAAAAGTTGAAACAACGACAGTCCATTTCACGGTTGACGAGGAAGATTCAGCTCTATTTGCTAAACAAGTTCAATTCGCATACTTTTCACTGAAACACCAGATAGTCTTACAGACCTCTGTTTGCGATGAATGTTCAAACATGGAACTGTGTACCCCTTTTTCAGGCACGATTCTTGTGCAAATAAAAGAATGAACCTAGACAGCTAGAACAATGTTTGTTAGGTGTCTAAACTACCACCTTACTCCAGATGGAAGTCTTCACAATTCTATTTATGTGTAAATTCATGAATTACACTGTTTTTGAACCTACCGTTCATGTTGTCAAGTCACGTATACACACTAAAAAAACACTTAGAATACTCAATGTGGCAATTAACCATTTAATTGACCTGGTTATTTATTTAGGCTGTTTCTTATAATGTATGTTTGTGTATTCTTCAGGACTACTATGAAGACCATATGGCTTAGTGTATGGGATGTGGTCTTTTTTGAACAGAATCCACTCAGTATGAAAGTTGGGTGTAGTGACAATCAAAATCTTTCGAACCTGTTACTAGCTGGTTACATTCTAGCAAATAAAAATGGGTAGTTTTCTTCACAAAACCTGTCATAAATTTAATAGTGTAACCTTGATCATATTGAATACTGTAATACCCTGCCGGATAAGGTATGCACCACATGTTTAATCCGTTCGGAAATAACATAAAACGGTAGAGAGTAGTACATAGACATCTGTCATAAAAGGCTGTACAGTGAATGGGTTGAAGAATTAATTTATCGTTGTACAACTTCAAAATGACGGTTGTTACAACTTTTTTGTTTCTGCGTCGATTGGTCACAAACACGGATTCGTCCAGTGTAACTGTATCAAGTTAATCTGCATCTGTGACCTCCTGAAGAACAATTGGAAACCTCACTGAAAAACACAAATAGCGAAAGTTTATTCACAAATTATTACAAGTGGGTTGGAATAGCTTATGAATAGCTTATGGGTACTAGAACCTAATCAAAGACATCCTCCTTATATCAAACTTCATACTTGACTTCCTGGTAGCTGTCACACATCAGGTGGTAGAACACGCACAGATATATCGTTACGCAGATTACCAAATATGCCTACTTTCTACCTGGAAATTAAGTATGGCGTGATTTAATAAATAAATCGGTCTAGCCTATTTTCTACCAGTTCATTTGAAGTCGAAGTAACAGACTGGTGGAACAAACTGAACGTTTCGCTAACGCTTGATTAAAGAATTGTCAAAGCTGGACAGTTAACTCAGAATACTTAGGCCAAAATCTCATTGAACACTCAAAATACCCAGTAAACATATCATCGGGTAAACAGGGCTGAATGTTTTGTCGTGATTCAAACTAGTGACGACACAATCACTTCAGCAATTAGCACAACCATACAGATCAAATGGTATCAACCTACATTAATTGCGCTAATTTTGCTGGTGAAATCAGTATACATACTTTTAGGTTTTTCAACTGGTTTTGTTAAATTGACCCATTCGCCTACCATTTTTGGTTTCTTTTGATTCAGACAGGTTGTTTTAGTATAACTGATGAAAGATAGCCAAAAATGAACGAAGGAAGGAGTTTGTAATTTGAAGACAGTGAGTCACCAACCTCAGACCTCCTCATTCAAAGCCATCCCCCTAAGTCTGTCACAAGAAGTGACATGAATGTTTCAACAGGATAATCCTCACCACAAGGTTTGGTTGAAACTACGGTTCAGCATTGTCTACCTAAGAAGAGTGATCAATATTTTTGTGAAGCGGATACCACAGCGATTCTTCAGACAATGTTGATTTTATTGTTTATCCTTGAATAAACCTAAACATTGAGGCTCTAGTACATGAGTTGATATACTGTTGTGGCATTATTCGTGTATAGGCAGTCTTACATTTCTGTACGTCCCGAACGACGGATCAGGAGCCCCAGCTAGTCATCGGAACAAACATTCGTCCTCAAGGCTCGAATATTATTTACTATTATTTAAACCATACAACACAGCTGTATAAGATAGAAAAAAATTCACCCGATTCAGTTTATAGAATACATATGTGTGCTCAACCGAACTGAAATTCACCGTGTGCCACCCATGTACAGTTGTATTGCTTAAGATTTTAATACATGACAAAACCATAGTCTGAAACATCTCAGTTACAACACAGAGATTATCAAAGCGCACGAGACCTGCTCTCGGAGATGTCGCTCTATGCAAATGACTGGGTATCAACAAAAACCAATCGTTGAGTTCAATTAAATGTCCAAACCGCGATGTCTCTTTTACGGTACCATCGACAGCAAATGATGTAATATGATCATAGATGAAAGATCCTACCATATTGACGGTAGAACAAACTATTCCCATTAGTTACTCAAATTTAGTTCCAGTTAACTGAATAAGCATTTTTCTCTGTAGCGCTGTTAATTGTGTCAGGTGAGGAGGCTACATGGAACTGAAAATAATATAATGCCTTATACCAAGGGTTTTGTACAAATGCTTGTTTTTTGCAAATAATTCGTCGAAAACCTTTTTGTTTGTAGATGACTCATCGTCTAGCCTTGTACCCTTGACGAACAAACTATATTTATTTCCATATTTACATCCTTGATTGATTCCTTTGGTCAACATGACCTCCGTTATTTACAGTGACACATTGTACCTAAAAATAATTTTGCGTCCACTACACACACATGTTACTCAGAAATTGTTTTCGAGGAAAATCTCATAGAAAATGATGATTATGTATGTAGTAAGCAATATTTATCCTTGTTGGGTTGCTTAAATAATCAAACGCAATAAGAGAAATACGTGCAGATGATTTACAGCGTAAGTTAAGTATATACTTATTGATTTGAACTCGGATTTTGCGTTGAGTAGGCAGCAACTTTCCGTGTGAATGAAGAAGTTTTTGACTTAAAAAACACTTTATTACAAGCAGTTAGCCGGATTAATTTATTGAAACTTTATAGTACATACACTGAAACGTTGAAAAACACACAAAGTTAGTAAACTGGAGACTGTTATGAAGTTACAAAACATGAAACGGGCCTTATGAAAAACAGCAATTCAGCTAATCGGTAGTCTGTAATTTTGCTTTATACACTTTAGACAACACTCACGATTCAGCCAAACCTACGCATCTGGTTAAGATTTTCGCACATTTTTTGAAAAGAACTGGACGAATTTTCGCTGGGTGGAAAACATATTAAGTATGTTTCTACAATTCACCATCTTATGAACCAGCCGTCTTGTCAGCTCACCTGTGGCTTACGATTACGCAGAGAATAATCAGCATACCCAGAGGTTGGGTCACGTTGGCCCACGGAAAGTGCTCAGTTTGCCAGAGCGTCTAACGAATAGAAAACTCACATGTTCTATCCGCTTAAGTCGATAATCTCCAAGTTAAATTCCCGGGATTCAGTAAACGTTCGAGGCGTGGTACAGAGTATTGCACCAGGGCTGTGATATAACTTAGAAATGGAAGGTGGTTTGGCAACCATCCTATTTTCGGTCACTCATCATCGGACCAGTTACATGACATTCCGTATCACCACAGTTTTCAAACCAGCAAAACCAAAAGCAACTATTCAGATAGTTATGTCACGCGGCTGTGAACCGGAAGACAATTTGGTGGCATAATTGACCTCCGAAGCATTTTTCTGTGGTTGAAATAGAAACGTTGTTTTTACAGCGGATATATATGCGAAGAAACTTTACCATGTAAAATTCGTTGACTCACATCTGCGGAAAAGAAGTTGGTTTACATGACGCTAGACTACAGACGCTAGGCGTTGGCTGAACTGGTGACCCGTAATATAAGTAATGCGATTGAAATGACCTACGGTACGGCACAACTGCGAATCTCGTTCAGATTCAACCTGGTAGTCCACCTAAAACTCAACGATGTGCTGCCTAAATATGTGACCTCACTTTGTGCTTACTCTTCCACCTGCTCCCGTGTAACAGGAGCACGATCGCACAACCAGGTATTTTTCTCACAGAATAAGTGAGCACCACCCCACATGGATGACTAAGGACGGGGCGAAGTTCATTTCGAGTGCACTTCTGGCGAATCTTGTTGAATCAAGGTAGCAAGTCGCACCGGAAATAGCCTTCCAGTTCATTTGTTGCCTGTCCAGTTGT
>LUCH01000159.1:249154-298666 GCA_013368495.1 Paragonimus heterotremus
CGAACCATATTTCACATATGCACTGCATTCAGAAGAGTACAGCCGAACTTTAAGGATCGGTGACAGTGTACTGTGTACTCGCTGCATTCACAGTTGTTTAGCTCCAAACTGAGACAGCGCCAGTCAAAAATGGTTCGTTTTAGCAAATGCAAAAATAAAATTTATGACCCCTTCTTGATAGGAATTGACTAAAAACTGTATCTGATCAAATGTGAATGAAGTTCAGTTGAAAACAGGTTTAGTGTGTGAGATCAACAGGTTTTTAGGTTTGAATAACACAAATCTTTTTCGTTATTTTTCTACTACACTCACACCTTCAGTTAAGCAAAAGCAACATAGCATGATCAATAAGGATTAACACCTTCAGCCAAATTAAACTAAGTCAGTTGGCTTCTGAGTAAATCCGATGTATGCATGGGTTTAATTGCAACACAATTACTAAGGCACATCAACTTCGCTGTCTTCTCAGAAATTACCATATGAAGCAGAGTGCAAAATAATCGGGGTTCCTTGGTTGGTTGCCATTTAGTTAGCTAGCTGTATGCACCGACAGTTTTGGCTTTGCCCGATACGAGGTTTTGTACATTGTGACTGAGGAATTGATTAGGTATTTCGAGTGGACCTACCAGTATGCAGGATTTGGGACACAAAAACATCTAGGCGACACATTGAAGTAAATAATATCACTTTGTGGCAAAATCGAAGAGGTTAAAATAAAAAATAAAGTAAATAAGGAAGTTCCAGTAAAATTCAGCATTGATCGGAGTGTGTGATAAGGAGCTTGATCCTAAGCCATAATTTACGAGTATAAGGCTGTTGGTTGTTTTTCTCACGAAGATATGAACCATTCTACACAGGCTAACACAGATTAACAAAATTAAAACTCCAGTTCAGTGGTTTTCTTCAAAAGAGGCCGACTGAATAGTGTATGAGGATGCGATAGCTGTGATCATTTTTGTGATGTTCAACTTGAAATTAACCAAATCCCTGACAACTCATCAGTAATCTAAGAAGTTAACTGCCAAACAAATATGGGTGTAAATTCTGAACCACCAATCGCTTGTTGTGTAACTGAATGACTGACTTAGTCTACAATCATCTGACAGTTCATGGATTATCCGTTAACCAAAAAACCTAGGCTGATACGTAGAGACAACAATTGTCCCGTTCACCACTATTCGACTTACAGTGTACACAGTGTAATTTATTACACTGACACGGAAGAAACTCCAATCACTTAAAGAACTATTGTAAGTTATGTCCAGATGATTAAACACGTGGAATTAGAAACTTATTGAGTTCCGAGATGGCATTTAGCCCTCACAAAAGTCACACTACCTCTTGTTAGACAGAACTAACTCAACTTGACACGTTTGCCTTTATCAAAGCAACGTGATTTGAGATGGACAGCTTCGAACGACTGATACACTGAACTGTGCAGTAGGTGAATAGGTTGCTGGAATCGGTCAGGTGTTTGCGAAATTGAGGGGTACACGTTATTATTGAGTACATGCTTGTGTAATTATTAGGCGATAATTGAACGTTGTGTTACCGCATCGACCCTTTTTCACGTGCACAAATGATTGTATGGAACAGCTGTTTGTATCAGTTTTGTTGGGTCAGTAACTCAGGGGTAATTACTGTTGCAAACTGGCAAATCAGGCAAGAAAAAACACACTCCAACTAACCAGCCAGCTCGACCTTGTGTGGTTCAAGGCACAGCGCGGATCGGTCAGCGAAACCAAACATACCTAAAGGACTGTGACTCATCGGGTAGTTCTATTAAAATTGTGACATTAGAGGAGCCATTGGATGACCGTCTGACCATACGTATCCAAAACATAGACATCATCCAAATCCAGTTATGGGTTAGATATATACAACCTAACAAATTTTACTTGTAACTGTTCTACGGCCGGTTGTATGAAGTTCGTTTCACGACTGGTTTACACCTGTTGTGACTTCGCTAGTCAATATTGTGACATTTGAGGCATTCCTTCTTACATATGGTCAAAAAGTATACTGGAAGATGCCGTCTTTTTTCATGCTGTCCTCGTATGGCAGGAGGAACCACATGCTAACTTTACGAAGCACAAAAACGTACCTCATCAACACATCGGATTTTCAAACAAACCTGAAGAAATGATCCAAAAGATGGGGTTTTTTGATTTCAGAGTATTCGACGAAGCTTATGGTAAGGTGGAAACAAGAGAATAGAAAGACGGCACCTATCCTGACTGATACTTTAGTTTCAGTTTAGAACAGCTGTTGTGCACTAAGAAGGCAGTTCTATCCGATCTGTTACACAAGGCCGTGTCAATTCACAGTTCAGTGAACAAATTATCAAAGGGATATAGGTTTACCGAGTCAACACTAGAGACAAACGGGTTCCGGGGCAAGATATTGCGTCCAACTCAGAACAGTCTACATCCAGATCAACAAACTCAATAATTAGATGTAGGGTGCCGTTGAACCATACAACCAGAGCATATCGGAAAACAGTAGACGCTCACTCAATCGGTACAACACTAACATACTTGTTCTAGGAAGATCAGATTGTACGGGTCGCACTAACTGCTGACTGTCAGGCTTCTTACACTGAACAGGCTGCTCCCCCGACTAGAAGTAATTATTAAAATGCATGTAAAATGCGACAGAAATCCTCCTAATTACATTCAGTAGGTCAGGAAGTTAGAGCGTGATTTAGCCATTGTTGTACTCACTATCATCAACCAGTATCAAGCTGAATTTTGCCATCAAACTACACTGGAAATTGGTCTGTTCAACCCTAGAGAACATCCACCGATAGAAGCTCTGTTGATCGCCAACACACTAAAGCCGATGAAAAAAGTCGAATGGTTTGGAGATGTCAGTAGTTTCACCTGACCTTAATCGCACCGTAAACGATACGTACGCTGTACTTCCGTCATCCTCCCTTAAGAAATCTGCATGTAATCACGCCAACACATAGGCAATGACAATTTCAACTGTAGTCATGACCGGGATACCCACTGTGACTTCATTTGACTCATAAAACTTAACCATCCTAATGGTAGTAATTTTTGCGCACCGCAGATCAAACATAATATCTCCTTCAGGGCTTATATATTGTAAATGCTCTGGTTTAAGAGGCCTAATGAAATCTCTCCGAGAAAGTCGAAACGATGCAAAGTAGGGGTATGCTCGTTGGCATTAGTTGGTTGTGATTTAACTGAGGACTTGCTGTGTAGTAATGATTTATCTTTTAAATGTTCAGTGATGACCGTTCACAAACACAATGGCCACCTCGACCGGCCTTGACTCAATTTGAACTATGAAGTTGAAGGAGATGGCTGAACAGGACAGCTCTGTAACAAGCCGATCAGTTATCCACTTAGCTACTGAACAGTGCCTTGAACAGCATTGGTTCATGTTAACGCGATAACTTTTTAATGTCTTGTTGGTCGTATGTACATTGTCTAATTTATGCGCAGTTCATGCTGACAACAGTTATGAGAGTGTAAATTTGAATAGTTTTGTAAGTCTTTTGGGTCTCATTCTCAAACTAACAAATCGTTGTATACAGCTTCATGTCTATTTGGAGTCTATCAAGAAAATCAATCAACCTTGAATTCAAATAGGCGACCGTGACGTAAGCCAGAAGCCTTTAGTTATCGAACCATCATACCGATGTGCAGCTGATGAGCTAACAGTATTAAGATATACAGGGTGATTTGCAAAAATTCCAGTGCTTTATCATCAACGTAAATGTAGCAGTGGTTTGCACTGATGTTTAAATGACTTAAAACCAGATGAATTAAAACATCCCGAGAGTTGAAAAAAAGACAATAGGATAAAACCCAACCCATCCAACTCTTTCGGTTAGATGTACGTGGATTAGTCTTTGATTGGCGATAAGCATAGGTTTCATAATAAATATTTGTATTTCAAAGTAATGTTGATGACACCTCCATCACTTCTAAATGCATCCGATTTGGTTGTTTATTACACATCAGAACACTACTGCAATGAGTGAAGAAAAACCCCAAAATATTTCCAAATTTTCACTAATTGACTAACAAAACAGAATGATCACAGTCTGTTAATGTGAAAGGTTGGCCAGTTCTCTTAAATAAACCAACCGCAATTTTGCTTTTGAAATCTAAAAAGATAAACAACTAAAAATAATGGATGATATATCACCCTTTGGAAAAATGATTCACTTGTGGGGAAACTTGAGAGGAATTGCTGACCCTTTCAAATTGTATCAACCTCTTCCAATTCTCTTGATTTTAAAAACCGTCATCTATGTCCTGGACAGGTCAAGTACGTCATTTTTTATCAGAGGTTAAATGAACTTGACTTATGTGCATAATTTAATTAAACGAATGAATTACACATCATGCCGACATTTAAAAGAATGGGCAAATAAATATTCAGAGAAAAGGTATAGTGGCTTAACTGAAAACAACCTGAAAAGTCAAACAGGTTTGTATTATTGTTTTAATTTTGAGCCAAAAGTAGTACAGTGCATCCTTTTAGAGCTGCTGCTCCAACAGAACACCCTCTCATAGGATAGACAACCCATGCTGATTCAAGTCATTTCTAACACAAATTATCATCAACCCTTGGAACTCTCTTGTAATAGATATCTAGTCGGAGGTAAACTTTTCAACGACCAAATAAGGTGTGTTTTATTTGGCTCCACTCTTCACTCGATTTGGCTCCAGAGATACTGCAGGACAGATACAACAGTCAAACCATGCACAAACACACGTTGTTTAATAAGATGCATTGCATCTAGTTGCTTCCCTTTGACGTTCAAGAACGTTCCTTTCACCAACAAAGCTAAAAGACAAATATAGGTACTTCAAGGACACAAGAACCTTGGTACGTACACCGGTAAACCTTCCAATGAGAATTCCACTAGAGACCAACATCATTTCAGTGATTCATCTGTTGTTCGGACAATTCGGACTTCGTGTAGAAACTGTGTACGGCGAAGACAAGCAATTCATGTCAGTACTGTTTAAACTGTTTTGTACTTTCTGAAACATCAAGTGGGTTCGTCCTTTGTTGTAACCGTCTCGGCTGTGTGGACAAGTGGACAGCTTGGTTGATAAGTTCAGTCGTACAATCGGTAGTGTTGGTGAATTCCAACGTGAACTAACAGAGGAAACCTACTTGAACAGTCAGTCTGCTGGATTATTTGGTGGATTCCACATGATGAGATAGGTTCGGTGAATAACTGGGTCCAAATGTACAATGTGCCAGTTTTTGGCGGGCTTTCATAACTCAGTCGGTAATACACTCGTCTAAGCATACTGCACCCTTCGTTGGTTCAAACCCAACCGAAGTTCCATGAATTGTTATTCAATATTCTTGTTAACTCATCTTGTAACAGTCAACCGGAATTTCGGGGGCGGTCCACTACTGCTAATCGCCATCGCACGAAGTATCCGGTGAGCCGTATGTTCCTATGAAAAACAACATTAATGCGTCGTTGTAAACTGGCAGTCTGGGTTGCTTATAAAGAAGAGTTAAAACAGTTCAGCTTTATATAGAAGAGGGCAAAATAAAGACAGTCAATTCTGGTAAGACAGTTTTAGAAATGAATATTTCTGATAATGATGCAGTTTGGTGTTCGGGTTGTACGAAGCAAATGACTTATTTGAGGGTTTATAGTTCTCAGCACTTCGGGAAGTGGCTTTCATCAGTTAGGTTGGCGTTTTCACGGGTCGAACAACAGTAGCTCTCCCTATGGCGTCCGTCGCAGTTCGGACTATTTTACCGAAGCCGGCTGTGAGATGTTATGTAATGGTCAAGTCGATGTATACACACAAAAACGTACATGGGTCCATCTCCATTTATTGGTGATAGTATTCTTGTCATGTTATTACTGAGTCATTTCAAGAAAACAAATGATAGATCTATAATTGACCTAAAACATTAACATCTTCACATATTTCTTGCAGCAGCTTGGAACTAGTGCACACCGTCTGTACAAAATGTGTGCTCAAAGAGCGTGGATCACACTTACCTTTGAAGCTGAAAACTTATTACTCATCAGACAAGCCAAAGTGTGTTGTCCATGCGCTGCTCATAGCTTAGCTGCTTACTCGTGGCTTCGTGTTCCTAGGTAGCTGACGAGATTCGACGAAATTCTGTTGAACTATGCAACCCACTTAAGCACGTGGTCTTTGATATTAAGAGTAGGTCAGTTTGGCCACAAACAGAACTTAGGTTTGCAGCGTACTATTTTAAATTCAGGTTCATGATATCTGGGTCCTTGTTGTTCGGTTCTTCTTACGCACCAGGACAAGACAGCTGGAACACACGAGTTGCGAGATGGAAACATTTCTATTCTCATCACTTCGTTACATAAGACATGAAGTTTTTTTATTTAATTATGTAACAAGCAGCTGAAGAGTGACCAAACGTCATAAGAACGGATAGTGACGTGAAGTAGACAGTTTTCGTTTTGTCGAAGAGCAGCCGATTTGATTCTCCTCTGCTATGCCTTTGGTGCAAGATAGTACCTTAAGACTGCGGTTACGTCATAGCACATCAACCAGTCAGACGGAGTCACTCGTATGACTTGATCCTACTACATGTTTTGCGACTGAACATGTCAGGTCCCTACTCAGAATTCGAGCTACTTGAACATTTTGAACCAACGGTTGCTCCACCATTTCAAGTGTATACTCGATCACTTTCTATTTAGGGTTCAGGCACATTCAGACAGCGTATGCGTCAACGCAACCAAATAAAGTTTAGCAAATGATATAAAGGACAGATTTCTGATGACTGATAATCAAGGTCATGGAAAGTAATCTTCATTACGGAGAACAACAAATACAGTCCAGAAGCCTGGTGAGCATGCTTGATGACCAGGTTCCGTTGTAAGCTTATGTCATCATTATTATGGTCATCTCTGCAAGACCTATTGACAAAGGCTCGCATACTTGACAATTCCTCTAGTTATATTCTGCCATTTGCTGTTCACATCACATCTCAACAAAACTAGTCAACTATTCATCTGTAAACGGTGACTATACCAGATACTGTTATCCAAGCTTCACACAGTTGGCTGTGCATAATCGTCTCACTCTGCCCACACCTGTTGAACTAAATCGCGTATGTGGGCGGTAGGCACAAATACATTTTGACGGTCACCTGTTTTCTACTTCGTATGTGACACTGTAATTTCGACTAACGCAGTAAAAAACTGACCAAAGAATTAATGAACTAGCCATCATTAGTAACCACTGATAAATCAACAGCATAGTATCTACAAAGCATTTGGCAACCAATACAGTTAGATAGTTCATGTTGGAACCTTTCGGGGGAAGATAGGCTGATGCAGAGTCCAGCAGGCAACATCATGAACCTACAGATAAACACGTCAACTGAACTCAAAAGAGATTGATTTCTTTGTAAAGAAGAACTGCTTGTTTAACGCAGGTAACCAAACTGTATGGAAAACTATTATGAAACCCAAATAAGGCTATTTAAAATATGCATTTTTGATGAAACAGCTAAACACCATTCGAGTGAATTTTTAAATGCCTTTCAGTAAGATGATAGTTAACCGCATATTCTGCTGTGGTCAATCCTATTGAAATAGAACATAAAAATATTTACAATCCAAGTATATACACGCGGCATTCATTCGTCGTTCAAACCGTTCTCTAATTCTACAAAAGCAAATTTTGCTCAGATTCAACATTCTCTTAGGTCACTTGACCTGTGGAGATCAATTCAAAGCAGACAACATTTTAGATAAGTATCGTGACTCATTGTGTTTTCGTGCTTATCCATGACAGTGAATTTAAGCCGTGAAATTGATTAGCAAATAATGATTATTTTTCTTATCATTACAGTCACGCTAAATCGAAACAAAGAAAATAATAAATTTGGCACTACACAAGGGTAAGCCTATTGCTGAGTTGGTTATATACATACAGCAAAATTTAAGTAGTATAATTTTGGGTATTCTACATTTTCATGAAAGCCAGTTAGTATTTTAAGTTTCACTACCTTAAATACAGTGATTGTGATTAACACAGTCTCACAAATTTTTGCCCTGTGATTTTTTTTAGATACCAGACTGTTATACCTGTAATGTAGAATTGTAATGTTTGCCCCAAATATTTTATCCTCTAAGTTGAACGTTTAGAATAGTTGTTTAGATAAATTCACCGTATCACTGCCAGCTTGCCATAGGGTAATTAAAATTAGCTATAATGCGCTTGTTACAACGCAATCTTTTCTAATGCGGTGTTAATGGCGCAGTGTTCAGCACGGTAACGTAGTCGCAGTTCTGATTGCGATCATCGCAAGGATAGGCACTACTAAAGAACCATAACAGGAGCGAAAATCAAGTCAAGTGCTTCTTTTCAAAAGCAGCTGGCTGGTTAGTGTATCGGAGTAAAAAAAAACTGCGATCAAATGTCAGTGATAGTCGACTTGAAATTAGTCGAACCTTGATTGCTGGTCAGTAATGTCAACAAAACAGTTAGAAGACGAACACCGGTAGATGCTAGCGTTTCTTATTGACTCGTCAGCACCAAATAACCAATGACACGAGAAACTTCAAATTTAACATCTACAGTACTCAGGGGATATCAACAAAGAAACTCACAATAACAAAAACGTCTATTCATGAGATCTGAATAACACTCACTGCGACTTAGGACCATGACAACTTCAGGTGCACAACTAACTGTTTTTATACCCACAACACAGGTTTGAACCGGTTTATCGCGACAGCTTCAGCAAATTTTAAGAACCGTGGGTTATGATGGCTTACTACCAGCAGTCGTCAGTGAACTAAAATTTCGCTCAGCAAGTTTAATGAGATTGGATGTTTCCACCTCCCTCAGAAGTCATGATTGTGTAGTTTTTGTTTGAAGTTAACGGCTAACCCTGTTTTCTATCAAGATTACTGGGTTGCTTATTCAGTGTTCATAAGCGAAAGTAGCTGGGCGTTCAGATGTGGTAGATCAGTCGTATCTCATGGGAGGCTAGTGGTACGATAGTCAACGTGGTTTCCTAATGACAGTGTGATCGGAGTTCTGATCCCGGCCAAAAGAAAAATACACAATACTGACGGGTTCCAACAGCAGCCAGACACAAGTATGACGTTTGTTTTCGTCAGCGATTGGCTAAACCTTTTATGGGAATGCTGTAGCAGCAATCATTTGCGAGTGAGGTGCAATTTATAACTACTCGTCTTTTTGTATATTCTAACATATTGTGCATTTTAGTTTTTGGTCAATGACGTGCATTTTACTTTCGTTTGTATCACATGTATATTTCAGTAGTGTATTTTTGAGATCACTTCAAAACGAGAATGAATATAAGTACTTTCAGTAAAGATGTATCAAACTGTTTTGTCTGTTGAAGCCCACTCATATGTAAGAGATGGAAATCAGTTTATTAGTAAGCGTGACACCTTGATTGGCACACAACGACACTGGGAAAATAAATGAAATTTAGCAAAAAGGTGAACGCATTAGTGTTAAAGTTTGACAAATGAAATAGTCCAAACGTATACAGACCGGTAATCTGTTATGGCATTGGTTTTCTGTCACCAGCGATTATCTCACGTGTCCAACAATTTTATAAGCTATCAAATGCCAGAGATTTTGGTGAATTCAGTCAAAAGAATTGATCGTTTCGAGACGATTAAAATGGTAGTGTGATATATCATGGGTTTGCGGTTGAAAATTGGCTGGCAAATATATTCCTGAGTCCTATAAGTAGATCACTCACTGAAGTTGAATCGTCTGAATTGCTATCTTTCTGCTGTTAACAGGAAAACAAGTATGCTTTTCAAAACTATGAAAGTGTGTAGTATGGGAGGAGGCAAAACCGTGAATGATAGTTCTGAATTGCGCTTAAATGACTGATAAGATTACCTTTTAAATTTGCAGAAAAGTTGGAGAAGGTAGTAATAGGGAATTTTGGTTTTTCATATAAATCGAACATCACCCACAACTAATCGCACCTGTCGCTTTCTCACAGACTGTCCAGTCGGCCTTTTAGAGAAGAATCACTAGACTCGAGTTTCGCTCTAATTAGAGCCCATCAGTGAGGTACATCCTCACCACTGCCTGGACTAGAACCACGGCCATGCTGTTCATGAAGCAACCGTGTTCACCACTGTGCCATTGACCTCGCATTAGACACGACCGAATTATCATATGTGAACGCTCAACCACTTTTGCTTGTGAGCAATGATCAGGTTGCCCGATCGTCTCGATAGCAGACAGAGTAACAATCCCGTTAACTCCAATCGGTGGTCCTTCGACTAAGACTTTTCCCCAAGTTGAAATCACGGAAATCATTAACTTGTTCAGCGGCATTTTGGTTACTGATGAGTAGGAGGCGATCTTGGTTTCCATATAAATTGTCAGAAATGTTGAAGGTAATAGAACTTAGAACTAAGCATACAAGTTTCTGTATCTCATGATGCAATTTAGTAGGCATGATCGATCGGCAACTTCGTCCTTATATTCGTCTCTTTCTCTGACCGGCTTATGAACAGTCAAAATCACTAGACGGTTTTGTTCTTAGTAGATGACAACAGCATCCAGACATTCCCGAGAAACTTGGAGCTGTGGCTTCACTAACCCAGCACATCATCTACCACTCAGCCGAAGGATGCACACGCAATTACCAGATTGAAATATCAATGCAAGCAACGTCCTTGTGACACTAAAAAAACTGGATTCAGGCAACCACGAATATCTTTTCTGCAGTTGCCACGTTGAACTACTGTATACAGTTGCGGATTTTATTCGGGGCACAATCCTGCTAAAGTCATTCACGAATTGAAAGACTGTAGAAGTCGCCTAAACTAAGTAAAATTATATAAGCTATCGGCAACTTTCCCAAAGCTGATGAAAACCTACTGACCGTTGCCAGTTTATCACAGGAATTGTGTGAGTAATCGGAGACTAGTGAAACAAATATCTGTGCGTCGTCTCGTCGTACGAAGAGATCGTTAAGACAGCAAATATGTCCCAACAAAGTTTAAAAATCGACGAATGTTTGAAAATTCCATGTTTCATAACAAGCACCCAGAAAGTTAGCTCAGACTGACGATCATCAGTGATGGAAGTGGGTAGAAATAAGTAGAGTCTAGGGAAAGCTTCGTCAAAAGTATATTTATCACACAGTAAACCCTACGTTAAAAATTTATTCCATAGGTAGATATTCGGGGACTGTTTTTTCACTAATTATCACGAGACTGTTCGCATAAGCTATTTACACTTTGTTCTATTAAGACTGTGTAAGAAAATCAGCCGACTGCTGGTGATTTAAATATATCGTGCTTTGGCTGAATTTTCTGAGACTACAAGAAATCCAGTCAGACGGATCATAACCTATTGACCCATATACCTCATGATAAATTCAAATCTTATTTCTTTGAACGTGTTCATGAAAATAGATCTCTTCTGCAGCATATCGCAATAGAAGTAACCTTTATTAAACGGGCGTGAAGCAGTCATACAAAATTAGAGAACTGTACGCCACCGCGTTCTGGTTTAATCTGTCTCATAAAGCTCCGGTACCAATCAGCTGACACTCTTAGTTTTAATAAGAAACACATAACCAGATTTATTCATCTATTTCACCCAAGGTAACAAATACATCATCATTATTTGTAACATTGCGCACCAGATGGACTGAAAGTGACACGGTTGGAAAAATTGTGATTTTTTCGATAAACTGCGAATGTTTAAAGAATTCAGTACAACTTTCTCTGGATGTGATCCTCTGTTATCAGACGGTTTTTTTTCGGCGATCATTATGCGAAAATTATCTGAATTTGTAATCTGTGCGGCAGTTTTCGGCATAAGACTTCGTACTACTTAAGCATACATGTCAAATCGAGAAATACATTTTTTCAGTTCTGAAGTTATTTTTCATCGGTAACATCCGTGACATCCTTTCATGCAGCTAATAAGAGATATTGTTCGGTACAACATGAAGTGTGCTAAAGCTATTTTTAATAAAGTCTTGTCAGGCTGTTACGGTTATAAAACCAAAACAAATTGGTCACATGAGGATTTATTATTAATCATAAATCACACCATCACACTTCCATACTTGTGAGAGCTTTTTGGGTATTAACTGCTTACCTATTAAACGGGTGGGTTAAATAATGGCGAAAGCAGCTGAAGCAATTGAACGAACGTTTACTGCCTACACAGTCCAATAGCACTGCATTCGGTAGTGGCCAAAGTTCGTTGGCGAACGAATTATAAAGGATAAGATGGGACTTCAAAGAAAATAGTGAACAGACAATTTACACTACTGTCGGTCAGGTGACACAGTGGTATTCATGATCGATTTTCTCCCACTTGTCCGAAGCCACGTTTGATGATGCTCCCTGATATTTCTAGACAAGCACCAAATCGTACGACCCACGATGTTTACTGAACAATCGCAAACAAACGTGTGAACCACTATAGACCAACCGTGCATCGAAAGTTTATCTTTCGGATTTACAGGGATCAACGGTGAACGGCAAATGAAATAATCGGTCTGACTACATTGAAATTTTTTTTACAGAGAGTCAGCATGACGACTTGTTATTGATTCAACCAGTTCACTTTTTGTACAGCAACCGCATATAAGTGAGCTTTTTATCAAAATGAAGTATTTTTTGGGCGATCGTGCTGCAAAATCAAATGACTTGGCAAGTAATGTTGATCGTTTCAGTTCAAACACCCTCGTGATCTCTTTGCGCGGCCAAAACAGAAGTATACTTATCGAATTCTATTGCTGTAGATAAGCTGATTTTAGTAGTTTATAATATCAACAGTACTGTCGTTTAAAAAATTTCTCCCATGATTTTGCTATTAAACTGACGAGAGAATAACACTTACATACAAATAACGGGTCACGTACGCTCATAGATATTTCGTCTCTAAAATATGTCTCAGAGTCGCAAAGTTGATCACTCGTCACACTTGTAATACAATTCACTAGATAACTTCGAAATAAGAGGATAGAGAATGAGGACTGATCCACGCTTCCGATCTAAGGAATGACTACACGTAAGTGCTTAATGTCGCGTGCAAGTAGTGACACTAAATCACTCAAACTGCGAAACCTCAGTCAGAGGTTTTCAAGTTGCAGACAAAGGCTCAGGAATGGTAATCGTTCAGCTGTTAAGGCACGGTGGTATCTCTAGATTGTTTCTACGTTTCGAATTCCCAAAGGCGGATGAAATTCGACTGCTCAATTTACAACTGTGCGCTCAGAAAACTCTCACCAGAAACTACGGCAACCATGGTCTCGACTACTAATTTGACAACTCTGAAGCTCATTCTGGTCACCCAATTACTCTCAAAAATAGAACCATTTGACGTAATTATGTGAAAATTGCTTTCGATTTTACTTGCTTAGATAGCAGGACGAAGCATAGATGATGTGTAGATAAAGAAAGGTTGATCATCAAACCACCGTATGTTTTGGGAATGTTAATTTGGATGGGTAACCAAATCGATTAACTACTGTGAACGGAGGGCTTGCCAACCAATATATAATCACCGGTTCAACTGAATGGATAAGAACGGTTAATTGTCTGCACAAACACATGCTGGGTGCAGAGGTCACCGCCGACTGGAGAAAAACAGCATGCACGGAAGCTCACATGAATGAGATTGTCAAACACGTTTGATGGTCAGAAATAGTTTGTTACCTCTACTCATTTATTAAAAAAGTCACAGCAACATGCTTTCCGATTAAACACATCTAATAAGACGTTTTCGTGAATTTTAGACTCACCCGGGTAACCAGTTTGTGTATGTGGATGAATTTATGGAGTTCCTTACAAATGTTCGTGGCCACCGTTTGTGATTAAGCAGTAGACCATAGTGAAAACTGAATAATTTGATGGGTAGATGATTTTGTAATTGTTGAACATCATAACTCTCAAAAGTGCATCGTCTCATGCTAATGACATGGTGAATGAAAATGAAGTTTTCATCTCTATTACGATAGGGAGCCTTATCGGTGCACCATAAAAAATTTATCACTGCGGTTTATACTTCATATGTGAACCAGATCTCCAGATGAGTCCATTGTTTACAGAGCTCAATTATGTACGCTCACAAATCCATATGGTTGGCCCTTCGATTTTAGATTATCTGAGTGTCAGCATGTAAAGAGCGCCTCAACCTCTACGAAATTCTCTAAATTTCTTTGAGATAGAATGCGGCCAAGTACCGACCATTAACATTTGCAAAATATTAAATTGTGAGTGTAAACACTTGATATGATAACCTGACGTCAGTGTTATTCTTATTTGTCTGAGAGAACATCTTGATATATTATTGTAAAAACCTGTGTGAGAAAGACGACTTTGAATAGATTAGACATAGTGCAACACATCCCTGACAAACTCCGAGTTTATCATGTTACTCGTAAGAAGGTGACGGCTTGCATAGATGTTGACGGTTAGTCAGCACAAACGTTTATTCAGTAATCCTCTCGGGACCTAACATGTTGAAGATGCGACAGAACTGACCAGTATCATTTGTTTATAGAGGTAAGCTGATAAAGGACTGTTTCTCGGCCGGGCGTACGTTAACTGTCTAAGCGCTTCTTTTGAACATAAGGACATTGTATTTTGCAAGGCAGAACATGATTGACTCACGTACAAACGCACATTGAAACAGTTCGGTCAATTTGAAGATGCAGGTTATTGTCGGATTTTCTATCCGACTCTTCCAAATCAAGCAACCTAACAAAACCAGTTATGTTTAAATGTTAAAATATGATTATGCACGTAGATAGAAAAATATCAAGTGGTGAGAACACTTTGAAGCATAAAATACTGTTCACGAATAAATTTATAAAGTGTCTGGAATCTTTGAACTTCAGACTGATTTGTTTTTAGTAACTCTGATAGAATGCCTTTATCAAACAGTGCTCATGCAAAGAAGTCCAATGCATGATAAATTAAAAAATGTGACTTCTTAATAATATTTCAAATTCAAAAATGGCTTATTTAGGCAAACAAATAAACGCTGGTAGTGCCTCGTTAAATACGAAAAACTATCTTCATCAGAGAGAATCCAGAAGGAAAGTCAGCCAAGCAATATGAACTTGGATTAACTTCAAGCCTGTCTGTTTTGCGTCAGAAGACATTACTCGGATGGATGAGTGGAATAAACACCGGTGGGCAAATTAGCGTATTCACATTCTTCGTTAAGTTTGCTAAGAGTGTCCACAAGTTTCTTCCTCAAGTCCATAAGTGTAACCTGATTGGTTAACTAACTGATATAAAGGATGTAGAAGGTTGTCACTATCTCGACTAGCAAATAGCTAATCGGGTAAGTGTATTTTTGGCTATTGACCTAAACGCATTTACACACGAATCGAGTTGTATGCCGTGAGATAATATGCAATTCAAAATTAACGACGTTTTACAAATGCAGTATGCAAACAGCTAACATGTGTTGATCTCAGAACTTTAGTGAACAGTACGAAACCGGAATATCCTACTTTTATCACGTAAGGTAAAATCTGTAGAGTTGACTCCTTGTTAAATATATCCAAAACTTAAATAAACAATTGCAATGACTATGATGAAGAACGTAAGTATGTTAAAAGTTTCATACATTCGAATTAATTTCGTTTTTTGATTCGAAATTGAAATCAACATCTATACAGTTTTCAGTTTTACGACAATTAACGCACACCCGCTGTTCACGCAGGTTTTTTCTAAATACGTAGCCCTTGTTTACAGCCACAGAAATATCACCGCGCCAGTCGATTCACGCACAATTGTTGATCTCTTACATGTACATAGTTTGAAAATACTGTTTCAATATCATAATGCTGTTTAGTTTACCGTCACCAGTAGAAACTCCCAGTCGTCCATACATGGCAAAAGTCTTTGCTGATGCTCTCCATCTAGGTAGAACTTCCGCAAGTCTGAATATAAGTAAATCACTACAGCAAAGCCTGGTAAAATTTCTCTTTTCAACGGATTCACCTTTTTAGACGTTTGCTCGATTGTTGAATGAGTCAAAATATAAACACATTTAATGTGGCTTACGAGTAATTGTAAAAAGAATACTGTAGTTTTGAGTCACATGATCAAGAGAGGTAAATATTGAGTCAAGTTACTGGCTCACTAATCCACATAAATTTCAAAAACGGGTTCGCTTACGGTTGCTCGTCTGTGGTCTGAGTGTAAAGCAATGGTAATACATTGTTACAAAAGAATGAATATCGGGGTAAATGGAGACAAAGGCAGTTGATGAGACCGGACATATCAGTGACAAGCGGCAATCAAATCGCCAGTTGAACAATAGGTCATTTTCCCCTTATGGAGTAACAGGTAGGTCAGAGTAAATCCATATTCTGAACGAAACGATTTGGAGTCCACTAGATTGAGTAATGCAATCGAATTCTAATGGCGTCTGCTATCAGCATCCTCGACTGCGTGATCTTATTCGAGTAGATTGAGCGAATTGCATAAGCTACAGTGGCAGAATGACTGAAGTTAACCAGATGGGTAAATATTGCACTGTTGACTGACTTCTTTAAATTACTGCTGAGTCATGTTTACGGAACCGTGCAGATAAGCATCCAGTCGTGCGACTAACTGGTTCCAAAAGAAACTGAATGGATTTAACAAATGCAGGTCTAATCTACTTTTTCTTAACCGGTGTCTAGAAACTAGTACTTACGTAAGCATGTGCTTAATCGATTAGGCTGCGCAATTAAACCGTGTCTTGCCAAGTCTTACACATAAAGCAGTGTACCTGGTGTCCTCACAGTAAAGCATAGAGAAAGCTAGCAAATTTAGAATGAGATTCTGGATTATTTAAGTCAAAGGAAAGTTTCTTCACCCCTGCAGTCACCCGAATTCGAAAATCGGGTTGTCGAAGTTCCAACGTGGCTACTTAGTTCGGTTTGTGGAAAAGAAGTACATTCATTGTAATTTTGTCAGTTAACAGAACCAGCTCAATGCACCTGTCCGCCCTGTAAATTTTTGACAATTATCAGCTACTAATGAGTAGCCTCACTTATTTGGTTAAATCTAATAAGAACCATTTGCATCGAGCAGTTCACATCGGAGCTCAACAAGCAGACAGTAAAACTGTGGTGATAGTTCTAGTACTGCGATTAAAATTCTGAGCCACGCCCATTTTATAAGGCTGAGCTGGGAGAGTGCACACAAAATCCGACCGTAAATAACCTAATCAAACCTCAAGTAGCTTGTAAAATGTTTTCATTCGAACAGAAAGTAACATTCATTACAAAAAGGCTCAAATGCATGCACAAGTGGACCATAATATAAAATAGTAAAGAGAACAGGTAGGTATGAGACGACGTGCTTGATAAGGGAGTGCAACTTGTTCTTGAAAATTATCCATCTAAATTATTTATTATATATATATATATATGTTTGATAACGGATTCTAGTGTGAAGTTCAAGTGTTACTCAGCATGTGTCTTTTGTCATTATTCTAAACATATATAAATATATGATTGCAAAAGAAGTCAAGAACATCACCTGTAATTTAGTTAGACCAATGTACCTGAATCTATAAAAAAAATTTGTCAATTTTTAAATAATTTCTATTTAACGAATCCGAACCAAATTGGAAATGAGGAAAGCTTCACATATGTATTCATGTTATATGGAAAAGCGTAGTTCTACTTAATGATGTTGCCTTACATTACTTTAAATAGGTCTACTGAAATATAATAACCACTTACCATAATATCAAATAGTCACCATGTAAACCATATAGAAAGTAGCTTCGAGATATTGAATTTGGTGAATATCTGGAGAAATGTATTGAGTGGTCTCTCTTAAAACTAATCATCACTCATGACAAATGCCACAGTTTTCGATATTACTTAAAAGGTGTTACTTGTACGGTTTAAGATAACTACGATTTCAGGACAAGTCAGTGCTTAATGAGAGATGATGTGATCTACTAACACCCACAGGCTGACATAACCATTCGGTCTGACCAGGAAGTTCATTCAGTTCAACGCCTGCGGTTTTAGCCGTTTGTTCACCAGACAGGTCACTTACGAGTAATATGGACTATTGCTTGGAGCAGTTTTTCGGACATAAAGTGAATGTGCTGAAACACAAAGCGTCATGGAGAGTATATGAGAGTTCACGCCCTCTTAAGTAACTTCCTTTCCACATCCCTTTGTGCCATTACTAATGTGAATATTAAAAAGAATTTGAACATTCACATGAACATGAACACACGTGAAGATAATTCCCCAAACCGAACATATCACTTCAATCTATTATTGCGAAGCTGTTTCTGTCCAGCTGAGCATACGATCGAAATCCTCGTTATTAAGGACCTCGATATAAGACCTTGTGATGACTTCTCAAATTGAACTATGGTTCATGAAATCGCTTGCGAGCGCAAACTGTAGTTTAAAGGGTCTTACGGCCGGTCCTCATCCTGGACTGATCTTTTGAGAAGATAGTCTTGGTTAGTTGATCACTTCGTTAACTTGATTAATGTTATTCCATCAGATTAAGACTTCGTTGATGAAATCGTCCGTGACATATGAAGGGTTTATCAAGCTTTTTGTCTGTGGTAGCAGGCAGTACATACATGATATAGCATACTGTGTGCCTGAGAAACTTGGTCTTACTCCGGTAGCCCTTTGCCCTTACTCAGTTAGTTAGTTATCTTGGAGTTGGCTGATAATCAACAACGCCACAGTTCAACTGAGTGAATTCGAAGGAGTCACATTTTAGCAACTACGAATTGAAAACAGCTACACCTCTGTAGTCACGTAATATGTATGCCGATGGATTGACTCTCATAATACGCCATAGTCATTATGAACGCTGAGATTCGAAAGGAGAATGTAATAGTCATAAGTCTCGAATAAAAACGTATAATCTGGCCGGCTTGAAACTGCCCTAACAGTTACACTATTGGTTGAAAATATTCTTAGGCAAATCAAAAAAGGTTACAGCCAATGGTTGTTTTAGTTAGTGTGCTTTTGTACTTGTAACTGTTAGCGTAAGCAACATCCCTACTGATGATACTCATGGGATGACTCAGGGCTAAAATGTTGCACATGAGTTTACTCACCTCGTAATTACAAGTTTCAACCTATGTTCATTGCAAACGTGAACAGCTAACGAAGATTCTATTTAAATGGCGTCAGGAGAACCTTTATCTGGCCACGTCCGGCTGGATTCAGTGTGACACTTCGAACAGACCGATTCTATATGGCAGCACAACCTTTCGTAACCCAGACACGAGGTCGATAATGACTAGGCGGAATGTTGTCAGAACCGCCTGACGTCGCTTCTTGGTTGTTGGTCAGACTATACAGTGCACCCTGTTACGGGGACTAACACTCCAAGGATGTAGACGAATAATTCGAACCAAAAACGTTGGATAAATTCTAGAGTTCTTCAAGCTTGTGCGTAGAGACAGGGGTGCGAAAAGAATTAAGTAATGAAATAGCAAGCAACGAAAATTTTGCAAAATATTTGATCCAAACCTCTACTCACAAATCAGTGTCCACCGAATTGACCATCAATTGGTTGATTGAATATAGGCATGGTAATGAATTTATAATTTCTTCGAAATAGGCTCCAGTCAAGTTGAAAATTTACTATTTCCAAACGAATCGTAAGAAAGCTGAAAGATTACCCATCTGTGATGTTTCAGTTCAAATTCAAAGTCTCCCTCTATATATGCCATTCAATCATACATTTTGTGACATCCAGGAAGTTAATAAATCACTGGTTATAATAGATTGACGGAATGTAAAGGAGAAAAAAAGTCGAATCGGTGAGTCAAATGAGCTTGTTCTAGGATGAGCTGATTTTGAGAAAACGAAAATATAATCTCCGTTTACAATTCAACGGATAGAGTATATGCAACGCAATAAAAGAAATACATCTGTTCTTATTAGCCAAATTTAAGTCGTTTTAATTATTGTATGTACCTTGTTCGTTGTCTAAATCCATCCAAGTGGTTCATAGTAGGCAACCTAGTTACGTCCGAGCACTTAGCTAATTTGGTCAGCCTGATAATCTGTCCCTCAATCTTAATGGGGAATGACAGTAGTTCAGCCGTCATCAATACGACAAACAAAAGGTCGCTTTATGGGAGCAAACCGTCAGTTAGTTGCGCTCTCTCTAAAGTGGTCAGTGTAAAGTCTTTTGAAAAGGTTTTTTTTATACAGAATTCACATCATCTGCTTCAAAATTTGTTTCGCAGACGTGATCTTTATGGGAGATTAACTGTAGTGGAGCGAAAATACTCACAAGAATTTGGCAAAGGCAGTTCAGGATGGCTTATCGGTATAGACGTCGGTTATCCACCACACAATGACCAGATGAAGTCCAGGTTTAGCTTAGTTACTCCTGTCAGTTGTTCAGCACCCTGCCAGCAGTGAACGTAGTGTAAGTTAATTTGTCGGAAGTTACCATAGAATGGACAACGGAGAGAGCTATGCGTTTTAAGTCGCTAAAGGCTGTTTTGTTTCTGTGTACTAAGTTGTTGGGTAAACAGACACAATCCTAATCCATTGCACTTTCTGAATTCTGAAGGGTTCATGAAACGAAAAGTAGTGAGTGAACCTATACTTGTCTACGGTCTATCGGAATATCGGTACCTCTGTGGTATGTAAGAATGAAAATATCAGGTCAGAACCTTGCAGCCTAATCGCGTTGTTTATGTCATTTCATCCGGATGTTTTACAGCAAACGTCAACATTTTAAGGTCACAATCCTCCCCTATATTCTCTTACTTTAACAACGGTTCCGTAGCCGTTGAATAAAACACTTCTGACTGCTGTATTGACGACGTCGACTTTAGACTGTAGTGGAGCAACTCCAAGTCCTCAAATTAACAAAGGCAATCTTGGCCTTGAATTCTCCAACTCCGTATCACGCGATGTAGCTGAGACCTTAACGTGTGTATACTTTAATAAGTAAGCCAAAATTCATCTTTAATGGCGTGAGATGATACATAAGTCCTGTTGCAGGAATATTGGTTAATGAACCTTCCAGGAAGCGTTTGAAAATTTCACTTGTCCAAAGGAATACTAAGATAAATTGAGGACTTCTTATAAACTGCAATCTTTTGTATCCACATAAAACCAAGGGACATTCCAAACACAAAAGGAGACCAGTATTTTGACTAGTGATTCGACCTGATAAATAAAATAAACCTTCCACTTCCATGTCATAAAGCGTATATGCCTAGTCGTTGGGATAAGTTATGTCACATGTGTGTACCTTACTTGGAGCAGTGAGAACAGCGACAGACAATCAATACGCCATGTTTGATGGAGGCTGGAAGTGTTAAATAACATCTGTTTGTAAGTTAGATGGTTCGGAAAGAAAAGTTAACAGAAAGCACATTGGTTTCTGTGAACGGAGTTCTCAGGATTAGTAATTACTAGCGTGTGAAGGAGGAAAATGTCAGAGAGGAGTGAAAGAATAACTGATTAGCAAAAAAATGAACACCATCACAACCTGTCCTCATTGAAACAGTACACTCCAGCATGTAAAACATTGACTTGAAGAATCTGGGAAAGACCAACCACAGTTATACTGTGCAGGACCATATCGACAAATGAAACGTTAAAATACCCTCATTTACCTCATGAATATTTGCGTGAATTCTGAAATTATAAACCTCAACTGATAAAGGTGTCACGAAAGAAGCTGATGCAATGTACACGACCGATCTCCGCTGGATGCCGAAGCAATATTGTTTACAGGCCGAGAATTGATTTAATGTCGTAAGTTTAGTAAGTTTCCCAGGAGAATGTAAGTATGTCAAGACAGGTATGAGTTTTCCAAACAGTTGTGTGGTTTCCTCAATTAAAACCCCCTTGGTATGCGGATACTTCATGCAGAATTCTCCTAGTTTAGGCAACCAATTTGAACATGATAGCGAAACTGTGTATTGCAGCATGTATTGTGGTCCCACTTTGTACTTTCCCGATGAGTATGCCACACCTTAACACGAGTGAGACTGAAACCTTGAAATTTAATTCAACGTGTACTGCTGACAAATTTGCAACATTGAAATACCCGACAACTTACGGATTCCGGTGTTCAAGTGTTTATCGAGCTTGGCATTTAGGTTGCATTCAGGTGGTATTTAGGTTGCAAACGCTTCGCCATCGAAACCAGGTAATATCACCAAGGTGAGTAACAATGACTTTTCCATCGTGAGTTCAACAGACTTCCTCGATTGTGCATCCATATTGATAAACGACGCAATGTGTGCGTTAATTAATTCAGGAAACATTGATATAAAGAACAAGATCAAAAAGGTGACTAACGCTTCCTCTCAAACACAAATGGAATGGGGATCAGTCGCTAAGAAGAGTTACACAGAACTGTTTTAAATAGTCCGAGAAAACACCTGTCTGGTCTCCGACGATTATCAGCAAGATCAGCTTAGCATTTGGTGAATTTATCTAACAGGATGGATCGGTTGAGTGTGTCTTTAACTGGAAGTATTTTTGGATCTTATTAGGTTTTTTAAACAGCCCAAAGACTTAATGCGATAGAAAATGTAACAAAAGGGTTCACCATTGGACACTCAGTAGAAGCTTTCCGGTAGACGGTTTATTCGGTGACAGAATACGAACTACGTAGAATGTCATCACGCCCACCATAAAACAAAGAGCAACACAGAAGACAGAGAAGCCGCACGGTCAGATAAACAGTTCACGAATCCGATTGCCCTGACAACGAAAGTGACGTTCTACGACAGTCACATTCCAGAGGGAAGAAACGATGCTTTTACAGAGTCACTCACAAAAACGAATGAACACCCTCAATTGCCACGCACCGTAAAGTGGAACAGAAGCAAATTGCCTGTCATCAGATATAGCAGGCCACCCACAAGCTCGACCAGTAGTTCTACCTGGGTTCTAGCCGATGGTAGAGAGCGGTGGAAGAGAAACCGTTTTCAGACGAACTTACGTCACTCAGGTTTACTTCCTCTTAAATTGAAGTTGTTGACCGGGCAAGACCTCGGGGTCAAAACAGTAAGTGAGTAACACATTTAATCAGCCTGTGGTCTTGACTAATCATCTTCAGCCGAATGGAATACCACCCGCCAAAGAGAGATTCTAAAAATCGTACGTATAAGTGAAACCTCTTTCTACGAGTGCATTTAAGTTTCATTGTTTTTCATAACTAGGTACCCAGTGGATTATGCTTAGCATTATACATTACCAGATCACATTTATAGACAAGTCACAAAACGATAGTAATAGACAGTCGTAGATCACGTAGCTGAGTGAGTATGTAACGCACAGCACACGGTGGATGACCACTTCTTCGAATTTCATCGATGCATTTTATTACCTAATACCCATCGGAAGTTTTAAATAATTAAAATCCGAAATCCGAAAAACCCGAATAAGATCTGGAAGTCTTTCTCCAGTTTTTTGACAAGATCAAACACTGTTTGTCAGAAGTGGCATCAGGATAAGTTGGGCTCAACCACATGAAACATTTTCAGGAATATTCGAAACACATGAGAAGCCTGCGCTAATGTAAAGTCAGTGTTGTAATAATCCCAAGTCTACAAAATTGAATCACAGCTTGCTCAACAAAATTGTCAAGTCCGATTTGGTAGAAGCTGATACCATGTTACACGTGCTGACCGGCTTAAGACGTCTGAAGCTGAGTTTCTTTAGCAATGTCCAAATTCTGTTGTCATCACAACGGCTATTTTATTCCTATATAAGACAACCGAACCACCTCAGACTCACACTTAAGGCATTATAGTTGAAGAGCTAACGTTAACTATTTGAACAGGTTGAGTGTGAGAAAACTGAGAAATTGTGAGTGAAATGCTCGTTTAAATAAACAGAAGAATAGAAGCTTAAACTTTAACTGTGATAATGAGTTGCATGAGCTGATGAGCCTCAACAAGAGCAGTATTCAAAATTGCCGCTTATTCTCGAAATTCGTCCACCCAGAAGTATGCTTTGGTGTGAGCGTTGTGCTCATATCAGTGATATTCAACTTGTAAAAATAATGAGCACCATTGTGAAATCATACGTTTCCGTTTGAATTGCCCTAGTCTACACGTATCATGTTAATTATTTCTCATTATCTTCTTCTAACAGCGTTGTTTTAGAACCATAAAGCTGTCGTACAAAGGTATTCACGAAATGTCTGCAGTCAAGCTGGCGCTGAGTGCCTTGTGCATTATGTTGCATTTAATTGTGACCAAAGCATTATCCGAACCTCTCTACGTGACTCAATACTCCACGAAACAAGAAAGACCCTATCCATGGCTTACAGAAGATGAAGCAGCCCAAGATATCAGACCAGTGGAATCCTGGCGAGCCAAAAAAGACTTTGTTCGATTGGGCAAGCGTTTCAGACGAGAGTTTATGGAGAGATATTGGATGCCGCCAAATAAGCGAGAGTTTGTACGCTTAGGACGTTAAATATAACAGCTGGACAGAACGAGATCAACCTATCCACAATCACCGTTGTACATTGCAGTAAAAAGAATGAAATGTTCGTTCCCTGTTTGTGCCCAATTGGATTCTTATAATCGACTGATCTTGGTGAATTGGTTGAGCATTTGCATCGTAATTGTTGGACCTGATTATCACGATAGTAAGTAGTTAGAAGGAGGTGTTCGTGTTCTTGTCACCAAAATTTAAGAAAAGGGTCACTCAATATTCTATCGAGCACACAGGGAGTAACAAAAAAAGCACAGGCACCTTTGGATCAGTCTAGAAAAATTGCCGACGAACAGATTAATGTGACTGCCATAATTTAGAGCTTTGCTAGAAGTTACACACTCGTGATACAGGAATCAATAGTACTTAGACCACACACCAATAGCAACTGTTAAAAATGTCTGAGTTGAATACTGTTCAGTCCAGTCAATCAAGTACCTATAAGCTGACTGAACACCCTGCAATAGCTGTGGAAACTTTGCGTTTTACATTACGTATTGCGTGTCTTCTCGGTTAAAACAACAAAATCGCGATCGACATTTGAGTCCTTGAGTCGCGTTCGAGCGTGTATAGTTTGAATCTAAAGTATCCGTTTAACACTGCTTGCAAGATGGCCAAAACGTGTCAGCAGTACAAACATGCACTGGGATCGACTATCCCAAGCCTCAGTCAACGTAGAACCTGGTTAGTGGCCCCAGATACGTTCAGTTAACTGAGACAAATACAGTATTCTAAATATGTTATTATTTCAGTGCAAACTGTACGCTGTCCTGATTGGGAAGAGAAAAAGCTGAATATCAAAAGTTGTAGAATAACAACCGCAAGTTCACTGGATATTTCGGGAAAGGTAAGCAATCTCAGTCGCTAGAAAATTCAGACTGTTCGACGACTGAGAGCTATTCGGTGTTATTACAAGGCAGTCCCAGTCTAAACCTCACAAGGGATGCATTTTTAAATAATGTGAAATTGTTACACGCGTTTATAGAAAGGCTGTTCAATAGAAACTAGTTTTTGGTGTCTTATGCGTTACGTCATAGGTTCAGACGACCGTCTAAATTGTGGGAATTCCACCAGCATTAACGACGTTGATCATCAGTCATATTGTTTCGGGTGCTAACTTGGCTACTGTCACTATCTCTGTCACGATTTGTGCAGATTGGGTGAAACCGTTGCATACATGTGATCGAGTGTGACTCACTGTAGTAAACGCAGTATTATCTAGCTACCGGTGACGTCGGTGAATAACGTCCAGCGCAAAAAACACTGAGGTGGTGTATACAATATGTGGTTCAGATGGAAAAACTGTGTGACCTTCACTATCTAAACTACTGCTGTTGTATTCGAAAAAATTCGAGATACACTCGGACGAATTGCCATGTTGATTGAGTGATCATCCTGCGTGATGCAGGACATGTAACGGAGACTATAGTGGTCAAGTACAGTCAGTCACTTGATATCTTCGTTATGAACAGGCCATGTTTATGTACCGTAAGGGAAAGTAGATCACACACAACCATCATACATCTTTCTTTTCAACGACGATGGGACGGCTTTCTGACGGTGCATGTTTAAAAAGGGAACACATGCCTATTCTATTCTCAGTGTCAGCATCTTAGCGATTTTACAAACTGAAGAGATAGTACTGTCTGGCTATGCAAAAAGTTCCACAGTTTCAAGCGAACAACCTGAATTAGGGGAAGCAAGAGTTGAAACAACCAAGTCTTGAAGTAGTATTCCGCATTTTGATAACATGAAACGTGTGCAATAGAGACCAGCCCACTTATTCAACCTGTTCATCATGATTTGCGTGACTTTGACAAAGGCGTCAGATGACATCAATATATGTCGATCAGCCTTGTCTCGGGAAGAAAACCCGACATCAAGAACATCAGATTTCTCAAGTGTGCCTTCTAGAATACTGTACTTGACGAAACTGAACAAGGAGGAAGAAAAAGGTCATCTATGAATAATAACATTGGAAGTGGTGAACATCTGAGAATCTTGCATTGCTTGAGTCGTTACGAAACTAACAGTGGCCAGATATTGACGTGGGGCCAGTTTGCGAGGAAGTTATCCCAGAGAATACAACGATCAACTAGAGTCAAGCCGGTATCTAGGCCTAAAAACATCAAGGCCCATAGATTTCCTATAAAACTGTCAATGTTCCCGACGTACTGCAGGATAAGAACTGTGAACAATGAACCTGCGGACAGACAGCTATTGTGTACTAATTAACAGTTGAAAACCTCACTTATGGACCATACTTCGTACTAAACACTAACTTAGTTATCAGAGGCACGCAGTAAGCCTATCCGTGTCCAGTGCAGTATACAGAGATACTGCTAACAAAATTATGGATATCTATATGAACTTGGTATCGCCTGCTGTTGACTATTAGGTAAAATCAGCGTTCACGCTCTAACACAAGCTCAGGTAGTTGTGATGAAAACATTGATTACTGCCACACCGTTTCAGGTCCGGGCCGTGGTTAACTCAAATGCTATTGCTTCATGTATTAGAAAACTGGGGAACAAATGGGTGAGTTTTATCACCATGGTGAGTCCAAAACGAATATATGAGTTGGTTGTTCGGGTGAGATCACACAAACCAGTTCAACACCCAACAACGTATTCACCTCACATGAGTCCTATGGTAACAAACTTCTTGTGGCATGAAATCGAAAACCTTACTTATCTCAATGAAACTCCACACAGTTTGATTTTGTTCTCTTATTAAGTTAGTTCACAGAATGCGTGAATAACTCAGTTTAAACTATGATGCAATGTTCAACCATGCACCAGTTCTTAAAATAATAAATCAACTGCTTCAAAATTCTGATTTCCTCCCTAGATGCAGTGAAGTGTCTAATTTGTTGATTAGTGTACATGGTCCGTTAAATCGTCTCTGGCGATTTAGGATGACAGGTTCGCTGGGTCACAATCGGCAATTCCACTAACGTCGATTCAGAGGGTCGGATCAGTAACACTATCTGTAAAAGCCAAAAATGTCAGAAAAGGTGATCGGAACCAATGGAATTTATAAGACACAGTTGACACATTCACCATATAAAGGCTCTTAACTTCAGTGTGTATTAGTCAGATACTCAAGTGCTTAGCAGAAAGGTTTTAAAAATTTGAACAACAAAAATCGAAGGAACCGCAATTGAAAGAACCGCACAATTGGAGGAACCTCATAGCATGGCTATCAGTTAACAAGGAATGAGCTCATTAAGAGAAGTACATTCAGATAACTGAGAACACGTCAAACAATAAGCAGTGAAAAAAAGTTTGGTAAAAATGTGATGACAGTTGCAAGTAGGATGAATTTCTGCAAGATACATTCTCTGCATGCGGTCGTGGTATAAAAGTTCACCACAACTGTGTACTGTATACACTTAAAGGCGTAAAAATTAAAACCGACTCCTTATGAATAAACCAAGCCTACTTCACTGAATATAGATAGGCAAACTTACCAAACACGTTTAGATTGGATGTCAATCACTATCAGTTGTAGCTTTTGCAGTTTCATAGATTCGTCAGTCTTCGAAAAGAGGCATTAGATCCCAACAAAACGAACATGGTAGACATCATTTGTTTCCAAACTAGTTCAGTAACCGGTCGGCACTCCAGCTAGGCACTGCCGCGTTGATTTTTAGTACAGTTTTGGTCTACCTGCTTGCAGTCAACACACACTAGCACACAAACAGCCAATAGTTTCGCTTTCTTCGATCAAGTAAACAAACTAAACATGGCCATCTCAATGTGATTACTTACATCTGAATTGTGAATAGTTAAGGTGTCTATGCATTTGCAGTGGTAAAAACGGCTATAGAAAAATGCTGATCCACCAAAAAAACGTGCGTCAGAAAACTTCATTTGTAGTAAGCAGGCATGATGACTGAGTTATAGTGCGATACTATAGGTGTACTAACAACTGAAGATTCATTAAGTTGAAATGATGTAAGAATGAGTTGAAATAGGTCAGAAAAGAGAATGAGTTAAGTTAATCCTCTCGGCAAGTTCATCGCTAGTAATTAAGTGCCTGAAAGTGATGAAAGCAAACAGGATAGTAGTAGACGCATAAATACTTTCAGAATTGCGGTTCAGCAAATTCATCGAGTGTAAATTCTCCCTCAAAAATTACAGGCAAAAATACAGAGCAGTAAAAACGGTGTGGAAGCATGTGTGTGTTTAGGGGGTAAAAAAAACTCCTTCGCATGCAGTCATCTGACGTAGTCATATAAAGCTGAGATAAAGTAGCGCCAAATTATCTTATAGAAGGGGGCCTAGAAGTAGTTTAATGAACATAGGAAGTCAAGCCGCGGTCAACAGAAATACTACGAATATATTAGCACCTAAAGGGCGAAAACCAAGCCTCCTGACATTCGGAAGTATCGAAAATGAAGCAATAAGAAATAGACAACTGACCAAGTCTTCAAGCTTTACCTGTAAATGCGAGTGGCAGTAAGCACCAGGATATAAACTCCTAACTAATGTGTATCAGTATACTCGGAAGAGAAGACACTAAAGTAAACGAGTAAATCGTTCAGGTATACAGAACAGGGAAAGGAACGGTTGTGGCTTACAGAACGGCCGAGTTAGTTTGCACGCAGTAAACGACGATAATCCGATGTAGGGCACAAGTTGCTTTCTGTCAATGAAATTACTATGGTCCATCACTACTGTGTTTCAGAAAAAAGCGCTACAGGTTTATCTTCTAGAGAAAGTAAAACCGTGTGAATTAGATAAACTATTGTCAGGAGTGGAACGTGACTGACGGGAAATAAATAGACATTCGTCAATGGATTCAATGTTAGTGACTGTGAGATGAAAAATTTCTTTATCAAACACTTTTGGAGCCATGACTGTGCAAGCAATCGACCGAAATTACTAGGCGCATACTTGGATATTGCAGTACTACCAAATCTCTAGCAGACAGAAATTCTACCAGTGACAATACAGTCTATAAACAGGCCAGCGGTAGAAACATTAAAGAATTCAAGGCATCCTTAAAGAAAGTCTGGCAACAACCGATCTGATCTTCTGGCTTTTATCAACTTCCACTAATTCGATCGGTTTTAAACTGTAGAGCTCTTGGTCAGATTAATGAAGTTCTATGTTATACATAAATCGAAGACAAAATGACCAGTATCTGAATCGATAAAACCTCTATAGAAGACCTCAGTAACAACCGGATTACTCTTGGATTAAGTATTTGGATTAAATAATTGTTACAGTACTTCCAATACATGATAGTTATCACTGCTATCCTGCAGTAAATCATGTAGACTATTGCAGTCACCTTTCATTAGCCAACCTCGAATCTTAACTCGTCGATAGGGACCGAAACTCAACGGTATCTTCTGTTCTGCCCATTCGCTTGAGTTAAATCAGCTGAAGCTAAGGCAAATTCAACTTGAATGTGAGTTGTTTTTCAATACGCAGGTTGGATTTCTGGCGGGTGATGAATGAAGTTTCGATCACCTACAGTGGAAGTGAGTTTGGTTTAGGCAACGGAACTCTAAAATGGTTAGAGCGATCAATGTTTTATCAGCTCTCGATCAAGCGATGACCGATCGATAATGTGAAATCTGTTAACTGACCACTTGGATATAGATGTTGCAATCCCATTGATCAGTTTATTCAATTCTGTCGGGGTTGATGATATCGCAGCTACACGTGAACTGATAGTTATAACTTTCAATAACCGGTTTACTCATCTAGGCGAGCTGCAAAGGTATCGATTGTTTTGTAGCTAACCATCACAGCGAGACAACGTACTGTTTGTATTGTTGCCGAGCTTCATTTTCGGAGATTCATCTCAAATAGCACAACACTCCTGTATGGTAGTTTAATGAATACTAACGTTTTAGACACGTTATGCATGTGCATTCGTGGAAGAATTATTTTGTTTCCATTTTCCCATAGTATGTTTGTCTACAGTTGTAGCTAATCAGGCATTGTTTCAGGCAACTAAGTACGCTTAGTTCAGTCAAATACCGATCTGTGTTGCGTTGGCCGGAAGCACGAAGGCACTGTTCGGTCTCTGTAGGCTTCCAACAGGAAGGTGCGGTTGAACCATTGAAAAAACGCTGCGCATGTAAACCAGAAAATCTAAGTGTTCCTCAAGACCACTGAACAATAGATTGACGAAAAGCTATTGTTTCAAAACAGAAGTTGAGCCCAATAACCGGATTGATTAACGTGATCAGAAATAAATTCAGCCGCAGCTAACCAATAGTAGATGTTAACCCATTTGCGAATTAGTTTTTTGGTTTGTCTCAGACTTAACGTAGGTCAGTGCTGATGTTAAGAGTATTGATGGGAACTGTACAGAAATTCAGTTTGCCTTGAGCTATTGGATGACATTATAATTAGTACTTACGGCTTTCAGTATCTACCGTGCCTATGGCACGACCTGTAATCGAAGTCCACCAGGTACACATATATGATGAGTAGCAAAACAACGAAATCGATCGTGTGGTTCTGGCGAATTTTGTCCTCTAAACACAAATTACTAATATTAACACACTGAGCAGCGATGTTTTCACATGTGAGATGCCTTAAGATGTCTCAAGAGTTAAACACCGATCCCGTACGCGATGATGGAATTTATTGCACAACATTAGGGAAAGTCCCAAATTGCAGTGGTTTCGGGTACCAAGCACTGATCGGTTTTGAATAACAAAATTACCATCCCTTATAGAACTGACTCAAGACAAGTTTCCAGTTTTACGATAAACTTGACCATATTCAATAGATCAAATGAGATCAGGAAATTGATGGTAAAGTGAACGTAAATATAACCTACTAGGAACAAAGAGAACGAGGAAATTTGGTCAAGAATTATGGGTAAACCATTAGTAAACGAGCCAGATGTGAGGCAGAAACAGTGTAGATTTTTGAAAATTTAGTTGAAAGATAACCAATCAAAAATGTCCAGCTGTGGTCCGAAGCTAAACTGTTGATGTGTTTTGTTCAACACTCACATTTAACGGAAACAGATTTAGACTAAATCTGACTGATGTAATTAATGGCACTTTCACTATGGTTAAGAAATTATTTAATGCAAATTGAAGTACGGCAGCTTCATCTCGAACACTCAGAGTCTGGCAAGCGTCGAATTTAGTGAAGTAGTAGTTCACATCCATTGCTATTTATATAACTGGTGAATATTATGGAATCTCTTTGGTATGCGTTTACAATCACACCTTTGTGGCATTATTTTTTCTTGTTGAGATTGGATTGCGAAAAACAAAGATGAAACAAGGTTCATGCGAACGTCCACTGTTTTCTCGAATGTCCCGATGATCAGGCTGTCAAACTACTCTACGGGTCAGTTTGTAAACAACTGACTGTATACAAATGCGCTCCATTAAAAGAAGGAATTATATCAATTTCACCTCTGAGCCCTACCTGTGTGTATGACGGCGCGGGCTGTTGTTGATCTTGACAATGGTCTACGAAATAACAGTGATAAACTAGTACAAAAGTATGCCGGACATAAAGAAGAGGACAAACAAACAGAAGCAGTTGAGATCAACAAAAAGAAAGAGTTAGCAGATTTGCGAATACAGGCTCACTAATGACTACGACACAATACTACGTCAGAGGATGTTCCCAAACAACAGTGTGGATGGTTGCAAACTCATAAACCAAGTAGACGACATCTACCAGCCTTGCTCGATGGAACAGCCAAAACTTTCATAACCAGTGACCACGTTGTGGCCTGGCTGCCCTGCGATTTCTTCAGTAGTCAACAGTGTAATCTCTGCCTTTAAGCGAAAAATAGACATTTTCGCGACGCCACAAGTGACAAAGACTGGCGAACTCACTATGTGCTTTTACAATCCTCGTGAACACCTCGTCAGTAATATAAGAGGCTGAAGAGGTGAAATGGTCCAAACAGGTGGAGAGATCGGCAGCTTCCAACGGTCCGTCTACAATAACAGTTAAAAAGTAGATGCCAACCAAACTCTGTAAATACACTATGCTTTGAAGGTACGAAGCGCTTACCGTAAACACCACCCAAATCAATTAACCGAGTGAGTATGGTGAGCATGTTCTATGCATAAGTATTAAGTAAAGTAACATTGACCGTATACTCAATATCAGTCGGCTTACAGCTGGTAGGATCTCCACTCCGAGGTCCTCGAAATCTCCGAGTGCTCATTCCAGTATGTCGTCCATCACTAGGTTGCAAAGAAAGAGGAAGATCGGATACCTCAATCAAACAACACTTGAAATAGAGGACACTCTAAACAGCTGTCCATAAGTGCACATTTCCTACTCAAAGGGGGTACACAATGAATGTAACAAGTGCTGATATTTCATTGTGATATCTTTGCGACGAAGATAGTTCCAGTGAGCGTATCAGGCAATTGAGTTAAAAGCAGCCTGTAGGTTCAAAAATACCTATGAACGATGACTCAAAAAAGGAGTGCGGATGCTCCGGTGTCTGTAGTAAGACGAAGATATGGTTGTGAGGCACCTCATCAATCTCCCATATGATACGGATGTCTGTGGTCGGTTCGGATAAAAATCTCTCCGCGCCATCCGCGAAAAGCGTAAGACAGAGAATGTCCTGATCTGGATTCTTCTTACATCCAAATATCTTAAGCTGGAAGTCCACTTCGGTTTCCAATAGAAGATAGTCGATATTATCATCTGTCCTTCGTCACCTACAGTCGAATGAACTGAATCAGGCTGGTTGAACCGTTCCACAAAGTGTTCAGACCATCTCTCAAGTAGCCGCGAGAAGCTACAGATTCGCCGTTTGCACCAAAATGTGCCAATTTTTTATATGAAATCCGTGAGATTCGCACAATTGTAACAGCCAAATGCCACTATCAGTTTGCGACGTGCGGACACCAAACGTAATAACGAACCATTTTTCCTCTGAAGTAAGACAATCAAATTGTGCATTTATGTCACCAGCGAACATAACGATATTCATGTAAAGTTTGTCTCAAAAGATCAAAGATGAAATCTTGAGAGGCATTCTTGGCGGCATCTGAATTATTGCTTCTTGGAAAATGTGCAGATCTAACAAGTGAAAAGTATCTTTTTGGGCTACGTCCATTGACTTTGATTGAAACGCTAGGTCGGACGGCAAACAGGCGACGATTCATTGGGATCAAGTCCATCGAGCTCTGGTGTGCCTTAGAGCAGACTACGATTATCGCGACTAGCAACAGGATACAATATCTAACCATTCGCCTCGAGGTGTCAGGGACTCTGTGGACGGTATGAAACACACTTCGCCTCAGAGTGCCACCCACACACGGGACAAGATTACCGGCTTGACACCGTCGGTTGTTAAGCGCAAAGATTATCACGTAAGATGTATGCCTAAGTATCATTTCGCACACTCTTTTCAACTACGTACGCGAACTAAAGTATAAACAAATTGACGTGTGGGCGCCTATAGGCAAAACGTTAAAGTAATCGACCATTGCTCAGTCACATGATCGAATGATAATCACTACTATGATAGATTGTGGAAGATGTAATGATAAGACACGTGTAAGACGGAAACAGAAACATGAATAGGAAGAACACTTGGTTTATCTAATGCAATACCAAGGTAGCAGTAGACCCACAACCATCTGTTTCTGAATACGATGATATATTACAAACGCTTCGGAAGACGCCGAAGTGTTTGTTGATTGTCTGATAAGTCACACAGAATGTTTTGACGGGATCCACTAGGTGGCCGGATACTTGTGAATGTTTTGTAATTGCACTGTTTGCCATTGCACTTTTGGCACTCAGAAGTCATTTGGGAGAAGTGCTCAGAGATCCGAATATGCAATGTCCTCATTGTGTGACCAACACACTGCAAACCGCAGGTTGGAGTAGATGCATCACTGTTTGATTTGGTGAGTGAGAGCACCGGATCCTTTTTGGGAGTTAAGGGTATGCAAGTTGTTCGGCGCAGCACAATCGGTCTAGCTGATGTAAGTGCGATTTGGAGCTGATTTCATTCTTCACCCTATGAAGAGTGGTACATTGTTCCTTTTATATAACAGAAGTATGAACACAGGTTCCCGCGATACTTTTGCGAGAACTGGTATGGTAGTCGAGTGGCTTAGAATGCTTGCAGATAAACGAATTGGATGTCTATTTTGGATAAGGGTCTGTCGGGTAAAATCAAGCCCCTCAGAAATATACTCATCCGGATAGATTTTACGCATTCTATGGCACAGTGTTCACACGAAGCAAAGCTTTCAAAGCGTAAATAACTGGCCAATTCATGTTTTCTCTCAGAAAATGCTTTTAGGGATTGATTCTAGTGAGTCTGACGTCCAGAAAAGGTATCTGGATTTCCTCCTCGATTCCACTGATACATTTGATGCTGAGGTACAGACTGTTAAGATGCGTGTACATGGTTTCTATCTGACTACGCGATTCGCACGCTACAATTATGTCGTCAACGTGTCTTTTGTACGAACACGCTAAATTGACAATGTTTGTACTCGTTTATCATGAGCAGCCACAAAGGTATCGGACAGCACAAGTCCAAGAGGACTACCCGTGACTATATCACTTACCTGACAGTAAAATTGTCCATTGGATAGAAACCAAGCATTACTGGTGCGCAACTTTTCAAACATACACTTGGATAGAACAAAAATGGATTGTTTGTCAATAGATTTGAAATTATGTATTTCTCCATTCCGTATCAAGTCTACTGAGAATGAAGCTCAGTTTGTATATTTATCTGATCAGTCGAGGCAGCTAGAACCGGTGTCAACAGGGGCTCTCAGTTGGTTTAAAGCAAAACTTCTGAATTTAGCTCACCAGTACCAAAAAGCACCTATCGAACAAGACTGTTCACTGACGAAAATTGCATACACGCATTGAAAGATTTAGGAAATGATCTGAACATTATCGTTCTGCCTGCTGATAAAGGCTCAGGCATGGTCACTCTCAGTCGAGCAGGTGAAGTTTCTAAGGTGGACTCTATCATATCAGATCGCATAAAGTTTTGTCTAGATCAGAACGAAACGAACATGGTCCAGTATTAATAGGCCCGGAAACGCCCATATGTACGTTTGTTTGTACATTATTTCGTGTGTTTATTTGGGAAAAAACGAATTTATGCTTAAACATACATTTTACGTGGCGATCCTTGCCTTCTTCAAAATTTACTCGGCAACATTTTCTTTGGTAGTCCTGGAGTGAAACGAAGCACAGCAACATTCATGAATTCTCTTCGATAAGCGCATAGTGGTATGATCAGTATATGCCGAAACACGGGAATAGTCAGGGGAACAGACCAAGAATGAAGCAGTATTAGAAAGAACGTCATTTTTCAAAACTGCTACTGCTTGTTTCGAGTAAAATGTGGCAACAAAACTTGTAGTGTAACAGATTGCGTCGGTGACGGTTATTTGGCATGGTATCATCTAACCACTGAGTCCTTCTCAGATAACAGTGCCAAACAGATGTTTTTCTAATCAACCGCGGCGAATGAGGATCCCGTCTTTCTCTGTCTCTTGTATGGTGCCATCGATAAATTTCTCGGCATATACATTAGTACTAAAGGTCATTCGTAGCTTCCTCGGTTCTGCTTTTAACGTGATTTGCACAAATTCCTTTCTCTCTTTCAATCAAACAAGGTGCAAGGTTACGTTTGAGAATGACCGGTAAATGGCTATAAAAGTGTAGGTATTGAACACTCCAGTCTTTTTCTTAAACAAGTTTCGCCATAATGATTAGTCTGATCGAAGTGTCATGGCAAGTCTCACAAATGACGTCCACTTGATGGCTTCTTTTTCCCAGCTGGACGTAGGGTTATGAGCCTAGTCAAAAACCGTTAGCAGCTTATGAGTGTGTTTCGAACAACCCATTGAGCCCAAAAACAAATATGGTAACGCAGTTTGCCGTCGTGTGATTGACGCCATTTGAGTTCTAGACTATGTAAGTTGTGTGTAAGAATTACGGAGCCTCTGGCTCATGCATGCCAGTTTTCTATTGTCATCCAAGATTCTTGTCGTGGCCCCATCTTTCAGTGGAACGCTATCTCTCGGTGCCTCCACTCCACTGAACGTTACACTATATTTTCGACAATAGCTCGTTCATATACCTCAATTGTTTCCAAGACTACTCATAAAGATATCATTGTGTATGGGCCTAACAGAGTGCCGAGAGTAATTCATCAACTTAGTGATACAAGTTACCGCCAAATGGAAATTGGACGTTACCTGCGTACAACAGAAATTCTTTAAGGTCGCCTGCAGACGGTCCGATGAAAAGTTGGTGATTTCAATCAGAGAAGCATCAGCAAATGGCGAAGTTGCGGCAAAGGATAACACTTTCGTTCTCGTAACACTTTTTGCAACAGAGACCACGAATTTAAAAGTAGCTTTTAAACTGTATTTGGTTGTTCCTTTTTCAACTGGTTCTAGTATGTTTACTAGTCACTGTGCAGCGGAACGATAAGAATTACGTATACCGAGTATCAGCGTTACCGTACTGTAAACAGACCGTAGAACGGGGAACACGAGTACTTGCTGTAAGAATTAAAGCCAATACATGAGCATCAATTTGTTTCATTGGCAGAGGGATCGTTGATAATCTTTTGTCAACTGATATTTTATTTTCATTAATCCTTTGATTATGGAAATCAGCTCGGTTCATCATTTTTGTAACATAACCAACGTTGCTCAGCAAACGTTTCTGTTTTTTTTCACTAAGTTTTTGTACCACAACAGTGATCGTTTTCCAGCATAATAGGCATCAATAAGTGGGGTTATGTGAGCAACTCAAGGACTAAGGTCATATGGTTTTAGCATGTGCAACAAGCGGCTGCGAAGTTACATTCCAACCATTTACAATCCGATCTGGAACCATAATATCTAACTGTCTAACTTTGCTCCTAAGATGGTAGAATTTCGGAATAAAAGGCGCAATTTCAGTAAATGATTCGCTCACTGTCAATGAAATAATTATCAAGGCATCAATTATGTTCGATCAATGTGGACAACGGGGTAAGTAACGTTTTTGATACACCCTCCCACGTTATTCGCCAAATATGAGTTCTGTGCCTGGGTGTAGGAAATCGTGGTTTACTTTAGTTGCAGAGTATCAGTCCGAAAATACACCGTCGAATATCATTTAAACAGCAATCTTCGTGGTAACCGATGAGCCATGGGAGTAGGCGATTATCTATATTTCAAACACTGAGTTCCCTTTATCAATTTAGTCAAAACCGAGAGAAGACATATATCGCATGATGTCAACATTTCGATCTACACTAATCAGTCGCCAACGTAAAAACAGCGAATATTATACAAACTACACATGGCAACTGAACGCATCAACTACATAGTTTTAACTTCTCGCGCGCCAATATTGTAACGAGATTGAATGGTTGATTAGCAGAGAGATTGACTGCATCAGCGCCCTCTGTGTACACAAAACTGGCCGACGTTATCTGATTAACAATGCATCACTAATCGCTAACAGTTTCGGGTTGCTATTACGCAACACTAACTTGAACGATTTGACAGAATCAACCAGGTGACCGGCTGCGAAGATTTGTTTGGTGATCGATGAGGCCGAGGCCTTCCAGCCTGTTAAAATCGGTAGGTCGTTTTTCGACATTGGAGTTGACAACCACTTAAGAATGTGCTCCGCCGTACGCTGATGCAAGTGCCGATCTACCCTGCCTACGTAGACGTCCTTGCAACTGCAATTGAACTAGTATATCACGTGGGAAACAGTGATCGGCTGTGTATCACCGCTATGGAGAACCAAATCCTTAGTGCTTAACAAGACGCGCAGTTGGGTAGCTGGGTAGTTGCGTCGTATCGCCGACGTCAATCTGTGACTGATATTGTTAGTCAAACGGTGATCCTTGAATTGGATTTGCAGAAATATGTTCATCACCGTACTGCAGCTTGCCACTTTTGGTTTCTAGTTTTTACTGTGGATATCCATAAACTTTTCAGGATAGTCGTTATCCACCAGCGTCTTCTTGATAAACCCTTCTTCCTCCTCAAGTCGACATGCTGTGCAAATCATTCTAGTTCTGTGAAACAACGTTTTCACTAACCCTTGTTTCTAAGCAATAGGTGTGAAACTCATTCCGTTGTTGCTGTCATGTGCAGTTTATATACAATTTGCTGGTTTCACGCTGGCGATTGATGAGAGTATATCGAAATGTTAACATCTCGTGATATGTATTTTCCTTCTTCTAAACAGATCGCCTATATCATAAACACAGGATGTTATGCAGTGGTAGGTGGTCCGCACAACTATACCACAGCTCATAAAAACAAACGGCTCGATCTTAACAACCAATTTTACGCATTCCAGGTGAGAACGAAATAGGCTGACAACGCACCAAAATTGCTCTTGAGAGTTATGTTGATCATCAGGTAAAATTGAAGGCATCAAAAACACCCCACGGCGCAACATCAAGGAATTCACGTGATTCAACACTTTTACAGACAGTGGGGCCGATAAATGAAAAGAGAAGTCAGAAACAGTCTTTGCACAATGTATCTCTCGAGCACATTTGGCTGCATACCATCAGATACATACTGCAGTCTGTGGGTTTACATAGCAATGTTCAATGGATATTGCGAAGCTAGATGACAAAATCGACAATCACACAAACACATGCACACACACATTAATGTACATCAGTTACCACGGCAATCTGATACTGACAAACAAGTCTTTCGGTACGCAGAGGGGTGGCTCCCATTTACTAATTGCTATCACTTCCGAAAACCGGAGAAGCTCTCGAATTTTATTGCGAAAATTATCCGAAAAACCTTCCCTAGCTTTAATTGGGGTCGATATGTCAACAAGGGTCGAGCGATCGTTGACATCAGTTCTTTGTGACTTGTCATATTCTCACTTGAGTCTGGCATTGTGGTATTCATGAGTGTTTTACAAACCCAAACTGGAATGCGTTTGTTGACGCGACTGAGTAACTGCTGGTCGGTTCTGCCTATGTAAATGGCCCGGCACTCACACGGGAATTCGCGGACTATGTAAGATTTTGTGTTAGGTGGTAGGGGTGTTTTCAGTGGCGATCTCGAAATTCGGGTGGCGGTGAGCAGCATGACCGATTGGGCTGCATGGAACGTGCGCCCCATAGCCGCCAACTGTTGGTGGTCTCAGTATATGATGCCCGGTATGGTAAACAATGATGACATACGGATTACGTGGCCCAATCATCGAAAGCTGCGCATCCCGAGCTTTCCGGAATACGCGCCGGCGAACAGCTGTGCTGATTGTGCGAGCAGTCCACTTAGTGTGGGCTAATCGAGTACGTTTGATCAAACAGAAATTGGACTGGCAACCGATCCTCCGTCGAACACTCCCATCAGTTCACTTTTTTGGCTCACTACACCATCAGCTTGTTGGAGTAAACGAAGAATGATCGTGAAACGTTCACTGACACATACTACAAACACTCAACAGGAGCACGTAGTCAAAATGAAAAACCGGAGAGCTTTAGGAACCCGAGTGAGGCGGTGGATTAGACTACGGTAAAAGTTAGAAATCAAAACCGGGGGGTGTTAGGTGTGTGCGGTATGGCCACCAAAGTTGGATTTCAATACGCCTATTTTCTTTCATTTGTTCATCAATGATACGCAAAAGTGTGCCTGATGCGGAAACAGTCAACTGATGGATCTCCATACATCATCCCATAAGACCTGCGTTGCGACACAGCTTTCAATCTCACCTTTCAATACGTACGTAGGCAATCATCTGAAGCAATGTTGTCTCGTACAGTTGCGAACGACATCAATAAGAGTAAGCAATTACCACTTCGCGTATTCTCTTCAATTACGTCCAAAAACGTGTGCATCGATTAAGGGCGCGTAGCTTAAAATATGAAATAACTTCTCGTGAGCAATTATCATGCAAGTCTACAAGAGGGCACATGACTTATGTATGCAACATTAATCAGTAATAATGCAAAACAACTAAACACTAGCGAAAAGATAGACTGATAAGTAATGCACTGACACGTGATATAACACTCCTTCATAAATCCATCGATCAATCAGTTAAGAGAAAATGCTCAGATAATCGAACACGTTCTGTAGTCATAAGATTAAAAACAAGGATATGACAACGACATGAAAATGAAGAGCACAAAAATAATATGAACAGAAAGAACGCCAACACCACATCACCAACTGATACTGTCGGCGTGATTTCTAAATATTTTGCCACTAACTGTATGATAGATAAAACAGAAAGCTCTTGAGGTACCTACTTGCAGCAGTACTCTGATGTGGTACACTTGACTGACCCAGTTTTTATATCCCGAACCGATTACGGAATGAACCTCAACGGTAATACGCATGGAAGCACAGTGCTGTGCCTCGAGTTGCCGTTCAACGCAACAATGCAGAGGAATATTCAATGAGAAAACTATGTATAGTTTTCGGCCACGGATTGTAAACCAGTTCTAGATCTAGAGACAAAACATATCTGCGCCTTAAGATAGAAATGTCTCCGATGTTAGACTGTTCTTCGGTTAGTAGTTAAACATGCAAACATTTTGTCACAAAGTTCGACAACCTTGTCGTTCCAACTGCATGTGAAGTGTTCGGAAGCTCGCAAAACAAAAACGTTAACAAGCTTCTAATATTCGACTTGAAAAAGTCAAACGACTTCGTCATAAGTTGATACACGCAAATTAAAGGAAGCAGTAAACGTTACTCGAATGTGCATCTGAAATGACCATGTTTGAAGCTATTTTCATAGAAAGCGCCGTTTTAGGCCCTCCACATTGCATATATTACACGTAACACGAAGAGCCTACACGAAGTAGCCAACGTGTCACAATATGTGAGGAGAAGACGAAGACATGGACTGTGTAAGGCAGAGGAGTAAGATGTAGAGTGGACAAAATCACAATGATGCATACAGAGATTCCCAACACGAGCATCAGACTTCTATTCTTCGTCATATCATAAGGGGTTCTTGATCAAGGGTGTTTATTGGCAGCTGGACTCCAGCCGGGAACGTTTCAGTTAAACAAGTGTCAACGCTTCCATTCCCCGAACCCAAGTCATACACTAGCCATCGAAATACCGTTTCCAACCTAACCCACCATTCATAAACAAAGCAAAGCGTGGCGAGCAGTGTGTCGGCATTCACATGATGTGGTCAGACCAACGAAACTTGTAGGATTAGATCATTAAGATCACAGATCGACAGAGTCCGCTAACCAAGGAGACACATCGGCGAACTTTGTCATGACAAAAAGTTCCTGTCACACACTATACCAAACTGACGAACTGAAACCCTTAGTTTACTTAAAATGTCATGGGATCCCCGCGGACCCTTACAGATTTGACCAGTGTCGTCTGCGTACTCTACGTCTCGCAGTCGAGTGCCCGAAAGAAGCTCCACACCATCACACTCGCAGTCTGTCAGGGGGTACTTTAGCATTTCTTCCAGGTAGTCGAACTCGGTCCGAGGTCTGATAATAAATCGCTTTTGGGACGTCTATACAATTCGCGAACACACTCCACTGACTGTCCCATAGTGCAGCTCTCGCAAGTGAACCACAGACCTTATGATACCTAAAAAGAAAATTGTCGGCTTGTGAATGGCAGAGTTCAAGCGGGGTGTGAAGACGTGATCAGTGCAACCACGACCAAGGTGAAAACCAGAATGCTCCTAGCGGATGTCGTTTACGCGTTTTGCTCAGCCTGACAAGTACAATGGTTGCGAGCAGCTTCGACGTAATAAAAACCAGGTTATTCTCTTGATGATTCGCATACAAAGGACACGAGCCCTTCCTGGCAATAGGGAGGATACTGGCCAAACTCGTCATTTGGAACGACTAGAGTGACCTAGAGTTTGCGGAGCGTAATCATCAGTTTTCGGCTACGGCTAACACCCACCTATGAAAGTGAAACAGAAAATTGATCTCGGCCGGGTATCTTGCGACGTTTCAGAAACTTGCTCTCAAGTGAGACTTCCGTTTCCGGTGGTGGAAGAACGCCACCAAACTAATGGCAGAGGAAGTGCCTGAAGGCGTTGTCACTAGCGCGAGCGACCAGTTGAATTGTTGTTGGAAATACTCAGCTCAGCGTCCTCAGCGTCATTGCGAGTTACGGCTAAGCTCAACATTGGTTTCGTAGTTCGTATCGCTGGCACTGATTTTTTTTCCACCGATTGTTCGAACGAGATTGAAAAGTTTTCAGGGGGATCCTGTCACCAGTGGCATGTCCCATCTCGAAAGTGCGTTGTATCCACAAAGGAATCGCGATCCTATCATAGCTGCTTCCAGAGTCTCAAGCGACTAGCGTTGCGAACGAGCTCATACCTGCTGCGAGATGAAATATTCCGGCGAGCGACATGAAGACTAGGTGGACGCCCAGAAACCCACATCCAGCAGTACTACACAAAGCAATAACACACTGTTGCACTACATGCCATATAAGTGCCAAGTGTGCTGCAATTTCGGATGGTGAATGAGGTCCTGGACTAGAGGCAAATGCTCCGTGATAGGTGCAGAACGCTCACCTCCGTTGGTTTAGGTAAGTCGGATTTGTGTTTGACGACGAAGTGGCTTCTCACCAAAGTGCAAATTGGATTTGGCACATACAAGTGAACAATCGAAATCCACGCAGGTGAGCTATGGAGTGTATATGAGGTTGGTGAACTGATGACAAAATCATCTTTGACTGCGTCTGGACTATAGTCTGTGGAGGCATATGCCGCAACAACAAATAGATAGCATTTTTGATGAGCGCCTGTCGATGCTCAAACCGTACCTGCGAGTCTAACATCGCAAAGACGGCTGCTGACGAGTATCTAGTCAAGCAGCACCTTTTCTACATATACGTTTGGGGCAATTCCAACACCGGCTTGGCCAACGGTTTGAGCCAAATTGTCTCCAGACAAGCGCACATTGTACGCACGTAGCAAAGCGGTTGATAGAGATTGAAAGTGCAGCACTGTTGTAAAATTCTACAGTTATGTTTCAGTGACATAACAAACTTCAATGGCGAATATCCACAATGTAGTGCAAGAGATGCCTGATGACCAGACTTCATAAGTGTTCCAACATTGAAGATGGATAGCCTAAATGGTGTCCGGAAGGTGACCATGGTAATTCATTAATCAGCTAAAGGTAATACTGGTGATTGGTAAATTATCACTCCGATTATGACTGCTACCGTGAGCAGCAAATGAGATAAATCTCTGGTGTGTGCCCGAAAACGAGATTGTGGTGGTCACCAGGTAAACAAACGGCAAATGTGACAGGGGAGCAAAGCCGGCCGCCAACACCTTCGTCAAAAAGTTTCAATACAGACATGGGAGAAAAATTTTAAAAAATTACAGGCTGAAAAAATTATAATCGGGGGACGTTGCCTCCTGGTTGTCCAGGCTGAGGAAGGGGTTGACTTAAGGGGCCCATCCAAGGAAAACCCAACCTACAAGATGTCAGAGGATAGCACGGATTTCGCAGTCCATTGGAAGCCAGTGACCAGCATTGGTTGGGTCCATACACCATCCATCCAATATATTCAGTGCACCCTGCATTGGGTTGTGACAGAGGCAGCGCAGTTGTTTGCGAATTCATTAGGTCGGATCTAGTACCGTACATCTGTCCACCCAGCTAGCCCAAGACAAACAAGGCTGTTGTGACGCCTACCTCCTGTTGACAGAGGCCGGTGACCAGCTTGGTTCGTACGCCATTCGGAGGAGGTAAAGCCATCCAAGGTACCCGACACACCTTGCGTTCTCGTTGCATGGGATGATCATCAAGGTGATTTGCATGTCTTCCCAGGTATTCATCCGCGTATAACGGAGACCAACAATATATCCATAGGCAATACAGACGGATGATCCGTTTGCCGGGAGCCGATGTACTCCCATTTGGGCATTTGAAACCATTTTGTGGCGAGGTGGCACAAACTAGGTCGTAGTACCGTCACAGAGCTCATGTGGTATTTTATAGGGAGACCCGGCTGTTAACCTTGAATTCACCATGCCCTGAATAGTACTACCTCTCATAGTCCGCGACTGTGTACTCGCTGGGAGAAGCCTCCTAACTTCACAGTTATTCCACAAGTGGAAGATAATTTCCAAATCCGCAGCCTGGGTACGCGCCCAGTGCTTTTGATTTAGTCCATATGTTTACCCAAGAACCGGGTCTTCGGTTAGCTGTCTACTTGCCTCTGCCTGAATCCACCGATGACGTAACCTTTGATGGACATTTAGTCCCTTTTTCCACATTTCTAATCCACTGAAACATACTTAGATCGTTGGTTTCACTATCTTATATTTGCGTAACGTGACGCTATCTGCCCTTGGGCTTCCTTTCTCGGACTGGATACTCTGAATGTACATTTCTTCCCAGACAAGTTGCGTTCGCGTGTGGACGGTCTCACTGTCATATCGGTCCGGGTGAGGACTGTTGAATCATGCATCATAATCTAACACCCGAGATAAGACTGGATGTGCTGTGCACATGCGTGCGTGACACCGACTGCACTGGTGTTGGCAAAGGGTTGTGTGAAGCCACTGCAGATGCATGCATGTGAGGACTGTAGGCAATGGAAACTGGTAATCTGAAGTGGACTGTACCAGCGCAGGCACGGAACACCCATCAAACATAGGGATTAGTGACAGAAAAATGAACGCACAGTAAGCAATGTTCAACGAGCATGGAAGAGATATGAAGGCGCTGGACATCTGCTCCCGATTCGCTAATCTTTCACGTACGCTAACTCGTTTAGCAGTATCGATCATCTAAGCTGACTTTGCTTAATACTGTTCGCCCACCTATCCCCAATACTGCGTCGCTCACGGTTTCGACTGATCAACTGACTCATCATCATCATCACCATCATCATAGACAGCAATACATCAAAGACTCACACTGATGCTTGACTGCCACACAAACATGAAGAAACAAACCCTGTTTAGGAAGAGAGAAGAAAAAAGGGAGAGAGGAGGGGACCTAGTCACTAAAAATAGTTATGTCTACATTCAAACATACAACATCAAGGCGCCTACACCTTGTAAACAAACAACCGAGCTGTAAGTGACTACTGACTACCGATATTACATCCCCAACACTTCACAAGACTAGGCAAACATGAACAGTGCGATCAACATACACTTGCCCTGAAAAGGTGTTTTCGTTCGCTTATTAGTTCCGAATCGATTCGTGTCTGGTGAGGTTTACTGCATGAACTCTCCTTTGCATGCTGTTGGCAAATATGCCTATATTCTCTCGCACTGTTTGCAGTTGTGGCATTTAGTTCTATGATACAAAAGCGTATGCCATTCAGTAGTCCTGCGAATGATCCAGTCATCATCACCATAGACAGCAATACATCAATGGTTGTCACTGATGCTTAATTGCCACACAACCAGGAAGGAAAGAAAGCAAACCCTGTACGGAAAGAAAAACAAAAAGGTAGGAGGAGACCTGAATACTAAAAACAACTACGTCTACACTCAAACATCCAAATTTAAGGAGCCCACATCTTGCAAACGAATAACCGAGCTGTAAGTGAAAGTAAGGTGTCATCAGCAAGACAACTTCCTTACAGCATTCACTGCTCCGCATTATTAAGTGCACTCACTTCGCAGACAACTCGGTGAATCGTTGCCAGGCTTGTCTCACTAGCGCTCAATGCGATCAAGTAGGATAACACTGTCAAAAACTGAACAAACATTGAAGGTGACCCGGAAATCTAAGCGAATACCAGCTTTTAAATCTGTCAGGAACCAGTCAACCAAAACGTCCAACACCCATTTTGTACCCCCAATAAGGCGGTGGTGGTCATCATGATCCACATCCTACCTATTACAGTCAACTGCATAACGCTCGTGAAATATCTAGCCCTCTCTCGCAAACGTACACAAGTTCGACTTTGATACTATCTGCAATACACGAACAAATCGTACTATGGTCAAGGTAATTATGCGCCACTCCTCAATTATCGTTACGCAAATTCCTTAAAAGTAGTGCTTTCCATGATAACCATCAAGGGCATCCACCGGCATCGACGGAGCTGCTGAGCGGTTAGAACTGATAATGAACCAACCAACTTATGGGAGAATCCATAACGTGAAAACGGCGATGAAAAAGAAGGATTATCTTAGACCGTAATGCAGAACAAAGCATGAATAAGAAGAAATGGCGAAGACACAAAACAGCGGATTACTCGGAAGACATAACAGGGTGAGTGAGGTGATGAGGAGTGCACACTCTAAATTACCCTCAAGAGGACGGGCGAATTAGGCCTTCCAAACCTAGAGCTACTACTCAACAAGCAGAGAAATAAATGAACTTGTTACTACTTCCAAATGGACTGCAAACGACGCTCTCTGATTTGATACACTGTAGGTCAAATTTCAGAGTAAGTGCTCAGCATGCTTCTCCGTCTCCCTCAGCCTTGATAAAAGCTATCGTGCTTAGTCCACAGAAACTAGACCGTTTCTTTTATTGTGACATCAAAAAGCAAATACACGGAACTAGGTTTGGAATATGTTCTTCCCGGACAAAACTGAAACGGCAATCTACAACTAGGCCAAACTGACAACTTCGTTCGTATAAATCAAGCGGCAACTACGATAAGAACGTTTTTAGCAATGTTTGCTGACACATATGAAGTGAACAAGAAATAGCCCAATAGCGAACTAGATCATCAGCCTCGCTATCCCGACCGTTGCTGTTACCGTCTGAACAGGCTGACAGAATCCAATCGACATATGAACAGGCATACCGTACGTAAGCAAGCGCTCGACAAGGTAAACTAGAGAAATTAACCGGAACATAGTATGATCGATGTTGGTCTCAGACAGCATGGGAAATGTTCAACTATGCACAATCTGTGGACTGGAAGATGACAAACAAGGAACTACCGTAGGTTAATGATCACGTTTTGTGTCAACATTACCTGTCGCCTGACACGAGAAAATGACGTGGTTATATAAATGAACTGAATGCATTTGTTAGCAAAGTGAACACTACCACTGATACGAACGTGAAATGAAATGAAAAGATATATATGATCAATCTCTAGGTCGATAAACATCATCAAACTGGTAGGATCCCAGAGGACGATCCTCTGAAAAAATAGAAGGAGGTCTGTCTTTCATTTCTTCTTGTACATCTGAGGAAGGATCAGGAGACGGGTGCGAAGGAAAAGGTTCATCACGATGAGTGCGATAGTATTCTCGACGCTCGGCATAGGACATGGGTTTCTGGTATCGATCTGTCGAATCCACTGGAGTATTAACAATCAAAGGAGACTGTGTCTCTGGCAAGGTACTAGTGACTTGGCTCGAATCGAGGATGAAATCCTTAATTCGACTGTCATTCAGTTCTAAAAACATCTTTTTACACGTGCTCACGTATGACACTTTTCCACCAAGATAGCCAAGCAAAACGGATAACACGTAACAGGGTGCACGCAGTTTAGGTCTGTTGGCAAAAAAGCCCATATTTTGTGCTATGCCAACAGCCAGCACTGACCCAATTGTGAACGGCACACTGCCTCGCCAGAATGAAAGTTGTCTACATTTTTTAATCGTTTGTATATCCTCGTCCGTTAACTGCACATCCGCAGGGTTCATCTGTAGCAAAAATAAACCAGGAAAGTGACACTATAGCTCTGCACAGGACTTATTAACAACTGTTTAACGCTAAGTTCAAGCAGTTGTGGGTAAATTCAATAACAATTTATAATTTCGCTTTGTAAAACATGGCTTGTGGAATCAGATATTAATAGACAATAATGCCTTTAGCAGAAGAAGAGTGGGTAAGAAACAATAACTTCATATAGAGTGATGACATGAAAACCGGTCACTCAAAAAAAAGGTGGACGTTGTGAGGTGAACAAGAACTCTGCCTTTATTCCAACTGTCATAGATAAGTCCCAGTGTAGCTAATCAGCTTTCAGCATTTGTGGACTAGTTGAAACGTTCAATTCTTAATCCGTACAAAAAAAATTTAAAATTTTATTTCACGTGTAAAAGTTTCAAAAAGTAAAAGTACCTACTCTGACAGCTTAGTTTGTGTTCACGGATAAAGTCAGGCAAATAATTCTTCCAGTCTTGCACAAACTGAGACTGTACAAATAGAAAATCGATGGTATGTTCCTGATCGGAAAAAATAAAGGACGAACTGAAAAAGTGATTCAATTTCTCAACTCTGTCTATTCAATTCTCCCAGTAACGTTTGGATTAGATCTAGGCCTCTTGAGCAGACACTAATAAGATGGATCTGCCGAGTGGTCGGTATACCATAGGCCGAAACAGACGGAAAAATACGTGAATTTTGAGTACTGCTTTTGATGCACATCAAGGACTATTAGTTTTGCATATTATCAAGAATATGTTGCGAAAACAGACTACAAGTTGAGAAAATAGTTCTGCATAAGATTCCTCGTGATAATTTCGGGGAACATTTCTATCGGGAAATGAAGTAAACATACCTCCAAAAGTTCAATTGTGGAAGTTTCCAAAGAAGCTGTATACACCACCCATTTCAAAAGCAACAGCATGATGAACAATGGAAGAATAAAGAGTGTCACGGTGAAAGGTGCGTATAATCCAGTCAAACTTATTCTAATATCATAAACGATCAGGCTGTGTTTATCCTACTGGTCAGAAATCGAAGCCAAACAGTTTCTAGCAATCACCATAACTACCAAATTCCTTGCAACCGTGGAAACACCTGAATCAGTGGAATAGAAATAACTCCTGAACCTAGAGAAAGGGAACACATTCCAAAACAGTTATGAGATGCCTTATTCTATACGCCAGTGAGTAAAGCCCATCATCATCATCATCATAACAGCCATGAGCCTGGCCAAAGGTACTGTGGCTCGGGCCACCGCTCACCTCAACAATGACGTGGAATATCGTAGAAGAAAACGTTAATAAGAAGGTTGAGAATTAATAAACGAAGACTAAGCGGAAGAACTAGAAATGGTATGGACACATGTACGCCATTGACTGCGACACATCGCCATCTCGGATAGCGTCTCTAACCAACGGTTTGGGTGATCACGAGGACCCC
>LUCH01000160.1:0-50507 GCA_013368495.1 Paragonimus heterotremus
ACAGCCGTTAAATCCCGTAAAATCTGCGTTGAAAAATTTTTCCCTGGTGAACTATTCCTGCAGTTTGAACAAACTCCCACATGCAATTGGAATCAGTAAGAATATACATCAATTCAAACGAAGCTTAGAAACTTTCCTTACATTAAGGAACGCCATGTCTATTTTCAAACTCTGTCTGCATGAAGATGGACCTAACAACATTTAAACATCTGATCTGATCTGAAAACATTTGAGGGTAGACCTCTGCCACATGATGCAACGCCACACGCACTTCGAACTGATCAAAGCTATCAACTTCACCACTTGAGGAATTTCTCGGTTTCGAAACCTGTTATTTCTGCAGCATGATAGATCTTGTACACAATTCTGCCCCAAACCTGCAGCTGAACAACAAAACCGTAGCCAACACATGGTAACATTATACACACCCCTGTTAGTAGTAACAAAGCTATCCTGGTACACTCTTACTTAATACTTGATGATTATCAGTCGTGTATAGTTATCGACTACTATGCAATAGCTGTGCACGTTAAAACTGTTTGGAAAATATATATAACTTAGCCTGTTCGCCTCTTATGATTACATGCAAGTATGTTCCTCTTCCTATCCTAACAGACCACCTGAAAATCTTCTTGTGTTGCTAAACATCTTTTCCATTCTACATAACGGCCGTATATACTAAATCGACATTGGATTTCGACTATAGTCATCAACCACAACAAGCTGTGAAGCAATCTTTGTCCGCGCTATATGATTAGAATTGCTTATTAGATATACATTTTTTATTAACCAACACAAAATTTAAAATGTTATGTAGAAGGTTTGGCCAGAAGATAACGTATTCCATTGTAGTTATTTTACGTTCTCCCATTTAACAAGTAACTTGGGTTTTCAATCCTGATTTCACGATTAGATTTAACGCGAGACAACATTCCATAAAGTCCGGACAATCAAAATCCCGTACAAGTTGGACAACTCACGAGGTCCGCCGAGTTCCGTCTACTTACAGGAAATAACGAATTCGTGTCCAGAAGATAGTCCAAAAGATAGTCCACAAACTGTGGTCCCTCTTATCTCCCGTTATCCCGACAAATGTTTCTGCATATATTTCCGGAACTGTCTACATCGAATAATGGCGAAATTCTTCGACTGTTCATTTTTTCCATCCTGAAAAATCCTTTTTCTGGCATGACCTTGTGCATTAGGTCAAAGTTAAACTTGTGAAGCGAGAATTGATATAATCAATCAGCATTTTTTATCGAACATTTAAAGTTTCGAGAACAAGCTTCTTAGAGACATGTGCTTGAAGTGATTCCTCACAAACTAAAATTTTTCCCCGCTATCATCTCTGTTTTGTTACTTTATTTTCATAACTGGTATATTGTACAATTAACAGTTATGTGTACGGTATGCATTTTATGATACACTGTGTATACTGATCACGCTAATCTGAGTGTGTCTTAAAGATTTGTTGAGAAATATGCCAATATCATTAGTAACATTATTATTATTATTATTATTATTATTATTATTATTATTATTATTATTATTATAATAAATAAATAGCATGTTTGATTACTTAAAACATGGAACACAATTGCGTTACGTAACCGAATCGGGGCATAAAAAACGAATGCAACCTGTGTGACGGAGAAATTCCGTGGGGGGCGCTTTTATTGATCTGCATGTAAGAGGTAGCATCCTAACTGCAAAAGAGTTTGGCAAACTTAAATCACTCAAGCCGATGCACAAGAAGACACTGGACTGCTCCTTAGTAATGCAAATAAGCAGTACGTTTGAACACAGAATACAGGACGAAACTGCGTAATGAAAGGGAAAAAAAGCTTGCGTTTGGCAGTGAGCAATGGAGAATGAGACTAATGCAACTGATGAGACGGAGAAATCCCATGAAGGACTCTCCTATAAAAGTGATAACTCTCAAAGATAATACGGTTCCTAATGACCCAGTTGAAATATGTGAACTCTTCAACTCACATTTCGCTGCTGCATTTAGCGTGGGGAGCACAGCATTACCCGTTATTCTGTTGAAAACAACAAAAGTTCTGTGCAATATTTCGATTGATGTTCGAAATATCCGCTCACAGCTGGCTACTGTTAAACCCACAATCCACCTTGAACCTGATGGTATCCCACCAGTCGTCATCAAGCAAAGAGGTGAGGATGTACCCATCCTCTTACTAAATTCGTTCACGCTATCGCTTCTATCCAGCACTTTCCCTCCCCAGTGGAAAAAATCAATCATAATGCCCCGCTACAAAAATGGCCCAAGACAGGAAATTAGTAACTGTTGTCCAACAAACCACACATCAATCTGCTCAAGAATGTTCGGAAGAATAATAAAAGTGTCTATGGTCGAATTTTTAAGCTCACAAAACTTATCAACCTTTCGCAGCACGGTTTCCTTAGTAAGCGCTCTTGCATGAAATATCACATGGAATTTTTAAACCATATATCGGTATCTGTCGATGAAGGGAATGCAGTTATTATCATACACCTAGACATGCAAAAGGCCTTTGATCGTGCGCCCCACAAGCGCCTGTTAATCAAAATAGCATCCCTTGGAATACAAGACCCCTTGTACAGATGGATTTCGTCATACCTTGAAGGTCGAACCCAAACTTTCAAAATCGGAGAGCACTGCTCAATGCCAAAACCAGCGATTAATGGGGTGATTCAATGAAGCGTTCTAGGACCACTGCTTTTCCTCATGTATATAAATGACGTATGTGATGTTATTAAACATGGCAAACCTTTTCTGTTTGCTGACGATATCAAAATCGTGTACATATTGCTCCAACCCAGCAACCTCGCCTCGTGTCTGCAAAATATACGACATGACTTAGCATTATTGGAGTCGTGGTGCAAGACATAGCTCATGAAGTGCTCAGCAAATAAATCGTACATTATCACCTATGGTTGCCAAATACCCAATGGGCCGGTCTCACTCGACAGTCATTATATTGACACCGCTACATTCCGTTCGAGATCTAGGAATCTGGTATTCAAACTCCTTCAATTTCTCTGAACAAGCACGTGTAGTGGTCAAGATGAGTTACTGAATAGATTAGGTAACTGCGAGTGTAACTCACTAGGCTATCGGTGATAGTGAAATGAACGAATGAGACAAAACAATTATAAAGTTCCGGCAAGTTATGGTAATCAAAAGGGTTTGACTCACAAAAAAGTGTTCGAGATGACCACTACAATATTCCACATTACCGGTATCCGGGAGTGGATGATGTCACAGAATTGCCGTGGACTGCTGAAGCGCGATCTGGGGTGCGATGATGTTCGTGGTAAAACGGAGTCAAAAAATTGGATGATAGATCCGTGCACTATCGTCAAAAGACTGCGCAACAGAGAGAAGAGCAGACCGACGTGCACGAAATTTGCATTGTATTACAAGGCCACTTTTATCAATTTGAACAACGTGTGAAGATGATACAAAAGTTTGTTGTACAGAAATGAAACCTCGTTCGCAAACAAAAATAAGGAAATCTCTACAACACTCCCTCTCCAGAGCATTTGTAGAGGAAAAATGCTTGATTATTGTCTGATAATAAAGGTTTGAGACGATCAGTGCTCACAATACCGTGCTTTCCAGAACGTCCGATGGTGAACACTTTGCCCATTCGCGAGATCACTATAGAGGGATCATCGTAAGATGGTCGAAGTGAGCGCCATACTGCGTCACAACGAACGAACACGTGAGTGCAAGTCGTCAAGTCCTTGTTGAGTTGTTGAGGCCAGGAATGTTGTCGGGTATAAATAGCACGGAGTGCTTCCATATGTTATTTGAGACGGTGTGCGTAGTTCGTCAAATCTGTTGCAGCTTGTGCGTTTTGGTTGCAAAAGTCACCTGGGAGACGCAGCGTTGTTGTTAGAAGCACAGCTACTGCCCTCAAAAGAAGGTCACTCCAGGGTTTGATAACACAGTGAGGCAAGAGTTGTCGGCTAATGAAGATCCGACGACAGGGCTCTGTAAATCTTTTTGTCATAAACTTGCTGACACTTAACAGTCAAGATGATGTCGAGGCAGCCAACAGGATCTACACAAAATAAAAACTGCGAAACTATCAACTCATCTAGGAATAAAATTGTGATTCGACTGAGTACAGATGAAAAATTTTAAGTTGCGAATTATAGGTTACACGTCTTGGTAGCTGCGCACCTAGCACACTCAATGGTTGGTACGCCCTTCTTCACTTCAGGATACACGAGTTTATCAATACACCCGAGAAGCGGTTTTGCACACATCCAACAAAGCGTTTAAAATATTTTTGTATTTTCTGAGGAATAACCCGAGACCAGCAACCTGCTTTCCCATAGTAGTAGATGAAACGTGAGTTAGACGACGCTCAGATACCTCGATCACTTTCCAGACCGGTTGCCTGGCACAAGTTGCACTTAGACTACCGCAAGTCACAAAGGCATTGCTAGTGTGCACATTATTGTCCATCTGGGACTGTTTTCTAACCGACGTTCAGTGGCACCACGGTAAGTCTCTGGTGCCCTGGGATAGTTAGCTTTTCCGTAGAAATATAGGAGGAACACAAAAGGAATAATGTGGTTTTAACTTTGATGGTTCTATTATGGAGAATGAAAATAGTTCAAAGAAGGAACTTCTCCCGGGTCTTCCGTGATGCTAATTTATGCACTGTGAGCCTTGTGAGACAACTTCCAAAGCACTGATCACATTGAAGAAGATAACGTCTGAATTCAGATAACTGTCTTTGACCCCCTGACAAACTATCCTTAAAGACGAGCAGGTTTTTACTACACGATTGGTGGGAAAACCAGGCTGGTGGTGTTAGGTTTCGGGGACATTGCGAATCAATAGTAAAGGTGTAAGTGAGTAATCGTACGTTTTCTTGTGGTGTAATTTTGTCACAATGTTGAACCGTTTTATTAATGTATTAACAGCGTCTTTATTTACTCTTATGTCTTCATACTAGTCAACACAGGACGACTTTGTTCTATCACATTGAGTTCCATAATGAAGTAAGTGAAAGTTTCTATCGTCAATGCAAATGTTGCATTAAGTCTTGCGTGCTAATCACGTAACATTGAAAGTAAATCCTGTATCTACCACTGAAGCTTCCATTTCAAGCATCATATTTTGCGTGCTGTTACATGTACACCTGTCCAAGTGACCAAGGTGCTGTACACTGCAGTCTTCGAAAGCCTATCCTCTGGCCAAATCTAAAATCGCAGTACTCAGTGTTTCGATGGACTGATTACATAAGAAAGAAACAGTGGTGTTCGAGAACTACATATTACGATTAGCAAAATTCGGGCGCCAGTTGAGATCATGTTGAAAATCTAAAGACAAATGCAGATCTTGGGGTAACACAGAAAATAAGGATCACGGCGAGCCTAGAATCAGAAAATTTTGATAATTGGTGTTAAACGTTCGGAGAAGGTACTTCATGCTTTGCAAAGATGCGGTGGGAAACAGCTACGCCTACGCTCTTTTTTTTTCTATCAGGCTCAAAAGGGTGGCCCATTCATACCGCTGCTTCTCGTCGCAACAAGCATTGATTTGCGCGAATGTTCGAGCGATTTGATGACAAAGAACGTAAGGACCAGATCATCACCGAATCAACGGAAATCTTGTGAATGACTGCTCATTTTCCAAAAGCCTGCTCCATAGAGCAGTATTCTTAATCCACAAACGAGCCTGAAGACAGGCCACTGAACATTCTCAGAAAACAGTCAGTTCTGGAGAAAGGGAGGTTGAACCACAGTTCTTCCTTCGAGGTGCTTCTGAATGAAGCAACTTTATGGAATATTGAAACGAGAGGGACGAAACTACTGACTTAAACAGTTTCCAATATTTTTTGGCTTTCTTCATGCCTCGTACCCAGGTTAACGGAGCTCGAGATAGGATGCAAGGCAAGAGCTTTTCGGCGGGAGAAACGACTGAATATAAATGCAATTCAACCAGCAGGTGGTATTCAACAAAGAAAAGTGTGCGTAACCCTGTAATTTTGCGCGTTGTATTTTGGTCTCTTCGTCTGATACCAGTTGATAAAAGGGCTCACGCAATTTTATGGGAGAGACTGGACATTGTGTTTGTTTAATGATCACCAGATATTCACGCTATCAGCGAGTGGTAGCAGCGATAAAGCTGCGGGAAGATAATCGTTTTGGAAGATGGAAAAGGAGAGCGGGCCAAAACTGAGGGCCTGTAGCACATCATCGAAGCTTTCTTGGCAACTTGAATAGACACAGCTGACGCGTACGAGAGGTTGTTAGGCTACCTTACACTCCGTGGTGGTGAAGCTCGCCCACCATTCCAGCGTTTCACCTGAAGGAAGTCTTTGGCAACTCCATGAAACAGCCTCAACGTAATCAGCTAGCTTCATCCACTGGTCATTAACTAGTATTAGACTTGTCATGCAAAAAACATCCCCTAGTGAAGCCGTGTTGCACACCAGTGAATAAAACGTGAGGAGTCAAATTCTCGTGCAGCGTGCCATATACCGGCACCTGAACTACTTCTGACCGGCAAGATGGCACAACGAGTGGACTATAAGCATCAGGATGGTTTCTTCTACTGCCCTTAAAAACGCATGATTTCAGCAAGCTTCCACACAATGGTTAGTAAGCCTCTCGAAGGGGACTGCGTAACTTAGGAACCTAACAAGGTGCTGAACTGTTTCACGCAGTGCCCTGGATGGGATAGCCTCAGTACCAGGTGAACTTTACTAAAGGCTAAGGGTTTTCCCAAAACCAGTTACAAAGGGAGTGTTCATGGTGTTAATGTCATCCATCAGATCGGCAGTTCCAGTCTAAAGAGTGAAAAATGTCCGAGCGAGAGTGCTGTCGCAAAGTTCAACCCAAATACGCGGCAAACTCGTAAGCCTAGCAAGAGCCAGAGGGTATGGCACTTCAGCAACTGTTTCCTGTAGTGAAAATGAATGCTGAAACAGGATTTTTGGGGCAGTAACGAATTGTGGCGTTAGTCATTGTTGATGATGCAACAGATTCCCTGGAGTAAGTTTGGTGCATTGGTTTCTGATTTGCCCATTAGAAATCCAATCATGCCTAGACTTTGACTTTTGGTGATCCACCTACGCACGCAGTTCTTTGAGAATGGACCTTAGCGCTTGATTGTGAAGCTGACACAGCGTGCTGTTTTCCCTGACCATCACTGGTGCACAGTCCTAGGTGGTCTTAATCAGAACGCCCGACAACTTGGTACACAGCTAGTAAACTAATTATGACCGCCCAAATATCTTCCAATCCTTAGCTGCCAGGAAGAAAAGCTGCGATAGCTTCTACTATTACCGGTGATTGGACAGGTTAGGCATATGCTTGAGTACATACAAATTTCCCCGTCATAAGCAATGGTCATCGATCTTACGGTCAAGCGGATAACATCGTTGGCCAGTAAGGTGACAGGTGGCCAGTTGTGTCCCACAATTACGTTGTCTGTACATGTTGATTCCAAACACGGTCGGAACCGTTGGAGCAGATTTAAGAAACGAACAGATTTTGTAGGTTTACTTAGGAAGAGGCGTAATATCCGAGGCTGAGTTAATTTAAATATGCATTATTGCACCGGTTACATAAATGATGACGAGTTTTCCGCTGTTGCCAGTCATCCTCAAAAATGTTCAAAATGGATCTCGACTTTCAAAGTGCTTTCTGACCGATTGTTTGGTCTGACTTATGTTCGATCTGCTGGACGTGGACGGCATGCTACACTTACGACGGTCTTCCTTGTAGCCTCGTTAACTGCACGTTTGACAGACTTGTCGTTTGGACTGGCAGAAGTGAACACAGCGCCAATCGTCACATTTTCAGCAAGCAACAGACGACTTCTGAGATATCGTGCATTTGCGCTTGTGATGTGTGACCGGTAGTGTCGGATGGACAACATTATGTACGGTTTTGTTAGCTACCGAAGGAGCCAACGTTCCACCAGTGCTGTATACTGTCTACGCTCAAGCATGCGTTAGGATTCTAGTGTTGGCACACGGCAAGTGGCATCAGGGTCATGTTACAATGTAGCGAGAATGCCGGTGCGGATTTTTACGTCTTGAGGAGACTGGATGGTATGCGCAGAATTGATGCATTTGAATTGATCCTTTGTCATGAATATGAAGTCCAACCGTTCCCATTCGCGGATGATTGTGACAGTACATGTTACGCAGTCAACCGCCTCGCGTCTTTTCAGTTTGAAACGTGGGCATAATTTTTTTGCCTATAAGTGCCTATTTTTCGGAGTTCTCTGTCGGCAGGTTCACTGTCTCAGGTACTACACGATCGCAGGTGCATTTTGGTAGGATGAAGTCGACATACTTCTCACGTTCATCTGCACCCAGCTCCTGAACCAGGAAGTTGACCTTTTGTATTGTGTAGTATGCTTCGGCCTCAACTATGAATAAGAATGGTCACCGTCTGCACCACGACAGAATGATATCTGAAATCCGCATTTTTGTCCGTTATGTGGGCGAGATCCGGTTGACTGATAGTGTGAATCACCGTGTAGAATTACGAGGTGAATGGATGCAACATTACTTTGACTAGTCTTATCCGTTACGCCTCGAATTGAAGCTGTTATTCCAACGTTACAGTCTTGATGATATATGCGGACAACGTCACCTAAAATTCGCGTTGTCAAATAGGTAAATAATCCCAGTGCCATCTTCTGTGTTAGGAAGTACAGACACTTCTAACAAATGTCTCGATCAAAGATTCTAAACCCGCTCGACTGTGCACGACCCACCAATTCTGACACATCAGAACAAAACAACAGAAAAGAGAACAACATCAGTTTACGGACAATCGGCCGTCGGTCATTGGTGGCAAGGTGTCTATGGAGCACCACGTTTCATTGATGAGAATATTATGAGAATTAGATGAAAAAGACAAAAGATCCAACGGTCTTGCTTTCGTGAGTTGAAAACTGGTGGGGAAGTTCTACCAAAAGTATCTTTCAAACGACCAAAGGTCTGCATATCGTATTAGTCAGCGGGTTGTGAAGCATCCTATAAAGTCGCTTGGTTCTTAACATTTATCAGTTTCCTGCTCATGTTCGAGCAGGTGCCGCATGAACTTAATCCCACGAAATTGGAATATTGTCAGAACGGCGAGATAACTGAGTGGAACATTTGAAGTAGGGCTAAACAGCGGTGGCTGAAATGTCGCAGAAGTCACTACAAGTGAATTGGTTTTGGGGGCACTTGTGTTAGCTGTATGTTCATACCGCGACATACGTGACGAGGGTCCACGTTGGGAATGTGAGCTTTGGAAGGACTCCTGTTCTAGCCTAAAGAATAGTTTACTGAGGGACCACTGGGTAACGCCTGTGAAAGGCGAACCTATTGTAGTTGCCATCCGACTCAAACGCAGCGGTGAGCAAACTGTGTATTCTCATGTACGAAGTTCAGGGTTTTCGGTGCAACTTCAAGAATTGACTTTGTGTGGCTGGGGAAATCATACTGAGTTTCCAGTATATTTCAAATCCGACTCGCTATTATTTAGTATATAGTATACAGGTTTTATTGTTCATTTGTGGTTTTTCCAAACATTTTGGATCTATGGAGGAAGTGTTTATGGTTGGAAGAAAAAGGCTTTGACTTTCGGGCCTATAGTCAGAAGAGGAATTTGTGCTACAGCCAACAGCAGTTTCGGAAAATTTCTGTGGTCTTGGTTGCTTTTATTCGAAATGCCGGTTTATGTGGGTAGTCATCTAAGCTTAGGGGGGTGAGTACTTTTAACGTTAACCTTGTGTTCAACGAAAGGAAAGGGTAAAAATGCCGCAGATTTTCCTAAGGTGAGGGCAAATCTGAAACCAAGGCTAGAAACCTGAACTCAGATCTGACTAACATTATGCCGTTTATGGAGTATGAACTTCACCCTCATTCAAATGATATTTTCTGCGTTCAAGTGGTAAGGAAACTAACACAGATTCATGAAATGTAGGTGCGGTTGCACCGCTCTGAACAGGTCAGATGTTTGGGTGAATACATATGCTGTTGGTAGACTGATGTTTTTTAATTTTCTGTTGTCTCGTCTTGACGTGTCGCAATTCGTGGGCCGTGCACAATCGACTGAGGTTCAGTTCCTGGTAGGGTCATTTCTTTAAAGTGTAGGCACTTTCCGTCACAACCGTTTGCTTGTCAGTGTCTTCATAAGTGGTCAGTGATGTCATTTTTAACTTGCTGTTCGTAGAGCAACGAAGATCGACGGACATGCCAGCAAGGTTACTGATCCATACAACGTCAAATCACGGAGCAGGTGACAGCCGCGTCGTGAGCAAATTTTTTAAATCATTCAGACAGGTGTGCCAGGAAAGGTTGCTGCTATCCTATGGTTTTCAGTACCGTGTGAAGTGTGACTAGAAGTATACAGGCTGATCAACAGGAATGAGACAACAAACAACGACGGTGTGTTTGAGATGCACGTACAACAAGTTCCGTGTTGCTGCGTTGCTACTCCTATAAATGAAGCACTGACTTTAACGCCCCGGTTTTACCGGTATCACTGCAACCTCCTCTCATATGACTTGGATTTCGTCTGTTTTCCGCAGTCGGAATACTACTGACAGAGCCTGTGCCTACACTTCCTGACGCACGTGGGCCAGTCACAAATGTTACTAATGTACTATGAGTGCCTCCTGTCGTTGGATTTCTATCACCGCGAATTACGTACACTCTGTGTGGAAGTACATGCATTAATAAGAATGGGCCTTCACATCGGAAATGAGTTTATGGGCTGTCTATAATTGCGGCTTTGGTCAATAAAACAATACATAAACTCAACCATTAAAGTTAACTGTTCAAATTTGTGGGAGATACGCTCGGATGTGCATGATCGTGACGGTTAATTACATGCGGTACAAAGCAATAAATGGTTATATAACGAGACAAAGGTGGTTATCCGTTTCGAGGGATTCAGGTTGAAGGCAGTTCAAAAGACAAAACTGTCATTTTGGTGTAAATCCTTGCTTTATGAATATTTTCGTAAATTTTGCATTTGGAATTTCAGGCATAGTACTGTAGTGACCGACGATCGTGTGGCTTCTCTAAGGATCCCGGCTGCAATCGTGTTTTCCTGCTTGTCTGTTCTGTACGCATGGTTCTATGTACGCCTGCAACAGGAGGCCTGATACGAACTCAGCGCCACTCTCTTCAGTCGTGCAACTAATTGCACGCAGTGAACGCTTGCCCTTTTCTTAACGACTCATCTATTATTTCATTATTCAAGGTCGTTTAACCCGAACCTATTCGAGCGTTGTTTAACGCACTCGAAGGTTCCACACACTTTTCGCTTGGCGCGCTTTTGAGCGCCGCCGAGTGGGCTGTAGCCCAACTCGCGCTTCTCTTCTTTTCCTCTTGGTTGCTGCCGTTGGTCCCAGACTAGGCTAGAACTAACTACTTATCATATTTCCAAATATTGCTGGAAATATACGGTTTGTTTCCAAACCCCACTGCGTTCTCTAGTTCGATGCCTGTTGGGACTACGTTACGATTGCTCTTCAGGAAAGGCGTATTAAATTGTTAGTGGACGAGGGTCTAGCGCATACCCACTTGTCCACTACAGTACGTACAGTATATCAATTGTAAATGAGCAGCGTGAATGGAAAAATTCGAACACATTCAATAATTGTCGAAAGCACTAGTTTAGTGATGAAATATTTCCCACCATATTCGCGAAAACAACTCGTTATTGGTGTTACCTCACTTATAAATGCGATCATTGTAATTGTGAAGATGAAATGCTTCATCCTATGGCCTGAGATTGTTACATTTTGTGGCGTTTTAAAGATATGGTCGAAATAGGAATAAACAACCATGCAGTGTTGGCATTGCATTTCAACAAGAACACTAACAAACATGTAAGACAAAATTTCCAGCTCCCTGTCTATACGGTATTCATATTATTTTCTCCTGTTTGCAAGATTCCAGATTGATACTGGTCGATGAAACGTTGCCGTTGACAATGGTTGAAAACGACGTTATCACTTGGTTGTTTCCAACTTATGTGTACATGAAACGGCGTAAGAAATGGGTATCATGTCCCAATCCATCATCGAAAATTGTCGAAATGTAGTTCTATTCACCCTACTTCATTGCTTCAAACTATACCTTTTTCCATACTGGTTTCTCTTTTAGGCATAAGAGTTTATCTTTCGTGTGAAAGCCTTTAGTTTTAGTGCAGTAGAATTTCTCCATTGTATTTTCAGGCTGTAGAAGTGGTTTATGATTGGTCTAGTGGACTCATATTTTGCGGCCTATTTGATTGCGACTGCACGCATTGGCTGCTGCGACAGGGCGATGTTCGAGGGAACACTTGAGTTGTCAAACCCGTCATGTGGTCTAATCGGGGTGTAGAGTCCAGCCAATGGGGACAGAGAGCACAAACCAATGAATGTTGTCAATCATCCTGTGACCTACGACACGGGTGCAGTCAAGTAGCTTCGTTACACGTTTTAGTGTGTCGAAATAAGCCATGGGTGACAGATGCAAATACATCCGAACCAGTCCCGATATGCGCAGACGCATTATTGAAGCTTTCGAAGGAGGCGATTATTGTGCGTGGTAGCTCGCCTAAATGGAGTCAACTACAAGACTGCGTATAAGTGACTCCATGTCGATTGCATCACTTACGAGGCGCAACCCCGGAGAGGAGGTGGAAGTAAAATTTTGAATGAATTGGAAGTCGATATGATACTGGAATGGATCTCCACGAACTCAGAAGTGATTCTCGCATTTTTAAAAATGTGTGCAAAATCAGAGTGCGGAAGAAGTATCAACAAGCACCTTCAGACGATTTTCAGTTTGTTCATCGGAGCACGGAACCATTGTCGACAGTCACTACTGTTGTAGGCACCTCTTTGTACCGTGTAGGTTGTTACAGAGCTTTCTGTCATTGTTCCTATCAAATGCAAGTTCCAGCCTCTGGTGTTGGTGACAGAAATGCATGCCTTCATTCCCCTCAAAGACCGTCCCATCGACCTAATGCAAAACAAGTTGAAGTTTGTCTCATCAATCCAGCTGAGTCTTGGAGCTCGCATAGCACTCCAACAATCGATAAGCAAAATGCCATCGTACGGCCTCGTTCTCACTGATGTTCATGCTGACATGAATTCGGCATAGCTTCTTTACAGTGATGAACCGCCCATTCAAATATCGACTGATAGTGACAGCTTTTAACTCAGCCCACACTCAGTATTAAATTCGCTCAGGAGTTGGACAACAACGGTCAAATAAATTTCTTGGCTGTTAGCATAGTAAGACGAGAAGATGGCGCAATCCAACGACATGTGTACAGAAAACAAACTTGGAGTGGCCAATACATTCACTTTGATAGTTTCGTTCCGCTTAATCAAAAGCGAAACTTCATACGATGTCTGACGGGTAGGGCGTCAAAGATCTGCACTCCTGACACTTTACAAGCTGAGCTAGACTTTCTACACGAATAGTTCATGCTGAATGGCTACCCAATACGTTTCATTCAGAAGGCGATGCAGGCGGTGAAGTTGAAATTTAAGCCACCTTCTGCGAACGAGAAACTTGCGTTTATCAGTCTTCCTTTCAAGGGTGATCTTATGGCCGAAGTCATCTGGAGAAAGCTCAAACGTTTGTTGTACAGCGCATAGACACGGCACTCGTGTTAAATTGTACCAGATGATTCTACATACACTATATGGCCCCGAACTAATGGCATGTTGTATGCAACCAAGAGGGTCTTCGAAAGATAGCGTTCGTTATCCTGTCTGGATTGTATGAAATTAGAACAATGTCGCCAGGTACGGCTAACACATCCACCGCTCTAAACTAATACTTCAGGCAGAACTTTGAAATCTTGTGATCGACTGATTCATCCTGACGTTCTCTCCATACTTCCGCAGAATTCATAAGAACTCAATCTTGCTAACACCTATTTTTGGTCATTCTCACCAGGTTCTTGTAGTTACATCGTGCAGGTGCGAATTTCATATGAAAACCATAACGAATCAAATGGGCCATTCAAAATCACGAAATTGACACAGACCACTGCCCACTGGGGACAGGTGGGGATGTTGGTGGATGCGTTAGTGTCGCAAGGGCCTTTCATTAGATATGCGTTCGTCAATGTCAATTGGCTCAAATGGATGTTAAATGGCTGGCCAGGGGAAACGGAGGGCTGGTACGAACTGCTTTTGGGCACACAGGCAGAGGTTGCGGAATCGGATTGCAACAGCCCCGGCCGTTGATAACAATCGCACCATGACAGCTCTGGATCAGGTTTGACAAACCTCGTAGGTTATTCGGAACGCTTCATCTGGATTTATTAGACGATCAGGGTAAAATAAATAAAAGGTGATTGCACTGGGAATGAGCTCTTTTGAACCATTACGGAGTAATCTTGGTAGATGTTCATGGATGCTCTCTTGCAACCGCACAGCGGTTCTCCCAACGTAACCGGCTTGAAAACAACATGTGAGAAAATAGATGCGGAAAGATGCAGAGAAATTAGCTAAGTTGTACTTAGAGCCCTGTACGAGAACTGGGTGGGTGACGAACGATACAGTGAGTCTTAATAATAATAATAATAATAATAATAATAATAATAATAATAATAATAATAATAATAATAATAATAATAATAATAATAATACATATTCCTCAACGGATCCGTGAGAAACACTCGGATAAGCGCGATAATTGCGGATAAATACAGGCTGTAAGTAAAAACACACTTATGCAATATGACAAATGTGAAATCCGTCAGCAAAAGAGGCGCGATCAAAGAAGGGATAATTGCAGTTTACAAAACGTCGACGTACACACCGGGAAAGAAAATAGTTTGTTTGTTCCACAGATCCGACCCAGAGGATGTGATGTCACATTAACTTACGTTTTACAAGAGCACGTATGAGCCGATGCTTCAAGTGTAACAGTCAAGACAGACATCCTGATTTTGTGTGCCCGCTACATTCGTAAACCAACTTCGAGCAACGTAGAGAAACCAGGGACAGTGTTCTTCTGCAGTAAAAGTTCAAACGATAATCCTGTGAAAGAAGACAACAAAAACAAGCGTGATCCAAAGGCCTAGTAAGATATGCAAACGACTTACACAATCGAAGACCAAAGTGGCGCCAAAAACACGGTAGGAAGATGCGTTACACAAGTAGTTCAAGGTCACACTAGGGAATTTGTCGGAAGCGTTTTTTCTTTTATATTCGCGACAAATAAATTTGTGAAGCTCATTAATATACCGGTTGACTCTGAAGCGTATAATTCTCATCGGGCAACTCTTCCTCCTAGATCTAGATAGAAAGATGCACGCTAATTTACATAGAAATGTGCAAAATTTTCCTGAAATAAAAAATGCATTTGCACGCAAATGAAACATGGAATAGTGCGATTCCACGTATAGAAACTCATTTCGTGTATATATATCCGTATACATAAATATATATATCAAGAAAAACGTGTACACATTTGTACACCACACTTTCATGTAGACGGTCTGGGAGCCGTTCTAGTCCTTTTTTTATTCACAGCACTTGTAGCTGTCTCCGATGTGTTAATGAAAACGCTTATGCAAGTTTCTCGCTGAAATTTGCACAAGTTCTCCAGATATATATGTCAAGTAATTCAGCCTGAATATTCTTCTAAAAGTGGTTTCATCGTTCACTGCCAAGCTGTTTCAACGTGCGGAATTGAATTACCCGTAATCGCTCGTTTAAACACCACGTGATGTCAGATGATGTTAAGTTGACTGGAGTAAGCTGTTTTTTACATATTACTTGGAAACAATTTGCACCGTTTCACTAAAACCTTAGGTCACATCTGTTTATTCGAGGTTTCTCAAGAATTCGCGTATGGAAGGAAATTCACTCTCAAATGTGTCCAGATACATCGTCAATGGATTTCGGCATTACTTTATGTAAATATTGTCGAGAAAAAGCTGGAATAAATTGGCTTGGACGAGGAAGGACGGGAAACACCAAAATCTGGTAAACGGTTGAGCGGACTCTAACGCAGGACTTCGTTGGCTGTTTGATAACGTTTAAAAGTTGAAAATCTTGCAAATCGGTTGGTCAGTACGGAGTTTTGTGCGTCTATCCGTTGCAGAAGTTTTCACTGCATAATGTTTCAGTGGTCAAGACGAGTTACTGAATAGACAGAGTAAGTGCTACTGTACCTCACTAGGATATAGGTGAAAACACAATGAACGAACGAAACAGAATAGTTATGAGGTTCCAACAGGTTACAGTAATCAAAGGATTGGACTCACAGGAAGTGTTCACAAGTGTTCCAAATGAAAACCACAATATTCCAAATTACCAGTTTTCCCAATGTTAGGATATTACGGAGCTACTGTGAGCTGCTGAAACGTGGTCGGAACTGCGACGATGTTCGTAGTACAGCGAAGCCAAAAATTGGGTATAAAGGTCAAGCGACTGTGCAACGGAGAGAAGAGCAGACACAGATTTAGTAATATATCACAAAGTCACTTTTCCGTTTTAGTAAGTACAGTCCGAAAGACAGTTTTGGACTTGTAACTTGTGTAGACGGTTTAGATATTCGGAACAAACTGATGTGTTCATTCGATGTGACGTCCCTTTTCACTAACACTCCGTTGCATGAAACGGTTGGTAACATTTGCAGTTTTATTCTAAGCAAAATACTCATTCTTCTGTCGCAGTATCCGACCTAAAATCAGCATTACTTCTGTACATAGATAATGTAAAATTCAACTTACAAACGTTTACTTTCCGGCATGTGGACGGGGTTACAATGAACAGTCCGCTTGGTCTACTCCTAGTTGACTTCTTTATGGCTAAGGTAGAATCTGCATAAGGTGAAAGTTTGTCAAAGCCAATACTGTACAAGTGCTACGTAGACGACATCCTGGTTATTTTTGGTAATTCAAGTGATCTGAACGCATTATTTTTGGAGCTGAATCATGCATATTCCAACCTCATGTTAACTAGAGAGAACGAAGTAAGCAACTTTCTTCCGCTCTTGGACGTTCTAGTCATCCGAATATCAGATAGCACGATCTTTTTACAGAAAGCTTACCCGGACAGGAGAGTACATATATTTTGAAAGCTTCTGTCCAGCACAACATAAGAGAAGCCTTGTTCAGACGCTTTTTCACAAAGCCCGGGGGCTGTGCACATATGATAATCTACCACAAGAATTAAGCACACTTAGAGATACGTTGCGGACCAATGGGTACCCCTTGCAATTTATCAGAAAATATAACAGTGTCATTACCCAAAATACACAGAAACCAACAGCACCAAGGAAGATAGTGTACTCGGAACGGAACGTCTAACAACAGCTGTATCCAGATCTCATAACATTGTAAAACTATGTATACTACAGCGAAACAAGGCCTTACCAGTCTACTCGGCTACGAATAAACCGCCCATGTCTGTCATATCCCATCTTTTATACAAGTGTTCATGGAGTTGCAGTATGAGCTACTAAGATGAACATCACCGACATGCTTTGTCTTTTTCCGTTAATAAATTGTTTTACTGTTACAATATCCTGTAAAAATTGGTTAATACTTTAGTGGCCTAATCAATTAAATGATAGAAATGACCAAAATATGGTAATATCTAAGAAGAATCGGAACGGTAACGGATAGTATCAAAGAATGATGTACAAATAAAACGGAAGACGTATCAGTAAAATGGGAACGACTCACAGATAAGTCAAGGTCCGCTGGATTGAATGGACCACCACAAGAAATAAGGACAGTGCCACAGAGCAGGTTCGTTAGACGACCGATAGACAATTCCACAAGCGACGCGGGATGTTGAACGTTGAGAGTCGATAGATTAGCTAACAGACGAAGCTAAAATAGTTTAGCGTCCAATCACTTTACCGGCCCAAAAATCCGCACGAATAAAGAAGACAGAGATGATGCGTGGAAACTCCCATCTATTCGTGTTGACGATTCAATTCAAAAAGTGACGGTGATGATTTCAAATAAATGTACAGATGAAGGTGATAAAAAGGTATACACAAAATGTACGAAAATGACTTCTGAAATATACCATTTGATAACATACTTTATGTGTTGTTGTATCTAATTGTGCACAATTAGGTACAATACGTGTTTTGCTATTCTTATACGTTCGATCGTTGTCCTATATGGTTCAGTTCTAATTGCAACACTTGGCTTCGCTCTTTCGCACTGTTTACAATAAATAATCAAATTGATCGATTATCCACTAATTCAAATGCTCGAAGAGTAGAGGATTACTTGGAGAGGTTTGACATTTGGTGCCTCACAAAATCTGAGTTGGATGAGAAGAAGAAGGTTGCTTTCTTTCTACATTTTATTGGTGTGGAAGCTTATAATCTTGTCAAAAACTTGGCTTTCCCGGGGTCAATGTAGTGGAATAGATGTGTGTATTACAATAAGTCTCGATACAAAAATAACGAATGAAGTCAAGAACTGGACTCACCAAAGATTGACAAGGTTCGTGAGGCGTCCGATGACGCTGGAGAGTATTCGGATTGTTCCAAGCGTAGCTGAGGATGTGAAGTAACAGAGCTGAAATTTAATCCAACAAATAGTATGTTCTAGACTGGATGGCAACCACTGGTGTCGTAGGAAGAACCAGCTAGCACGTGTAACGGAGTTTATTGGAAAACGTGTTGTGTTGTTGTTTTACTCAAATGGAACAAAAATGTAAAATGTGGTCTGATGCAGCGGTTACGCAATGTTAGTAAAATGAAATACAAAATAGTGAAAACTCTCCAATGCCTTAAAATTTCTGTATCACCCTAGCAAATTACCGGCAAAGTCGTCTGCTGCCATGGGGCAACGCTGGAGCATTGCCTTCAGTTCCTACAATTACACAATCATTCATCGTAGTGTAAAAGATATTCTCTATGTTGATTACCTATCCACATTTCCGTCAATTGACCCAGACCCTGACAACGCTGACTGTCCACTAGTTCAACCACTGCCAGTCACGAGAGATGCACGTGTGTGAGATACTCGTAAATTTTGGGTCTTATTATCTCTGCCTATAAGACGTGGCTGGACACAACAGGAGCGACGTAGATTCCTCACATTTTACTGTCGCTGTGAAATTTTACAAATGACTCCAGATAGATTACTGTTATTTGAAGATCGTGTTTTAATACCACCGACTCTGAGATCTGATATCCTTGCGGACTTGCATTCCTGACATTTGGAAGCTGATAGGCTGGTGGCCGGAATTAAAATCAGATGTTAAATATACCGCCAAGAATTGTACCAAACGTATACTCAGGATTCATGCGAGCCAATCACGATGGCTCCCGTGGCTTGTTTCGTTTGAAACATTCCAAAGAATTCATGCCGACTGGTGTGGTCCTTTTCTGGGGAAATACTAGGCCTTAGTGGTTATTGATGCTCACTCTAGATGGCCTGAAGTTTTTCTCACCCCATAACCGAGTGCAGACTTCCCACAACATGATTTGAGAAAACTATTCTGTCGCAAAGGTGTACCTGCTGCTTTGGTCACTGGCAATGGTACTGATTTCAATACCAAGTCTTTACACGAAGAGATTAAAGGACATGGATGTCGGCATTTGTTTACTGCTCCGCGACATCTACAGTCCGATGGACTTGCGGAAAAATTTGTACGCACACTGAAATTTACCGCTGCTTCTTTAACACCAAACTCATTTATGGAACTTGATCGAGGAATCGATAATTTTCTCATGCAGTACAGAAATGCAACACACTCGGTAACTGGAAAAAGTCCCGCGATACTTTTCAAATCTCGTTCTTTGCGTACAAGTTTTGACTGTGCAAAAACAGCTGATGTTAAAATTGTCAAAGGCACTGATTTACGTTCTGGTAATAGAATAGTTCTTTCTTCTCACGGGAATCGTATGGTTGATATCCTTGACTTGGAAGAGATTTCCTGCCATCGAAGACATGTTGATCAGGTTGAGTTCAATTCTAGAGGACTGCCTGATAACAGAAATCCTGTTGCTTCGAATTTTAATGAGTCCTTTCTAGATAATCCTGTTGCATTGGAAGCATACAACATTACTGAGGTGCAGGCTATTCCTAAAGTAGACGAAACATTTGAAGAAACTATGGTCAGAAGATCTGAATGTTTGGGATCAAGACCACCACTGAATTACAAATATCCGCACGCTCATTCAAGGTGTGGCGGGTGGGATGAGCATGACTGACATGCTTTGTCTTCCTCTGTTATGTAATCGTTTTATTATTCCACTGTCCTGTACAAATGAGTTAATACGTACGATTCGCTAATATACGTTCTGTGCTGTTGTGCCTAATTGTGTTTTGCGATTCTTATACGTTCGATCGTTATCCTATATAGTTCAATTCTAATTACGACAACTACTTGGGGAGGACAAACCGACAGCCAGCTTCTCATATCAAGGGGCATGTTTCTAACTAGCTGGAAACACAATTAGAAACGCCAGGCGCTTGCATAGAGGCCGACAGACGGCACCGAGCATCATCAATATCAAAACACATAATCCAAACAGGACACAAAGTCAAGGGTTGTGACGCATTCTCTGTGATCTTTCGAAGCCACCGGAAACGCATCCTTCAGTTTGTTGAGGCCTCGGCTATCAGACGTCATCATTCCCCTGTGTGTTCAGAAACAATTTGTATTGGCGTTGCTAGTGCCCTGGTAGTCAGCATCTCTATTTGTTTAATCTTTATTTTCGTGTCTATCTGTCTGTCCAGTCCCTTAGGCCGTTACTTTTGACCCATAGAACCTAATCTTAATGTTCAAAATTAGCTACATGTCCATGTGTGATCAGAGTGTACCGGATGTTTCTCTGGAGAACATCACATGATTTACGTCTTCTTATTCAAGTTCATACAGGGAACAATTCGCTTTAAAAAGTCACTTTCATCAATCTGAACAATGTGCAAAGGTGACGCAAAAAAGTTGTTATACAAAAATGAAGCCTAGATTATAAACAAAAATACGAAGAACTCTACAACGGATTGTTGTAAGAGAAAGAAAAACAATGCAATTTCACAAGTTAAATAGAGAAATGTACTATGACGAATAGTTGATATGTAGCTTTTTGGACAACGACTTCATGCGATATTAATATTTTTGCGTTGCTTAATAGAGTATGTAACATTGTAAATTCGTTTTTATAGTATTTCGCAATAATTAGGTATCTAGCAGCTACTTCTAGAATGGTTATGGTATGTTTATTGCATATGTGTTAATGAAAACTCCGAATGCAATTTAATAGTAACCGTGTGTTTATCAGCGCGATCAATGTACATACTGTAAGGCAATACACATAAGTGTACTGCATACGCATAATTAATGACAGTACAATACATCCGTTGTGTGAATAAAGCAACAAGAGTATTATAATAGGAGAAAAATTCCCGTGTATGGAGTAAGATTCGAGATTCGTTTTTCTAAGCAACATTCCTCATGACCTCCAGCAGTCGGTAAAGGCTGAGTAGTTATATCAATTTACACATTATAAGGTGATCCCCGATCTATCGACGGATGGGTTCAATGAATGATGGACAGAAGTAGAAAGCCACGGCTTCTGATGGTCCTGTTTCTCCAGCCGAGGAATCTGTGTACCAGAGGGATAGTTACACGCCGCAACTGTTGTTGGTTGTATCGAGATGCCATAATGGAGAGAGATAGATAAACGAATAAACAAATAAATGCACGCCTACTGTTATTAAACTCACAATTCAATAGCTGCGTGAACAAACATAATCAGGTGTGAGCTACTCGACAGACGAACGTACGCACGTGGCTGTGTGCAGGAGAGTATACTACGGCTCGAACTAAGTGTTAGAGTAGCGATCCAGACAAAATTTGAACCCAGCGACTGTCGTGGCATTTACGATATGTCATGGCAGAGAGGTGCAGGCTTTGCAGACCCGAACCGAGAAGAAACTGTGCCTTAGCTCAAGTCTGTTGTACTGACATTTTATTTTGAAGGAATGTCCTCTGAGTGAACTGGTATCCGCATAAGTGAACAAGGATCTACACGAATGGTTAGAGGTCCTCAGAATCATGAACGCCAATATTGAGTTACCACTGTGTCTGATGTACTCCAGAGAGAAGAGATTTGGCTCGTGAAGCCGCTCAGTGTAGGGTTTTATATTCAACCCATGAAATGATTTAATCGGGCGCCTTTGAACAATTTCCAAAATTGGTTTGTCCTTTTGTAAGTGAGAAGGCAAAACAAGGGTCCCTTGCTCGACGTGAGGACGAATAAAGCTGTTGCATATGTTATTGAAACATGGTCGCTTAAAGTTTCCAAGCATAAGCTTCGGAAACGCTAGTACACAATTGGCTTTCTTGGCGCTCATTTCGTTATTGGAAGAACTAGAGTTTGGGTGTCACCATAGTGCCAAGGTCTTTTTCTCTGCCCGTGACTTGGAACGGTACTTTGCCGAGGGAGTAGGGTGAATTGTCCGTGTGCCTGATATGCATAGCTTTGTACTTTCTGGTATTGAACTCGATGGAGTTTGATTCAGACCATCTATATGGTGCACTAATATCAGCTTGCAGACGCTCGCATTAGAGCTATTACGCACAATACACCAGATTTGATATCATCGGCAACCAGTGGCAGTGGAGACGATATTTCAGATGGCAGACCATTGATCAAGATGGAGAAGAGCTGTGTCCCCAGGAAGGAGCCTTGTGGGACTTTGTCTGGTGCTATATCACACTATACAACTCTGACAGACTGTTGGCTGGCGTAGTATACCAGCCCCCCTGCTTTTGTTTTGACCGCGATGAAGCAATCCTGTCCGGCCTTAACTATGTCCCCTCTATAGGATACTCACATATCCTAATAATGGGAGACGTTGACATGCTACAAATTGACTTCCAATCCTATTCATACAAAGACCCCGTTGGTGCAATGCCTGCAACATTTCTAGCCTCAATTGCAGCTGCTAGCCTTACGGAACATGTGACCGATTGTACGAGATGGCGCTTTGGGCCACGTTCCCTCCCGTCCGGACTATATTTTCACTAATGAGGAGCTAACGGTAGACATCTCAACAGTGGATGCCCCGCTCGGTTTAAGCGAGCACGCTGTAATAATCTTCGATTTCATTTGTAGTGCTGAGCTTACTCCCAGAGCAAACGTTCTAAAAAGGAACTTCCAAAGAATAAGGGTGGATGCACTCAACGTGTACCTGGCTAATGCTTCGTGGAATGTGTAACCATTTCACTAATATCAGTCGAGAGGTAATAGATTGCTCAACACCATTCTACTCTACCACCCACCGGAAACTGCGACGGCAATTGTGGTCGCGAACGTTAAGAATCATCCATGCTAAACGTCTAGCTTGGCTTCGGTAAACATCAAGCGTCACAGATTGTGACAATGCACCATGTCAGTGGAAACGGTGGTCAAATTCAACTTGTGACTTGCAAGTGGGAGGTGTCCCAAATTTGACGAAGATAGTCGCTTGCGATTAGTTGTGACAACGTAACATCTGTCGAATGAAGCGGTATCACCAAAACAAACGGATTAGGTGCAGTGAAAATAACTCATTTCTGACAAGTGTAGAAGTCCATTCTGATTACAAAATGGAACGGCAAATTCTACGCAAGGTAAAGCACTATCTGCCTCTCAAACACACCGGTGCATGCTGCGTAATTTTTGTCGGGGAAATCTCCAATTCCCCGAAAATACTGTTTCGTTATAGGCCTAACAAACTTCAGTTGTACGTGACCTTTACCGTTGGCATAGTCATGTACTTATCCGGTCTTCAAGAGCGTTCTCAGCTTTCCTGTAGTTCTTTGTTGCCATCTGGACTACACGGCTACACCTTGACCTTGCAACGAATAAACAAGGAATATACTGTCGACCTGGGAGGTCAACGCGAGAGCGAACGAATAACAAGACGAAACGATGACAGGACGAAACGACAAGCGAGAACGCAGTGGGATGTTACATTCGAGTGCGCGGGGTACTCGTCGGTATCCATACTCGTTCAGACAAATGTTTGAGTACATACAAATTTGGAAGAAAAGAGTAAAAATGGCAATCGGAGCTCTAACATATTTAGCAGTAAACGAGTAGGGTTGCTACATAGTTGTTACATAAGGACCATCCAGCTTTATAAAGTCTCTGGTATATTATAAACATGTGCAGCGATATTGGTTTTATTGGCTGAAAATTTCATCAGCCAAGTGTGAAACCAGGATTATAATGTCATGAAGTCCTCCCGTATAATTATTAAACAAGAATTGAGATAGCCAGGGGGAAGGTGTAGACGAGTTTGATGTCTTCAGCGAATAGGAATAGTTTGACATGCTTGATAACTTTACTTAAATCGTTTACATACGTAAGAAAGAGTAACGGTCTCAGTACGTTTCCTTGAATCACTCCACTGGTGACTGGTCTGGGCGTTGAGGTACTATCTATTTTCACTGTGTGCGGTCTACAAGGTATGAAACAAACCAGCTGAGCAATGGATTACATATACAAAAGATGCCATTTTAATCAGAAGACGTTTATGAGTCACACGACCAAAAGTTCTTTGCATATCCAAAAGTATAATAGTAACTGCATTCCCTGAATCAGCTGATTTTGTAACATGAGTTAAAAATTCCAGCTGGCATGTCATGCACGAACTTTTGCTGAGGAACCCATGCTGAGAGTAGTTTGTAAGAGTTCGTGATAATAAAAATTCTCCCCAACACCCTAGGGCAAATGGAGGTATGATTAATTAGGCGATAATTGCTCTCGTCTTGTCGCGATGCACCGTTATAGCGGCGCTTAATTATAGAATTTTTCCACTGGGGAGGGGAGGCACCTGATGTTAAACAAAATATATGAATATTAAGCAAAATAGATGCAAGCCTTCCACTCGGTGTTTAAGAGCTACAGGGTGAATAACCTACGGACAAAGAAGATGAGTGTTTGATGATAAATACTGAGAGTGTATTTTCATTGCACTAACCGCAACATACTTGTGTCAACAGGGAAAGGCTGAAGTAATATGTTTCTTCCAGTGTTGAAGGAAGCAGCAGAATAGGATTCGAAGACCTCACAGACTGTCACATGATCATTCACGAGAATTTTGTCCTGTAGGATTGCTACTGAGATAGTAGGGTGTCTTGCTCACTGCGTCAGCTTAAAACTATTCTCTTTGCTGTTCAGCACATGTTTCTCCTCGTTTAGGTAGAACATTTTGGTTGTGTGTTCTATGGGATTGGACATTTTTTGCATTCGCATAATGTGACAGAAACTGCATGTTTTCCGGTGTCGTGATTTAAGACTTTCAAGCTTACTTTACTTCTTTGGAGTGAGAGTTCTGTCTTTATCGCACACAGTATGGCGTTTTTTTTGTGAGAATAAGGTGTTCGTACAAAACCTGAAGTGTTCAGTGAATACTTCGGTTACAGTACAAGTTTCCGAGGTCTGAAGGAATGCGTTCCACTCCAAGGACCTAAGCAGTGCGGTGAACATATTTCAGTCGACAAATTCAATTCGGCGGTAATATATGGTGGTCGGCTTTTTCCACTGTTTTTGAGTCAAACATGAAATTGACTACGCTGTGCTCACTTCCAGAATATTTTTCCCAGGCTGACACAGTAGCATAGGAGATACCAGTCGAGAAAATGAAATCTAAGGTGTGGTATAGTCTAGTAGGTGATAAAATATGTTGGGGCCATCTATTCATTTGGACACATGCGAGAAACTCAGCCTGATTTATAGAGGCTGTAAAAGAGGTCCAAGAGATACTTAGTGTGTTGAAATCTCCGTCGCCTATTTTGAACTGTGAGGGTACGGCTGATACATAATTCAGTTCATTGATGAGGTTAGTCATGACGCTATGGGTGACGGTAAGTAATCAATAGACGCATCCTGAGAGTAACTCACAAGATCCAGTTGATGCTAACAGCCACAAGAAGTCGTCAATCATATCAAGACAATGCTCATTAAGTACGTTTGTCGAACATTGCCCCTTTAGATAAAGTAAGCACCTTTCAGCACGCCCTGCACCGCAATTTTTACAGAACTTATGATAATCTATAACATGCACTTGTGTGTCCGAAGTCTGAAGGGGTACACCAAGCTTCAGTGTCAGTTTGCTTTGTAGGATCGATGTTGAAAATGAAATCCATATGTTTTAACATACAAAGGCGGTTTGGGAAAAGGCCTTTCGGGCACGGGAGGCAGCAGAAGATGTCAGTGGATGTTTTAACGTGGCTGTGTAAGGCATAAGGAAAAGATATTCTTTTATATCCTTCGTGATTTTTGCGTGAACCGCTCCTGTATGATGGTCAGTAATCGCCTGATACCGACTATCATTAATTTTAGCCTGAAGGCATACCAGGATGACTAGATTATTACGAATGGGCATGTATTTGTGTGCGAAAAGGGTTTATGTGGATTATAAACCTTTTTTTCTATGTGCGTGTTCTAATTATAATTGGATTACAACTTGGATTTACTGACAAGCTTCAATTTTACATTTAGTTTGTGTTCATAAAGCATGTTTGATACATGATTTACTACCTCTACATTATCAGTGCATTTTTAGTGCACGCCGCGCACTAAGTCGTTTCCCCCAGGTACGAGTTTACCAGACGCGAAATATGAAAAGGCCGTTGAGAGGAGAGACCGAATATTTATTTGACGAAATGTACAGGAGGTCTCTTATAGCGCTTAAAATGGCACCGACACAAAAATTAGCTAGGGTAGCTAAAGACCGGCCGTCGACTGGAAACGTTTGTGATGCGAGTTCACTGCACAGTCACATGACATGCAAATAAATAATCGGACGATATACACCATGCGAACTTTCTTAGTAGCCTATGTACAATATGCAACTATGGGCTTTGGAACTGTTTTGCACATCTTACCACAGGCAGGCCAGTGCAATTTCAAGGTCGCTATAAATCCATTGTCAGTGGCGTTAGTCAGTCTGTAGATGCTTCCTGTTAGTAGCTCGCGACAGCCAATCCAGATCAATAACCACAACTAATCTTTGATTTTGTAAAGACTAGATTCATCAAGTGTTACTGCAGAAAATTGCTATTTTAGGTAAGTAATGCACTCACCACCTCGTCCTGTGAGGCGAACCCTACGAAGTATCTGCGGAGTATCTGCGGAGCATCCCGTCTCATCGACGAAAATGATATGGGGATTAGATGGAAAGACAAAAGATAAAAATGTGCGTCGTACTAGCCAATGACCTCATGTTCAAGAGCAGTAACTTAATGGGCTTTTTTTCCTACCGGCCACAACATTTAAACTGCTAAGGAACTGCACGACATATGAGGCGGTGCGTTACAAAACGTCATACGGGGAGGCCTGATATAGGTTATTTACAAATTTTCGACCCATGTTTTGGTAGGTTTCACGACGGTTTGACCCCATGACCCAAAGTTGTAGGATGACTGACACTAGGAAGACGGGAGGTGGTGGTGGATGAAGTGTCGAAGGGTTCACTGAGAAAAGACTGGTTTGAAGGACATTTGTATCAGTTGTGTAATCAGGGAGTGATATATTTGACGAGGTGGTGTACCTAAATCCACTAAACATCCACATAACATCAGAAGGATGTTTAGACAAAATGTATTGTAAATATGAAACAACTAAAGCAAGTGCATTTACAGTAACGATTCATACAAAATACAGAGATGGAGTCCGTGTGAGTGTGCTGGTGTGTTGTTGGGTAGAATACTATGGATGTCGACATAGTGATCTACAAGATGAAAACATTGTATAATCCACGAAGCACAGTGGGTGTATCCGTCCACTGCTGCGGGAAGGGCCCAGCTAAGTTGTGTTCACATTTGTGGACGTTCTTGTTGTCTTGTCAGCTCCGGTGAAGACTGTGTTGAATCCTGTGTCATAGGCTTATGTCCGAGGTGAAACTGGGGGTTTGTTGCTGTGTTTGCTTGTATGCGTATGTGTGTGTGTGATATTGACTGCAGCAGTGTCCGAAACATTGAGTCGCTTCGATTCGTTTGAGTAGAATAGACAGATAAACAAATTACGACATGAATTAATTCTGCAAACTCTCATCAGTCGTAAACGTGTGACCAGCGTGAAAACAAAGCCAACAAAACTTAAATGAAACGATGTGATCGTACCAAGAATCCAGAAATGAGGTAGTTAACTTAGCTCAACCCCAAAGCTCGTTTCGAAGCAATAGTAATAACAAGTGAACTAGGCAAAGCAGATAATTTATTTCTGGAGTGCGATTATACAACTTACTGTTAACAATGTAATAAAACATAACGACTAGAAGCAAAAATCGGGCGCGCTCGTGATTAGCACTCACGGCCAAACCCAGTCAGTCGCTTTTGTGCATGTGGAACAAGATTTTGGCGGCTGATTAACAATGCTTTGATATATTTGAGAATTTGTGGGCTGTAAACGTTCATCAGGATCTTAAATGAAGATGCGATATTGACACAATGGCCTGTGGTCGATGGGTGCCTTGTCATAAATGAAGCGGCGTTTTTTAGAACTTGTCTAACAGAATAATACCCCGTCTGTACTCAACACCGAAAACCGATTGACAGTGACAAAGAAGGATTCAGCGCGATGACCATCGTGTATCGACCTTCGAAAATGGAGTGTACAGAAAAAGCACGTCAAGCTAGTGAGGCACGGAGCAAGTTGTGCTGTTAGCCCCGGGACAGATATTACAAAAGAATAATTTGACTAAAACAAAAGTAACTAAAAAACCAGAATAATGAAAAATGCACAGGTGAATGTGATTACAAAAACATTATTTATCATAGTGGCTACTCGTTTCGTCCTCGCTGAGTGTCACTCAGTGTAGGGGGAGTCACTTTGGGATGTGTTTCTAGGCCCTAATTTTAAGTATCCTTTTTGTTCTGTCGATGTGTTTCCGTAACTGCAGGAAAACTGACAAATACAATGGCAGGCTTATGCAAGGCACAAGTCTACTGATCTCCCGCCGGAAGCTTAAGTAGCATTCTCAGTGGCAAGAGAAGCCTTATGTCAATCCACCAAGCTTAGCTTCATTAATTACAACTCAAATTCTCTTCTCTTTCTCACCGCGGATGCATCAAATGCTGTCTTCGGTGTAGTTGTAGAACAATTCGTAACTGCTGAACAGCAATCCCTAGTCATTTCCTGTCAAAAGCTACAACCAGCACAAACCAAATACAGCGACTTTGAACACCAGCTGCTGACAATTTATTTAACAATACGCTATTTCCGACATCTTTCAAAAGGCCAACCTTATGCAGACCGACCACAAACCATTAACTCATTTTCATATCAATCCCGATCGGTACTCCCTCTCCATGACATTTGGATTATATCTCCAAATTCACTACAGAGATCCGACACCTACGTCGTTATTGATGAATTGCCGCGCCCTGACGTTAACGTAATTCAATCTTCATCCTCCCTTGAATAGGCTAGTGTCCAATGCCCTGCGGTGTGGTGAGGGCACGAAGCACGTTTTCAACTGTAAGTCCTTGAAGTTGTCTGCCGACAACTGCTGGTAACATTCTGTGTGATACTTTAACTAGTACACCAAGATCTTTTATCCCATGTTCTTATTAGCATGCCGTTTTTAATCCTTTCCACAGTTTATATCACCCATAAAAAGGCGGCACACTGCAGGTGATTGCACAACGTTTCGTTTGGCCCTGTATGAACAAATACGTTCGACTCTGGTCACAACAGTGTACGGAGTGCTAAAGGAGTAAAGTGCACATGCATGAGATTATCACACCTGGCACATTCTTCCAGCCCGAAACCCGTTTCTCTCATGCTCACCTTAACATCGTTGGCCCACTGCAACACTTAAATATTTCACGTATATACTAACCGCAATCGACCGTTTTACCCGTTAGTTTTTAGCCATACCCATTAGTGATGTTTTCGCGCAGACAGTTGCCAAAATTTTCTTGGAACAGCGGACCGTTAATTTTGGTGTGCCATCTACAATCACCACGAATCGAGACACCCAGTTCCAGTCGTTCCTTTTTCGCATCTTCAGCCTTGGGCTAATAGTTTAGTCAAATGTTTTCATCGGCAACTAAAAGCCTCGATAACCGCTTAACCCGATGTAATGAAATGGAGCGAGCGTCCACCAATCATACTCCTTGGAATTCGGTTTACCTTAAAAAAAACTATTAAGTGTACCACCTATGGATTAGTTTAGGGTACCAGATTGCACATCCAACCCTCAACACATTTAGACTCAGGCATGGATTACATTTAACTTTTGCGACACGTGTTTGGCCTTCGTTTCACACCAAACCGTCAACACTGGCGTCGAGAACAAAGATCTCCGGATTTGCCCACATGCAACTTTGTGTCTATGCTTTAGAATGCTATCGATACAACCGCTGTACCTTGACTCCTTCAAAGTGGTTAGGCGTGAAGAAAGTTTTTTCCTTGTTGAAACATTTGGTTGAGGCCAATCCGTGTTCACTGACCGACTAAAACCAGTTTACACAGAGCAGGGTGTTACCCCACTTGATCCAATGTTGACTGCAAACAACACTTCTCTAACCCTGACACTATTACACCCACCTGCAGCTCGGCCTCTTTAGGCTTTTGAATAACGCACTACACGTAGAGGATGATCTGTATACTAGCCGAAATATTTGACACATTAAGATACGCGATATACCTATCGAGCGTTTGGTTCGTGTTGTTTTTTCATCCCGATTTTTAACTCACAAACACTCTGGTGGGGAAGTACTCTAGTGTCTACAGTCTATGGCTACATTTTGTAATTCATTTTTGCACTTTTTGTACACACCATTTTGTTAACTTCCTTTGTTTGAAAACATTGTCATCACTTTTGGATTTGACTGATCAAAACAATAGACAGAATTTTCCGCATACCGCCTCTGTCTTCTCATTTCGGGTGAATTTTGGGCTGGTGATTTAATTGCACGGTGAAGTTTTTCTTCAGCTCCGCGTACCTGTTGACTTACAAACGCTCAACACGTTGCCATCGTACGTTACTTGTGAGATTATTTATCTAACGACGTCTGAACCTACCTTCTGGTGCTGTCTTTCTTTTGTGTGGTGACCTTTCAACTCGGCTTGTTAGTCAGTCATTCTATCTTTTACCGATAACTCTTTCGTCTTATTTCTATGCATATTTTTGTGCCCATTGAGTCACGTCACGCCTTTTCTTCGGCGTTATCATATCTCTACTCGCTTCTATCATTTGGTGGTTTAGGCCTTAACACTTATATTTACGTGCGTTGCTTTTAATCACCACGTGATTTACCGTGTTCACTAATTCATTCTTTTAAGCCGTACTATTTTCCCATATCTGGCTTCGAATATTCAACTAAACAGATAACTCCATCCCTTCACACTAAGCTGCTTGTAATTCGTATCAATCACCCTCGACTCTGGTTTAGCCAAATCGAACCTCTTTTTCGAATGAGACAGATTAGATCCTAAAATGGGGTACACCCCTACATCGTTCAATCCCTTCCAACCGAGATCCCTATAAAATTTTAAGACTTTATCGAAACTGTACCGGATGACCAACCGTACACTAAATTAACAGACAATTTAAGTAACCGCACGGGGATAACTGAACAACGAAAGTTAGATAAGCTATTCCTAGAAATGAAGCTAGGTGACCACAAGCCACTTGAGCATGTAAAGCAACTCCGCGGTAGCCTAAGGGTGGAAGATACAACTGTTTTGGTAACCGTAGCAGAAAAATCTGTTAGCATCGACTCGTGAGATCTTGACATTCTTCAGCAGCGCTGTACCTATTAAGGAGCTGGCCGAAGCAGCTGAAAAAATTTTGGATGTTCAACGTAACTCCTTGTTGATAGCTACATTTCTCAGTGAACCTCACGACGATCTGCGAGATCGGTTTTGGTTTTAACCAAACGGGTGGAGTCGCTCATCTGTAACCTGCACTCTCGACCGAACAGATCCCAAAGTTGACCTCGAACGTCGTCTCGGTTTCCGACGATACCGACAAACAGCGACCCAGGCTGCTGTTGTCCCCACCACAGGTTCGGTCATCGAGCAATGAAGTGCACTCAGCAGTGTATCCTTACTACTTTACCGAAGACGCAGGGGAAGTCAAAGCCCGAGAAGATTTGGGGAATGATAAGTTTCATCTCCCTGTCAAATGTCACATTTTTTAAGTTTACATCAAATCCATGTGCTACTACTTCTTATACGACGTCTGTCCTGAGGTTAGCGTCATTCTACGCGTCGCAAGCGGCAGCCAAATCCACTGGCCCGGTTTTTTCCACGAACCATCAAAGAAACGCATGTACAGACTTACAATCCACGTTTGCCTACTCTTTGCCCTGGGTTACGGCATCAGTTCCTATGAGTCCTTTTGGTGACAGGCTTTATTTCCCACTTTGGTCTCGTGGTTGGTGCTCAGCGTCACAGATTTTCTGACGGCGTGGTTGCTCTGGGCGTTAAGGGAAGATTAACCAACATGAATTCCGTTGTAATCTAGATGGTAGTACCCAGTCTGTCACCAACTTCTCGGTTTGTTCAACAGTACTCACAGCTTGAAAATCCGTCGTATCACCCTCTTTTCTTGAAGCAAATCGTGACACACGCCATTGTAACTAAAAGGCAACCAGCAACCACTCGCTCCAGCAGTCTACTAGAACAGCTGAAAATTGTCATAGTTGAAGTTGACCATATGCCCAGCATGAAACTGTCTGCTCATCCAGTAGTACTAGGTCTTCTCTTCTAAACGCGGTCCCGAAGAATACACAGGGTGAATGGAGACCATATAGCAATTACCAAGCTCTGAACAACACAACCCTAACCGATCTGTATTCTACTCACCATATTCAAGACTTCGCTTTGACATTACACTCGGAGTGTTTTTCTCTCTCGAAAAATCGACTTGATATGTGTTTACTGCCAGATTCCCGTCTCAGAAGACATCCCCAAGATTCCCAGTGCAACTCCCCTTGGTTTATATGAGTTTCTTCGAACGTCTTTTGGTGTTTAGAATGCACATCAGACGTTTCAAAGTTTTATGAATTAAGTTGTACGCGGTCTGGATTTTGTCATTGTTTATCTCGAAGTAGTTTTGATAGCCACTTGTATCTTTGATGTGTACGAAACCCATCTTCGTATTGTTTTCAGGTGTTTGAATTAGAATGGGATGTCTATCAGCTTGGCGGAGCAGGTTTTCGGTATTTCCTTCCTGGGGTTCTGGGTACTTTTTTGGAAGCAAATGATATAACAATCCTTAACATCAGGGTGAAAGTGTTGCAAGAATATCCCCATTCTTGATTACATTAAGAAACTCCAACAAATTGGAATTGTTGATGATAACCTTCGTTTTCTTCCTAACTGCTCAGGAACTCTAGAGACACAAACCGTTTTACTCAGCGGTTCCAAAAGAGGCGTTATTTTGAATCTTGAGGCACTACAAGCTATCAAAGACGTAAGCACTCAGCGAAGCAATGACCTATGCTGATTTTAAACCGAAGTCGACTGTTTTGCCGGTTTTTTCAACTGATATGTCCAATCATACTATCGGTGTAGTGCTTCGACAATGCGTCGGTGGTGAATCCCGACCAAGTTCATTTCAGTCCAAGAGGCAATCACCAACGCAAGCCAGTTTTAGCCCCTTTAGTCCTGAGCTGTCAACCATTAATTTGTCCATTGGGCATCTTTTTATTGATTGGAGGGGAGGAACTTCACTATCTTAACGGACTATAGACTTCTAATTTACGCCTCTAAAGTAAGCTAAGATAAATTTTCTCCTCGCAGAATTCGACATCTCGATTTCATAGCACAGTTTAAGTCAGATATCTGATACTTCGACGGAAACTCTCACACAGTTACTAATGCATTCTCACGTTGACGTGGTTTCTAGACCTCATACTGAAACTCGAATCACTTTCTGACCTTCCTTCTATTTACATCCCACCTTTCTCAGGCTTCCACACTCCCTAGCATTCTTCTGACTTCGATATTGTGTGCGATTCTTGATAACATGCATCGGAATGAGCCATGTCATAACTCGTGCGTATTAACGCTTTCGACTGCTCTAACGCAATGTCTGAAAACTTTGTTTATCCTGTAATTATGTTACGATCGTCGCCCGAAAAACACCCAACTTTTGTCCGTAAGTAACGCATGACTGCGTTTTTGTTACCAAATTTCTTCTCGGAGAAATTCTGTTTGAAATATTCGGTTGTTTCTACCATATATCTCCGTTTGTCATTTAATGTAGTGTATACTCTTGGAACCGTTGGAAAATCTATACTAATGTATGTAGATGTAGCGTTTTATACGCACTACTTTGACTTCCGGAAAATGTGAACATACTGACCCACTATTTCCTTCGGGCTAAATTCAGTGCGCATTGGAATCTCTTAGAAATAGCTGATTGAAACTGTTCAGTATGTACACGTTAATACATGAGTCACTAGCATTAAACCAATGATTGATTCATGCCTCACATTGTTGTGTTACACCGGCAGTCATTCCACCATATACGCACTATAGCAGTATTCCTGTTTTCACTAGCCTCCTTAACATGCAGTTTGGTACTAACTCCTCATATATCAGACGAATAATTGTGGTAAACCCAAGTATTACTTTCACCCTCCACCTTCAACCAAGAACAACTTCCACGGCCTACACAGATGTTCGTTACTAATGATAACTTATTCACGTAATACACACTCTCTCTTCATTCCATCTTTTGGAAGTGTAATAAGATTTTACCCCGAAACCAAATCGACTCACGACGACGTGAGCCGGTTGTAGGTTAGGGCATATACTGTTCACAACCTTTTCGAGTGTAAGATATCCGCAACAAATCTCGTACGTATAAATTCAGGTATTTTATTAGTCGTGCTTAGCATGTTTCCAATAAATGGGTTGAGGAAAACACCACGTTACGAGCAAGTTTTAGTACTGAACATATCAACTACCTCGGGTAGTCTTCCTCAAGTATGTTGTAATTTAAATCCAGTGCACTCAAACAATTCAAATCAGCATTTTAGTCTGTGTCGTCACGAGAATTACGAGAAGTACTTCAATTTTCTTATGCGAATGGATAACCGTGTTAGCCTATCAGCAGTGTTTAGAACATGTCTAGTTTCCCTCAACAGCCCATCGATCCGAGAACTGGCAACATGTTTCGCCTGTCCATAAACGTCTTTTAATACCCTACCCTTTTCTACAAGTAAACCACTGATGATGACAAAATTATGCAGTCTTTGGTTACATCTTGAGCTCTTCATTGACAAGGATATAAAAGACAGAGCATTTAATGACCGTAATCTACCACTTTAGTCCCAAATTGCACCGTGTACTGGTAGTAATTAATCGGATCACCAAAGGTTAACTCGACCTTCCGCAAATCATTTAAATTCAGTAAACATGTGGAGACTGATTTTACTACAAAATCTTCTTGGTAAATTCAAGGCTTACAAAGTGTAGAACACACTTTATTTTGGCAATCTACCATATATCACCAGAAACGCAGATTTACAGAATTCTGCGGCTCAACCAACGACAGTATCTAATATTGCTCTGACCCCAAATCAAGTGACAAACTTTTATACTTTGCAAGATGTTGCCTGGCTGCTACTACTGCTGTGAGCCAAGAACACGGATGGCACAATGGATGTTTATTCAAGAAAGCAACATATGGGTTAAGCGTTTAAACAGGACCACAAACAAAACCACCCATTGCATACGGTACTTGGCCCCAGACCGCCTCGGTTGCCACAGGTGCCAATGCTCAGTTCCTTTACGTGGCAAGGACCATTTTGAACGATGCTGCAATTCGATGTTTCTTCGTGCACTTTTCCTACGGCTACTTCGATGTCAAAATATATGCTCTGGTCCTACTGCTGAATAGCAGTGGTGTGAGTAGTATCGCACGATTGCCCATCCTCACTGCACTACTTATACTCTAATTTATATTGAGACTTTCTCTAATTTCCAACTCCCCGGCCAAATGCTTCTGTTGTAGCATAACAGAAACAAAGCTGACAGAACATCAAAATTATTTTTAATACTAATGTAATTAGGACGAGCAATCACACTATACTACACACACTACTAATATTCAGTAATAGGGCATGGACGTATATTTAGTTATTGAAACAATCCAGGCAAAAAATACAAGAAAAAACATTGAAGTACAGCATCACATGATATGGTTCTTGATACCAGGCATTGGCGACCGTTGCATACTTGACGTTCTGGGACCGGCGTTATTTATAAATGAGCGGGTTTGTTTGTCGTGTTAAAGGGCCTAACTCATATATTGGTTTTCCGACTTTACACTCTTCGTGCCATCCGCGCTGTTGACTCACGGTAATTGGTGCCGTGATCAATATTAGAAGATGAAGAACCCGTGTCCGCAGCCGTTCGAGAAGAGAGTTTTGGGAGGACTGTGAGGTCGTGTCAAAGGTGGCCTGGTCAAGACCGAACGGGCGAGGCTGGTGGCCCCGCGGATGTTGCTCAAGGTCAGGCAGTAGGCGGAGCTGGAGGCGGCGCAAATGGACCCAATGAAATGGAAGTTGGCCGACGCGAAGGAGGCGCTGATCATCAGGTTTAGCAGTTCCGCCGGCTACCAGGAGACGATGTGGCAGATCAAGAGAGCCCGACTTGAATGAGGAAGGAGCACTCTCGTTTACGCCCTATTGCTAAAAGCAGTGTTGTCGACAGCTCTGCCGCAATCGGATCAGGACCCAGAATAACACATACTGAAGGATCTATTCTTGGATGGAATGCCACCAACAGCCAGGGATCAGCTCAAGTTTGGTCTCATCGCACGTCCGATGATCTTGAAATAACTGGCTGATGCAACTCAACAATTGGTGGAGGAAAACTTCCCAACAGTTAACGAGTTGAGGGCTGGCGAACCAAGTAAATCAGACACCCCTCAAATGGCAATGATAAAGCTGACTTGGCGAACTTGAACGTGAAGAACAAGGAAGAGGACAATCACAGCCACGTGTGCTAAGGATGCGGAAGACGTGAACAGTGGTGAAGAGTTCATCCACTTGGCAAGAAAAAGCCACACTTGAACAAAGATCTCGCTGATTGTTTTTGTTTTGGTAGGGGAACCTGGTAATAGGGGGATATTGATAAGACGGCGGTTCATGCCAGGTTAGATATCAGTGGTAGTCCAGAGTGCTGTTTGATTGATACTGAGGCGGTGACTTCATTGATTGAGCCGAGGCCGAGGAAGACGGTTCAGCCGTGGGCGATAGCCGTTCGAACATTCGATGAGTTTACTCTCAAAGTTAACGGCTTGGCAGAAAAAGATGTTCGAATCGATGGTCACATGGTCGAACAACCTTTCCCCTGATGCACGTCAGACTACACTGGGGGTAAATTTTCTTAACCATCTTGAGGTCATGATTGATTTGCACCTTAATAATCAATGTATTGGGTAGTTCCATTAATGAGAAAAATGCAAACTACGACTTGGACAAGCTGAGTCGAACCCACCCAGAGTAATAACAATCTGGGACAATCAGCTGCTGAATGGAGTGATACCCAAATTCCGAAAACTGTTCACAACGGATCAAGACCCAAATGGCTACTGTAACCGGATTGAACATGAAATCCTCCTTCTAGCCAAAGCGATTTCGACCATTCAGTTCCAGAAGAACTCCAACGCACCGGTAGTCGGAAATCGAAAGACGAATGAAGGGCATGCTGAAAGGGGAAGTCAATGAGGAGGCGGATAGCCCGTTCAATTCTCCCGTCTTGTTGGTGAGGAATCCCAGTGGTAAGTTTCAATTTTGTGTCGACTTCAGAAGACTCAACCAGATCATGATCAATAGTGTCGTAGTAGTCCCAACGGTGTCAGGGATTTTTGATAAGCTACACAACGCCAGGATATTTACAGTATTAGACCTACGGTCTGGACATTTGCAGGTTTCAATCAAGCAGTCGGACCGAGATAAAACAGCGTTCACAGTGGAAGGAAAGCAGTACCGCTTCAAACGTATGTCGTTCGGACTGCCAGGCACCCCTTTAACTTCCAGACAACTGGTGTTGAAGGTGCTGGAAGGGCTGAACAACACTGTTGTCTACGGAGACGATATGGTCATCTACAGCGCGAACGAGACGGAGCATAGCGGACACGTTTCAGCTGTGTTGCAGAAGATTGAACAAGCTGACCTACGGAACAACAGTCAAAAGTCTCAGCTGGTGAATTGAACAGTAGTATTACTCGGTCACAAGTTCGATCATGTCGAGGACCAAACACTGCTCGAGAAACTGATGATAGTCGGAGCTACTCCGGCGCCAACGTCGAAGAGGACATCGTGACAGTTTCTTGGTTGCGTTAGGTTTCGCGGCCAAACCATCAAAAACTTCAATGAACGTGCGAACCCATTGTACGGAATTTTAAAAAACTGTTGATTTCAATGGACGGAAAAAGTCAACCAAACGTTTGTCGAGATTCAACAATTAATAAAGAAGGGACAACTGAAATTACCAGTAAATGTGTAGAGCTTCGTTGTCGCAACGGATGTGAGCAATGTAGGAATGGGAACTCTACTGAGGCAAGAATGCGATGCTGTGGAATATGCCAGTCAGGTACTAACTCCTGCTGAACGGAACTACTCAACGACAGAGAGGGAGTGTTTGTGATTGTGTGGGCCATGGAAATGTAGATACTCATAACTGACATTTTTGTTCACGAATACACTTGTAACAACGTTAACACGTCATATTTGATACCTCAACGCGGTTGGACGTTTTATGACCTCATACACTACATTCCGAGCGGCAACCTGACTTAGATAAACAACCGTTTTCATTCGCTGTGCACCTGACAGGGCTGGCATGTCCAGCTCATCCGACACAGCTGGTGTCGGTACCATCCTCTCTCTCTCACCAACCCTTCCCCAGCAAGCGTTTTCCAGTTCACATCTTGGGACTGTCATTGGTTGCGAACACTGTCAAACCAAGAAGCCACCAGACTCTCTTACACGTGCTCAGGTTATTAGAGGACTGAAACCGGAGTGACACAACCCATCCGGCCCGGACTCACTTACACGAGCCAAATGATACACGGTAGCACCAAAAGGATTTTCATCTCCAAGACTTGTACAGCTTCATCCAGTAAAGGAATTACATGTCAAGGATTGCTCTCACACTAACCCATCCCTCTGTCACACCCCCACAAGCTTCCACTGGTTCACTCAGTGATCCACAATAATCACCACTGCTGTGCTATCAGGATTTTGATAAGTCCAAACACTTTGTTATTCGCTCAAATATGATGCTCTGCTATTTACGTCTCAAATGTATTTTTACCAGCGTCATTACCTTCTGATTATAAGTAAACTTAGCACCAATAAAAGCATGTATTAAGTGATGGTCTCCTGATGGGTTTCAAGCATATCCCAACTCAGAGTAGTTGCCTGTCTTCAGTGGGATAGCTATGTGGACGACACAAGTGGCTGGTCACTCCAGCCGCTTATAGAACACACTAGTACATGAAGTAAGTATGGAGTTGAGCAATGAATTGAGTAACAACTGACGATCCGTTTCGTGCGCTACACTAAATAGTTGAACACAGTTCAGCAAACCAGCAACGAATGCACTGCACTGTGATTGGGAATTTTTGAAGTTGAATAATCAGAAACTGTGCGAACTACTCAGAATCAATCGATTACCGTTTACTATTAAGTGAAAGCTTTTGCCCCACCCCCACAACAGGGTGCATGGGTATTCTTGTTTCAATTTAATGCACACGATACGCTCGTCGTTTGATCGAAGTGCATCTACATGCATCAACGTACGAAGAAACGTATCACAGTCTTCAACTTTTCAATAGTTGCTCCTTGGTTGTGCATCCGTTCTTGCCGATTGGTTAACAGGCAATTATATTAAGGTCAACTGATCGCATTTTGAATCATCCATGAGGCGAATCCTTGCGAATCAGACAAGCAAGAGGAACAAGACAGTCCAAAGGCCATCCTGGCAAGCTGGTTAAAAAAACCATGCTCCAATCAAATTACCCGAGCTATAATAACCGTGTTCTCTCTAAGATGTTCAACTTCGCAAATGTCAGTGTCTTATACGGCTAAGCACCTTCGTGAGTCCTACAAGATTTACACCACTGGAAGGTTGTCACACGGGACTTATTCGTCAAATCAGTCTTCAACTAGGAAAATTTACACAGTCAGCTAGCTACTATTCATTGGTCGAAAGTGGCTATGAGCAAGAGTATAGGTACCGGCATCAATCAGAGCAGAAAACGAATTCATAAATGGATTGACAATAACACAACGTTACGAGCAAGTTGTTATACTCTACGTTTCAACCATCTCAGGAGTGTTGTAATCGAAATCACATTAACAAAGAAACAGAGGTCACATGGGATTTGCCGTGGTTAGGTTATTCTGCGCTGCATCTGAACTGATCGGCCTAATCTTTTGCCTACTAAGTGGGGGTGAGACAGATGTAGATAAGACGCGTCTGTGTCTGGTGTCGTTCATCCATCCACGCCACACTGCAGACAGGGGTTTGCTATCATTGCGATTAATGCAGGCGTGTTGTGTGTAAATCGTGAGGGCTTCAACACAGTATCGCTCTGCATGGGAAGGCAGGCCCATGTGAATCACTCGGGCTTGATCAAAACCTACGTTGTGATTCTCTGACAATGCATGAAGTGCGATGGCCGAATCGTTCTCTAGTTTGCGAAGTTGAAGTGCATCTTTAGGATGATAACTCGTGTGCCTTTTGTGTTCGCCAACACGTACTTTCAGTTGTCTACTTGTCTCCCCAATGCAGCTGATATTGCAATCACCGCATTTGATTTCGTACACACAGTCTGTCTGATCATCTATAGAAACTGGATCCTTCGGATGCATCACCAGTCATTCTAAGGTATTACCTAGCCGGAATACCGTCCGTATGACGTACTCAGAAAGTATGGAACGAATTTTTTCAGACGTTTTTCCACGATACGGTATTTGCACGGTAGATTTGAAAGTTCTGTTCGTTATGGTCCCCTCCTTAGTTAACATGCGTTTAATTGTATTCTCAATAAACGCGTTTGGGTATTGATTAGCAGCGAGCATTTCTTTGACGTGGGTAATTTCTGCTGTTCTTGAAAGTTCTGTGGTGCAGATCTTATTAGCTCTATTAACGAGGGATTTGTTGACCGTTCTCTTCATACCGATTGGATGTGGCGAGTTAAAGTTGAGATACCGACCAGAGTGAGTTAGTTTGCGGTACACTGAAACCTGAAATCTCTGTTGCTCATCAACTTTCACGAGGCAGTCTAGAAAACTAAGTGAGCGCCCCTCGGTTTCAGTTTCCAATGTGAATACAATACCGTTGCATTTTGAGTTCAGAAACTGTAGGAATTGGTCGCGAGCGGCCCGTTTCATGACGACAAACGTGTCATCTACATACCGCCACCAAATTCGTGGAGGGCAGATAAATCCGCTCATCACTTGCGTTTCTAGGTGTCCGAGGAATAGGTTGGCTACTGTAGGTGCAACAGGGGAACCCATTGCCACACCATCGGTTTGCTTGTGTAGTTTTTTGTTGAATGTGTACAGGGTTGAATGCAAGAAAAGTTCAAGACCAGATACAATTTCAGAAGGGGATAAATTAGTACGTGCACCAAGAGAGTCATCATTACCCAATAATTCTTTAACAACATCAATGCTAAATTTCACTGGTACACTAGTGTAAAGAGAGGTCACGTCAAAACTAAGAAAAGTTTCGTCACTATATAATGTCACGTGTTAGAGTTTATCAACAAAATCAAAAGAATCTTTGACGTTGCTTACCAACTTGTTCTGCAACGGTTTGATTATGCGACTGATGAACTTGGCCAACTTGTAAGTTGGACTGGTAGTGTAATCAACAATAGGTCTAATGGGTATTTATGTTTTATGTACTTTTGGAAGACCATAGAAACGCGAATGACGGTTACTTTTTGGATTGATTATAAACCAGGTAGATTGCCCAAGTTTTTCTTTAATGCCTCGAAGGAACTTGCTGGTCTGTGCCTTGACATTATTAAGAAGTGCTTTGGCTTTCTGCTCATTTATCTGTTCATATTTTCCGGTAACTAAGTGCTCCAACACTTTCTTTCGGTAATCTTCTTGGTTAAGAATCACTGTAATGTTACCTTTATCGGCCTCAGTGACGTGAATCGACCGATCCTTCTTGATGGAACCAAGAGCACTCTGTTCTGCATTGGTTAAGTTTGAGACAGTTGGCTGTTGTCGTTGTAAAACGCTTGCAATTCGGAATTCGTTTCGCAATGCGCGCACCCATGAACACATTGAAGTAAGCGCGCATACGCGTTTGCTTCGGTCTGATATTTTCCTAAAACTATTTTAATGATAATGGATGGTATATTAGGAATTTTATTGAAAGTACTTTATTCAGAAATGTAATGTTAACCGATTAGCCTGATTAGAAATAAGAAAGAACAAAAAGACATTGGTTCTCATGAACATCAGAAAAATCAATAACATAGGACATAAGGTTTACATCCATTTAAAGCAAAACAGTAGGTGTACATATAGGTGTACTTGCTTTGTGTGCGCACCAGAGTTAATTAGAGGTGTATAAATAAAACACAAGAACGAACGAATTAGAAATAACAAATACTTAGACTTCTCAGCGGTTAATCAGTGTGACTGAAATCCGGGTTTTGATTCTAGGGTGTAGGGTCGTTAAACAGCACAACGTTAGATGAGGAGATTTGTGTGCAATAGTGCACATGAGGAAACACTGTGATTAAATTAGAAACGAAACTGTGAGTCAGCAAATTCGAAAAACGCAGGTGGCTTGAATTTACCGGCAGTACGAGTGGCGAGCCTCAGATCTGACAGTGACTCAATCTCACCTGAATGGATGCGAAAATAGTAGACTGCGTGTGCCGGACGGTTCAAGAATAACAAGGACGACGAAGGTGATGGGATCTTCCGAGGAGTTTCATTGTTTCACATCGACTGAACAATTCAAGAGTAGCAAACAAAATTTGGTTTGTAGGTAAAGCTGAGATGGTTGACTGTGGTCCAAAAGTGGAAGACAATAAAAGAGTGTAAATAATATTTAGCAGGATTATGAATGAAAAGGCAGGTAGCATCACGTCTGGTCATTTCAGCTCCTCATTTTCGAACATATCTCATTTGTGAATCAGTTCTCAGGATGCAAGGATCAGGCCAATATTCCGAATGAATGTTATGACATGACATGGATTTTGATGGTGACAGGTAAGCGAGCGGTGAGAAGTAGACTACCAAGCATAGCCACAAAACTAGCGCTAAGAAAAGATTGTTTAGGGTGTAAAGGTCAGTATGATCCACTTTTGGGTATCAGACTAATTGGGGGATCAAAAGTATGAGAAAGAGGTCTGCTTCGTCGTTTGAACTAATCGAAGTGCTCAAATCACATTGATCACAAATGGACTGCCAGGTACGTGTTGGTCACCCCATTTGACCATGATTAAATGTTGGCCCCGATCGCGTACCACGTAGTTGACTGCATATTGCCCCGAGCCGAGGTGCTTGATGTTGACTTCTTCACAAGCGACAACGGGTCCAGATACACCCACGTAAAGTACATCATGACCTAGATGGATGAGAAAATATAAATTAATTGTGGCTATGAAGGCAGTATGTTAGTTTATTACTTTGCGTTGTCCTTCCTAACGCAGTACACCAAGATGAATAATGCAGCATGGGAAGAAAGTTTACAATAAAATTCACTGACATTACCATGTACACTCATTCATTGTTGATATAGAATAACTTTAAGGGAAAACTTGTTGTAGAACTGATTTTGATAGATTAAACTTCAGTTGAATATAAGAACCCTGGATTCGCAGTCTCTTCCGTTATATCTTTTTACTAGCGGCCGTAACTTTGTGTCACCACGTTAGTTCTAATAAGTTTTTCCGAGCGTCAGTGCACTGGATATCGCACAGTGTATTGTTTTTTAGTCCTGGCTTATTGCGTCAAGGGAATAAAATTAGCCTGTTTTTCTTCTCTCCAACAAAGCCATCAGTTAAACACTTTGAGTTTCGTCATTTTTTACTGTTGTAATCAGATATTGAACCGAACCGCCTCAATCAGCCAATAGGGTAAACGATTTATACCTGATCAACGCTCATGTCAAATGAACTGAGTACAATAGATGAACTTCGTAGACCTGAATACAAATCAGCCCCACAAAAGTTGATACAGTGTGGTGGGTGTACTTGTTTTTGTGTGGGTCTAGGTGGAAGAAGATTCACATGGTCATCTTTACCATGGAATAAGGAGTCAGTTTTACTCTAATTCCCGACGCTGAGTATATTTGGAACTACCGTCTAACAGACCTCAATCTGTTGGCTTGCCTGACGTGAGTGAATATCGGTATGAGTCCTGTTCAGTACGAAATTCAAATGCACGAATCGTCATGGCTGACAAAGACAAAGGAGAGCAGGCAACCATTTACTTCCACATTCTAGACGTCGATACACGTGACTAAGTCAGGATGGTTAGCATCCGTTTGAAATGTTCTGTTTCTTTATCTGATTTCGCAGTTGGTGGTCAATTCCACACACATTAGAGTGGGTTACGGGCGTCAAGCAGTAAACAGAATTTCTTGTTCATTCATCAGTTTTCTTCGAAGCTGTTCACGGAGCCGGCAAACTTATATACCACACTAGAAACAATGTTTCTTCAAACAGAAGGACGTTATAACACAAAGTCAACGGGCTATTCTGTATCATAGTTACACATACACTGTTGAGTTCCTTTGCACGCGTACACCTGTATATCTTTTGTGTGTAGAATTGTCGTCAAGTTCTTTTTCAACATTTTCATTATTATGGAAGATAGATCATATTTTATAATTGTGGTTCACATCTGATTGAACAATTCCTGAACTTACCTGCTTGTGTAGCATTGACAGTGAACGTGTTGGTTTGATTCAAATAAGCCTGTTGCAGTCCACTTCCCGTACAAATAACCCGATTTGGTCGCGATTCAGTGACAGACCGCTGTGGGCCAGTTGCCAATCTACCTCCGGTCTCCACAACTACGTGGGTCGAGTCCGCAGTGAAGACGTCATGTACTGCATCACCAGTCACAAATGCCTACACAGGTGGGTCATGTAAGAAGACAAATTCATGTAATGCTTACGGCTTCCATGGTCACGGTCGGATCATGTTGAGCAGAAATACTGCCAAACTCAAATAGACTGACATAATACATAAGTGTGACTCAGACCACTCTAAGATGATAGTTTTCAAGAATTCAGAAGTTTTGATTTTGATACCGTTGATCTCTCAGTCCCTTAGTTTTGTTTATTGTCTCTTATAAATGCGCATTTGATAACCTATGTAACTGTACCGGTACGATGAAGAAGTTCCAAAAGCAATCAGTCGTAACATTTTTTATTCTAATGTGAGCTTCATCTCTACAACATAGTAACAATAATCAGTATAGAAAGCATCCTATGCCGATATCAAGATAAGGTTTCCACCTAATAGCAAACGTTAACAATCTCACTACTCGTAAGCGGCCTAACGAACACAAATAAGTAAATAAACACGAATAAATATTTTGCCATTTCATCACACTGGGACACCAGCGGCAATGGTCCAGAAAGAAGCCAGATGAAGTAAACTTAGCGGATACCAAAAGCTTTTTCGAGCCAAACTTACACTAGGGATCAACAGGCATTCTGAAACAAAACACCGTGAAACTGAAACAAATCTGGCAGTTCGTTCTGTGTTCTTGTAAAACTCCTTACAAATGAAATTCGCAATTGACTGGTTTACCTACTGTTCATAGAGTGTTTGCAAGCGTTTACCTACGCGTTATGAAATTATCTATGATCAACAGTAAATCAAGATAAAACAGATTGTGTGCATGCAGACGTAGCATACACTCACAAAATGAAAAGGGAGGCAGTAGACTAGTGTTATGTGATGTTAGTCAACTACGTCGTGTATATCAGCTAATCTGAAAGAAAATGACTTAGATTGGGCAATATACAGTAGTTCTACCGATTCATACAAAGAACTTGGCATGCTATTCGCTAAATGAATTGTGTACCGTATAAGTACCATGTAGGATAAAAGAACAAAAACTCATTCAAAATGAACAACCTCAAATGTTCAGTGACGGGCATCTACAGCCAGATTTTAGGTGAGATAGAAAGACCGATTTTCATGCTCTCAGGCAGGCTGTATACAAGATCATCAACCACACCACAATCAATAATGACTCACAAAAAATTCGTTTAAATACCTGACAGACGAACAAAAAAGCTTCAAGATGTTGTGTGGTGTCCAACACACAGACCATAAAAACGTGCATAACACTTAATACTGTTTGTCATATTCACTCTGTCCTGTATTGATCTCTTTTGCCAGTGAAGTGCAGGTGTTTACATTCTAAGTTCTTTGCCCGTGTTCGGTCGGTCAAATAGATCAACATTGTTGAACAAGAAACGTGCGCCATCGACAAATATGATAATCCACAACATTCTCACACATCCGTATCCTCAATTTTTGTGGGGTTCGAGACTTTTTATTAACTTACATGGCAGGTTTATGTTTACCATGCATAACTTACTGAATCGTACAAGCCTGCTGATGGAACTACTGAAAACAGTTCTTCCTGTATGAATACAATCTTTAACTACGCATCAGAAGCTTAGAATCAGTGGTTAACATCGATAAGCTTGAAACGGCTGAGCAGTACTGCACAAGATGTCATGCACAGTGATATTATTTTCGAAAGAAACCGATTGCTTTTAAAAATTCACCACGTACATTACGTAATGGGGGGCATATTAAAAAAGATCATTCTAGTCCGGTCTTATTTGAGAGGGCAACACAGTGGCACGAAGAACCATGAAGATGATATAGCAGAGTTTACTTTCCATAAATCAGCTGGGAATTGCAATTGTGCTAGTGGGTCAAAAGAAACGTTATAACTACGAGATGGTCAGTAAACTGGAAAAAACACAGATGGGCTTAAGAATATTGGTCGATTATCACTGGCCATTACCACGTTGAATTGATAAGATGTGCAAAAGTACAGTGTAGTGGAATATCTCCCCTGGACTATCCGTCAATTTTTGGAGACTCATTCAGTTGAAGCGGTGCTTCCAAAGTCGGACGACCTCCATTCCCTTTGAAACACCATTGGATCGTCCTCTCATAATGCACTCAATCGTATATCTTGAATCCTAATCGACTATATTAACTAACGCTTTCGGTTACCACTGTTCTGATTCTAGTACTCTGATGCTTCGTGCTCAATGAAGGGTGCTACAAGACAGCGTTTGAAAATGGCTGGCTGATCGTAGAAATCCGTGACTTATTGGCATGCGGTCTGGGAGGGATTTACTTGGAAATCAAAACTGACATTCAATGCCATTCAGTCAGCTTTCCACAATCAATAGTGACCCTCAAAACTTTCGAAAAAGACAATTGCTTATTTAACGCTAGCAGTAGAAACAAAGGTGTCCAATAACCTGAACAAATCTGACATCAGTTCTACGAAAACTTTTGTCACATATTAGCTGGGCGAATTCGCTGAGTGATAGGGAGACTTATTGAATAATGATAAACGATATTTGGAGTACACTCATCAGGCTTAAGTCTAACACAAACGGGACAGGTCAATAAAAGCAAACTAGATTCACACCTTGTTGATATCCTGGCCAACGTTCGGGATATCCAGGGCAGTATGTACATTATGCAAATCAAAGATATGAAGGAATCTGTATAGCATGTTTAACTACAGAATTTACTAAAGTCCTTTAATCAATTTCATAATCCGTTTACACTTTCACACGTTATTTATCTAAATGTAATGCCGTCTATGCAGCATCATATGTAACCATAACGAGCACGATCAAAATCAATGGGACCGACCTTAAACGGTGAACCGACTATGTGTTGTTGGTCGCCGTGTCTGATGTTGATCAAATACTCTCCTGGGGCCATAGGCAGATAAGAAAAGTCATAACCGTCTGGGCGTTCCGTACAATTCAACTGCACTTTGCTCGGTCCGTCAACAGTCACCGAAAGAGCTCCACTACCTGCTTGAGTAGTGTTGACGAAGAAGCGGTTGCGCTCACCTAAGCAAAACGGACAAGTAGATAGTTTTTCCAGTATACCATGAAAATCAACTTATCATAGGTGATGGTTGTTTGCCACAAGTGAGCTTTACTCACCGACTCTTCCATGTGATAGACCTTCACCAGTGGCAGTGACCAGGCCAAAATCATCTTGTCCTACAATCACACGGAACGGACTGCCGGGAATCGGCCTTTCGTCCATCAACACATGAACTAAATGCGGTCCATTCTCTTGTGGTGTGAAACGAACTGCGTGTTGGTCGACGTCAACTTGATGGATATAGGCTTCCGTTTGTGCCCCAGACGGTGCAATCACATAAGCGCGCATACGTCCAGTCATACCAGAATAGTTCACCGTGAAAGCTGTCGAACGTCCAATCTGTATGAAGGACAGGTTTGTGGTGTATAGAGTAAGTTGGATTCGCTAAGAGGAACTATTAAAATGCAATAAGTGTTATGACCGACTGCGTGTTCTCTAGTTGGTCAAAAGTTGATGCAGAAGTATCAGTTGAGTTGACTGCTGATTTTGTGACAACGAGGCAGCTACCGCAGACCTGTAGGCAGTAGTTACTTGTGCTTATTGAGGAAGCTTCTTTTCTGGTGCAGAATGGTCTTCGGACCATATAAACCGGTTGGAATTTTGGGGTAGTCAGTGGAAGCAAGAAGTGAATTACTATACGAATCCAAAGTTTGTAGATTAGGCATACTTTGGCAGGTGTAAATGTTATGCTTAAGATAGTAGTAGCAAAAGCAGAATACGTGGAATTACGAGAAAGCCTAAACCAAATTTTCCATTGTCAAGCGTATTCTTTCTTGGTACATCTTAAGTTTCCTTCCCTTGCTGATACAATTTTTCATCGCATAAATAAATTTAGTTTCAAAGGCTGTTTACAGGTTTGTATCGAACGGACCCCAGGATTATTCAGAACTAGAATAAACGAGCATTGAAGACTTTTATGAAAACACCTCGAGATTGGATTGAATATAAGTTTACGGAGTTCGCGTCCAAAGTCGTCGACCACGCTCTAGTAATTCCTATAAGTTATGTCTTTTCCAAGAATCTTGGCGATAATTGATATTTATCTGCATGGATATATTGTATATACGTTTTCCACTCCGCTTGATACTGAAGGTGTCGATTCAAACTCGGCAGCATTCCACATGAGTGTGTAGTGCTTTGCACACGGCGGATTGTATGCTTTTGTGAACAAAATTTTACTCAGCTACTGGCTTGAGTAAGGTTGTTTGTGGTTATGACAACAGTTTTTCATGTAACATCTGCGAGAAAGCTCTTCTAGAAGGAAATTCGATTCATAAAGAGTTACAATCCTGGGGTTCTGCTTTCAGGTTTGTCCGTTCTACTCATGGAAGGTTTTTTGTTAATGGACCCAGGTTAGGTTTTAATTCGAGGTGGCTTCGTTGCTCAGCTGTAAAACACTTGTGTTTGGGCATGATGTTTCTGTTGCAGATTCTAATGCGGCAGAAGTTTAGATTCTTTGCATCTAAGTCTGTCCGTTTTAGAAGTGTACGTGTTGTTGATTTCCTACATGTGAGATTCTTATTCGTTCCTGTTTGTTTTCCATGCAATGACGAACAGCTCTTAGAAAGGACGTTTTATTATATCATTTTCCGGTCTACTTTCTAAATGAGTTGACTGCTTTCCATTCAGCTGAACCAGAGATTGCGTGAGTAATCAGAAAATTATTTGGAACTGCACTGGATCTACAAGTGAAAGGTAAAATAAACTGTAAGTATGTACAGTCCTGAACTCCTTGAAAAATGGTGGTCGGTCTTACATCAATTAAATTAGCTTGCATTGATGACCAGACGAACTGACCTGCTGGGTGAACCAATGATATGTTTATGAGCAACACTTCAACCTTTCAGTTGCACTTGTGGGGCAGGAAAAAATCGTTCACTAAAGCACGGTCTTTATTGTTCAACTCAACAAATCTCCACACCACACTCGCGCTCGTGGTTATGAACCGGAATTCTAGTCTGCAACACGGCGAAAGTTTCTACTGACATGTGTGCACTTCTGCCTGATTTGTGTATGCGGCTAACGCTTTCTGTCGTGGCCGTTTTGTCTGCGATTCCTCGTTCGCTGGTCCAGTTTCGTTGAACGATGACTCGTCCAATCGCCCGTGTTGTCTGCGATCCACTTGCTGCGGGCTTTTGGACATACTTCGTCACCTCATTGAGGTATTTTACACAGGGTTGGAATGATGGCGCCTACAATTTGGTCACCCATCACACTTGCTTCTATGAGAATCTTACCTGACTGATTGTATTGACTTTGCTTCTGTTTGCTTCCCTTGGTCATCAAGTTACCAGTTGTGTGACTTAAAGACTGTGTCAACCTTCGTCGACATAATTCTTGGTGTGTTTGCAGTCATGTCTAGTCCCCGTTTGCCTTTATATGTAAGAGGTATATAACGGACA
>LUCH01000160.1:50607-150450 GCA_013368495.1 Paragonimus heterotremus
ACACACACGTTAATTATAGTTGAAACATTGAGTTCCCTTTAACCACTTCATCAGAGCAGAAAGAAGATATAGGACATGTTTTACGTTTGCGACTGATAAGACTAAATGAAATACAAACGTATCACAACGTATGTTTTCCTTCCGAAGTTGTCGAAAGTACCTCAGTGTTTCAAATTTAAGAAAAGTTTATCTCCTCACCGAACTCTTTGGCGAACTTGGCAAACACTCGTTTAGTTTTGGCTCACAGAAATAATCAATACGATATGTACCATGACTGGACAGACTAACATTAAGAAACTTAAAACACAACCACGCGATCATACAAGGTGTAAAACTAGGGTGTCTGCTCAAGTCCCAGTTTTCATGACTTTTTCTGGCGGAATAAGACGAAAATTGTTACCAACATTGATTCAACTCAGTCAACTAGTTCGTACGCCACGATTCCTCCTATCTACTTTTCCATCAGAATGTCGAACTGGCTCGGTCGACCTATTTTCGTTCCGCGTTTCCTCACAGTCCGCAGAGTCCCATCATTTTGATAAGGTGTGTATGGGAGGGAACTTAAGTCGTATAGCTCACCTAAAACCTCCTCGCCGTCTTTTGGTATGCGTTAGCCCAGATAGGATACGCCATCTACACAGTCACATGCAAAACGCACGTAATTAAATCTTCAAGCGCACAGTGGCCACCTTGCTGTCCACTGTCTGCATCCTGTACTACCTGGTTGGCTGGGTTACCGACCGACGGAGACCGGTGCAATACAGGTCAGGGACAAGACAACAACATCCCAATAGTGTGCATAACATTTGATTTGCACTGACATATATAATCGTATTAGCAAACGGGAAGGGATGCAGGTGGAAAGTTGAAATTCATGCCAACTACATCTTTGGGTGTTTTTATCATCTCTCCATGCCAAACGAAAACACGTGAACAACAGATCTACAGTGCATTTTGTAAGGAATCAACGCTACAGAAAGTCAAGCATAATTCCGAGCACTTTGGACTAATAGATTGAGCACGTTAGTACACCTACCTGAAGACCACGATCTTGAATGGAAGCGACACTCAATTGTCTAAGTTCCGGGCTGTAGAACGTACGCTCCATTGTCTCGTTTATCGTGACTTGGAATGGTGAGCCTGGAATATGTTCATCATTGAAACGTACGGAACACTGATATTCTCCAGGTTCAGTCACTCGGTACGAAATGCCACAAGATCCATCTTTGCGATCCTTTGAAATGAGAGAAACGGTGTACTTATACGAGTTTTGACGGGTCTGGATGGACCACAGTGTGCTTTAAAACAAAATGTGATACTTTTTCAGAAACTCGAATCACGTGTGTAGTCAGAAACGGAAACTCCACTCTGTTACACTGAATTGATGAATTTAACCGCCTGACAAACAGGCCTAAAAAAAGAAGCCCATTTGACCTTGAGTGAACACCCTTGTGTGGATTATGAGTGTAGATTGGATTGTACTCATCTTGTAGGGTGCAGTTTGCTACTGTTTTGTGTGGCTTTAGCTGAAAGTTAAACAATAATCGAATACAAACTCATTCGATAGAGGAAGTTGATATGGTAAACTGCAATGGTGTTGTAATAGTGTGCTCAAGTGTACCGTGATATATAGGCACGAAAACGTCTCTGACCGTCAACGTCGTTACAATACACCATACAATGCACATATTAGTCCTTCCAGAAACACTTACTTCAAAGTCGATTTCCGCTTTACTGGGACCCTCGATAGCTACCGACAAGCCACCTGCTCCTGCCTCACGAGTATAAATGCTGAAGTCATTCGGTGCGTAGGTAAGCCCGTGTTGAAGTCCCTGACCGGCAGCGCGTACCTTGTGAGCTCCTCCGTCAGTAATAGCACCCACAGTGAATTGGAATGGACTCCCTGGGTTGTTAGGTGAACAAGGGAAAACATGAAACTCATCAGCGATCAAACCAAGAAACAGCTTTATTGAAGTGAAGCCAACAGAACAGATGTTGCATAGCTATTAAAACATTTTCAGCAATGTGAGCACCGCTCACATTTCACGGTGTAGCAGGTGAACTAATCAGGTTGGGGGAAGGCGCAAGGACTACTGTTCAGTGTTTATTCTGTGAGCCTCACAAGGGAAAACAGAAATTGAAACTGATATCTTCATTCGAACAGGATATTTTGCAGAAGGCTATACAGCGACCTGGTGTATTTTACTTAAAGCGGATCAGTCAGTACTTTCACTTTTAAATGAAAACTGTCTTTGGATGTCAGTTGAATCCGGATTTCAACCTACTTCATCAATTTGACCTTCGTCAAGTACTTTATGTCTCAGAATCGGAGACAATCGATGTGATGACGCCTATTCGTCAGTTCAACTGTGCAGATATGGAAATCACCCATAGATCGAAGCAGAACGTTTCCAGTTTTCGAAATTAAAAGTTTATTGAGAAGGATGGATTACAGACCACTCTGCGACGTCCACGCCTCAAGTAGACAAAACTTTTGATGTTGACAACTGTGGCCAATCGATTGTTCGTGTTTGCTTACTGTCGTTTATAAGGCAGCTTTTACAAATACCCACGTGTGTGTTGACTTGATGGCGGATGAAATTACTTGTGGGTAGTGTGGCGAGTGGTAGAATCAAGCTATTCGTCACGACTTGTGATATATTTACTCCAATTCCCATCTGCACTCCCAAATATTGAGTCACACTGCATAGTCCACTCATGCTGTCGGAAATCTCATAGGTTAAAAATGAGCTGAATGCTTTCCGTGTCACAATTTCAAACTCTGTTTATAATGTATCATGAAGGATCATTACCAGAAGTAATCAATCCATTCGCCAACAAGCGTGTTCTGGTACTGTGCAGTTCGTCTCATAACAAACTGCAATGGAGTATCTGAAAGGCTTTACAAATAACTGTCGAAAGAAGTTGTCGTCAAGTCTATATTTAGTACAGACAGGCAAACTGAAATAAATCTACTTATAAACGACCCTTATTTTTGTGCACCGACTATAGTGAACACCGGAGCATTGTTTATAGGTAGATCAACATAATCAATGACAAACAGCCAGATGCTACAAGTTCGTCAGCAGTTTTCTGATGCTTGCTACAAACTCATACCAAAGATAGCATACGTAATTCTTGAGGATGTGAATAGCACTACCTAGGGTCGGTCAGTAGAAGACAATACTACATTCTTGCAAGGCTGGTCGACATACTATGGGACGTCCGTAACACGCCCACAAGTAATTCGTCAACGGACACATGATTTTCGTTTTCATTTGACACATCTTAAATGAGCATAAGGTATTTCAAAGTGAATTCTACTTAGACAGAGACGTCTTCGTTCTCACATAAATTTCTAGCAGCAGCAGCCTCATCCGAAGGAAGAGGGTTCAAAAATTCATTATTGATCGAGCTCAGCAGTATATGCGAATTATCTGTGGGTATGCACTGTGAAGATCTCATAAATTACTCTCATTAATCTGTTTAACGAGACACAATTGTCGCATATACATGGTTGATGAATACCATCATACCATTAAAAGTTCAAGTACTAACTATACATGTTTGCGTTTGGGCTTAAATTACAGATAGCAAGTGTCATAGCCCCGTTAAACCTCATACAATATGTCCGCTAGTGCACAGGTTCGTGGCCACGGTTCACGGTACTGGATACGCAAATAACAAGATGAAAAGAATTATCAGTGTAACCGAAGGATGTACCATAGTCTATGACCGCTTGTGTTGTTCACTACTGAAGCAGCCGGCTGACATTCACCTTGTGTTGTTAGTTATGCTCCCAGCCATTTGGGTATGAACACCCCTGGCACGAGCAACTTGTTATCGGTTTGCCCTCCCTATTTGGCTCATACTACGGCTACACAGACATGCATACAGACAGTGGGATGTGACAGATGTGAACCGTTCGTCGACAGACAAATAGGTTGATATCGTTCTTATCCGAGATGGTGCATACAATAATCTCCCTTGGAGTACACTGAATCAAGCCCACAACGTGGAACAGTGATTGGGTAATTGCTGAGAAACACGCAACCCACAATCTGTAATAACTGACTTTTTCTCATCCTGGTTACTGTTTCCATATCTATTGTTATAATTAGCGTGATAATCAAACACAGAAAACAGTTCTTGATCGCCACACTGTTGTTCTCATGCATACAGTTTTGTATCCTTGTGCTATCTGGATACAACAGTTGCCAAACACGTTTCTATCACTGTTCACTAGAAGTCACTTAAACATAGTGAGTTGCTGCAATTTCTGGAGTACATACGTGCTCTGTTCCTTAATACGTTGCAGGGATACCAGTTAATCTTCAAAGTTTCAATTATCATTTCAGTTGAAGGAAATTAGTATTTTAAGTTTGTGCGTAAGCCAGACTTACCTGCAATGTGCGAACCTCTGTGTCTGACAGAGACAGTGTGTACACCCATTTCTTGCGGAACAAATTTAATGGTATAATTTACATCGTCCACTGCGATCACGTCACATCGTTGCGTCACGCCTGAAGGACTGGTCACGTTAGCAGTCAAATCTCGTAGATTGACTCCTGATTTATAAAAAGATGTCGAAGCAAGAAAGCCTAGTAATAATGCACTTTTGATTCTGGAACTAAAAAATAACCGAACTACCGAATTTTATTAAAGATTCCCTGATGAGTTACACTATTGCTCCTGCTATTCGGTTGCTACTCCTAAGCCCAGGCGGAGTGTTCTGCAGATTTGTTTCAGACAGAAGTAGTACGCTCGAGTTTTTTTTCAATGTCGGAGATCGCCCGTGGTAAGTAACTCCGTCTTGACTTTCTAGTTGAAAAATACTGTGTAGCGAACAAGCTCGTTTTCAGTTATTCATCATCAGGCTAAATACATCACATTTATATCACGAATTTTACAGGGGAATCATTAGAGGGGGTAAACGGGGAACGGGTGGTTAATCAGGTCAATCAATTCAATGTCACACTGCAAGTACCCACTGCAAGTACCCACTTGAACCGAGTTGGCTTTCATACGCACAGTATTCATACAAAATGGCTACCCAGAAAGGTTTTTAAACAGAGCTATGCAACAGCGGGGTGAAAGGGGCCAGCTGTATCAAGCGGAAAAGAAAACTGTACACATCGGGTTACCCTTCAAGAGTGACACGTTAGCTGAAACTATTACACGTGGACTCACGAGGGCAGTTAGTGCAATGTTCTACGCGGCTAAACTACGCGTCCACTTCACATCCAATCCGGTTTTGTGCCCACGACTAAAAGATAAAGTGCCTGTTTCTGCAGCCTCATTTTGTGTATACTCATTCACTTGTTCCTGTGGAACCAGTTATGTAGGCCACACGACCAGACGCTTATCCGAACTGGTCTGGGAACACCACCCAACTTGGTTGAACAGTGGTATAACGAAGTCTGTCAACAGTGCCATACTATCGCACCTGGTGGATTCGAATCACTCGGTCAATGTGATGGACGCATTTCGCCCAATCTACCGAGTTAAAGCCACCTAATTGAAGACAGTGAAACGTAGGATTCTGTCCACAGCTGAAGCCATTGGGATTCGCCTGTTTAACCCACCCCTGTGTTCCCAGAAACGTTTTGTTCAGGCGTTGGATCTGCCATGGCCAACCCCACACCCTGTTAGTCTGTCAAGACCCACGGTTCAAGTGGGTACTTGATTGCAGTGTGACATTGAATTGATTGACCTGATTAACCACCCGTTCCCCGTTTACCCCCTCTAATGATTCCCCTGTAAAATTCGTGATATAAATGTGATGTATTTAGCCTGAAGATGAATCACTGAAAACGAGCTTGTTCGCTACACAGTATTTTTCATGACTACGCTGGAGATTTCTAGTTGAACTCAAGTTGCAGAATACATTAGGTGCGTGTGCCGATCACTACTCACTAAGTGGAATTGCATCGCTGTCCCCAAGAGATTATCAACAGTTGCTTACTAATAGTGCTCAGATTGTTTTACCGCCTGGAAATGAGTTGAGGTAATTATTTCATTGACTCTGCTAGATGATCCCAACGTGAAGCATTTTATCTCATTTTGAAATCACCGACCTCATCGGATTTTTTGGACAATGCTTGTGGATATGAGTACGATGAAATACGATGAAAATTAACAGTCAATGAGCAAGAGTTACGTTCAAACAAAAGTTCAATTCGGATATTTGTCGCCTAGCATAATTTGACTTGTGTAGCGTTCACCATGTGGATGAATCAATTGGAAGCTTACTGAACTGTTCAAATTACTCTGCGTGAATAAGTATTACGCCGTGTCAATAAGTGTAAACACAATAGATATGGGATGCTTGCAGGTGTCTGTGAAAAGATCGCCTCTGAAACGGTTGCTTCCAAAACCAGAAAAATATAAACAGAATGAAAAGTATGACGGATTCGCAACAATAATAAGTTGTCAATGATAAGGAGATCGATTTAATAATAACTATGGCTAGAAACCGTAGACACCAATTGATTCGACTACGAAACCACAACCAGAACTAAACACATTCACATCAAAGCTCATTTTGTACCCGAGAGTTAATCTGATATTATACCGAACAGCCGAATACTGGATTTCACTAAGGCTGTCATGGATCGTCGTATGAGTGTTACTCATGAGTAGTAACTATGCATTACGACGTTATGAAAAGAAAACAAAGCTACATGTGTTCAAATGGACCCGCGGTTCCAAAACAACGATGAAATTGTATGTCGAATGTATTATTCCGTTTATACTACCTACTGGAACGGGAGGACATCGATGACAGACTGAACAAAGTCGTAAGGAATTCAACTGAAGTATCATATCGTATTAAAGAGAATAGCCCGACTACATTTGCGCGACCACCAGGTTGTGTGTAGGTATTTAATCACTGAAACTCTGCCGTATACAAAATCCGTAGTAAAGAATAGTTTAACCTGTTTTAGACGTTTTATGACACGGTCAAGTCTTTATGCAACAGGTATGTGTTCAACGGAAACACTCTGTAGTTTGTATTTCCCTCACATGATAAACAGGCAGACTAAACTAGTTGAACTGAGAAAATGAAGTACTGATTGGTTTCCACTATTCGGACCCGAAGGTAAAAGTGTAACTTACAAAGTAAGACAACCGCCTCATAGCATATATGTTGTATCGAAATCATTAACTGGTTCACTCGACCAGAAGTTCACACACCAGCCAGGAAATAATGACGGCAAAATTTCAAGACAAAACATGAACTGTTTGTCAGAAATACCCTTCACTGAGGTGGAGCAAACAGCCTGTACTGGATACTCAATACTGGGTACCGTGCTAGTGGCCATCTGGTTCACTACAGTTTGCCTGCAAGTTTCAGTCCTAATGTTGGGGCAAACCTCTTTCTGTCACAAGAACACTTTTCAGTACACTCATAAAAAATGATCCGTCATATCAGGTGCATAAGATGCTTTAAGACAAGTCAAGCGCATTCTTCACCATGATGAGTTGAAAGAGTTTCAGTGGTCGACAGCATGCTGAAAATTCACCCTTCGGGGTACACGAAGCATCGTATTGAATTGGCTATGATAAGACCTAGATGGTAGGCTATCTGTATGTCACTGGGGAATCAGACACGACACTCAGTCATACAAGGGTTTCAGCTTTAGCGGCATACAATGTTTATGCCACACAACCGAACGTAAAATAACTAGTGAGTAAAGAAGGTAAGCGACCGGTGAACAAGACGTCTGACATTTCTCACCACAGAATTACAACGTTATCCACTACAAGATGTAAAATACACTTCAAAGACCATAACACTGGAGTTTGAACGGTTACTTAAGTACCTCTAGAGTGTTGATTCCCCCTATTCAAGTATACAGTTAGTATCTCACCTTAGGTTTCTAGTTGACATGATGTGCAACCTGGAAAACAATGATTCATCTGACCTATAGCCGCGATAATTGCGTGTCGTTCATCTTGAAAAACATCGTGTGATAGTCTGTAAACGGTGTTTGGATTACCGTGTAAAAGACTTTCTGAGACTGGGTTCAAAGCTGTGATATTTGGTTTTATCATCTGCGTCTTGCGAACCCATCCACGATTGCGTCTTGTCGTTACATGCTTGTTCTACCTGTTTATCTGTCCATTTCCACAGCAGCAAATGTCTGATGATCCATAATCCAGCAGCGCGTATCAACTGCGGATAGGAAGGAGCAGGTTGCTCATGCCAATGGCACCAGCGTTTGTCATTTGTGTGGCAATGTGGTATTCACAAACACAAAAATTGTTCACTGAAGAACCCACATCTCCTCACCTGCCCTCAGCAGAGTGTAAGTGACTTCTCTCAGTCAACATCGGAAACTTCTGTATTTAGTGTTGGTCGGTCCTTAGCGGAATCAATTGGTAAATCAACTTATATCTACCGGGTAATGTATTGCACAGTTAATTTACTCCACATGAAGTAACACACACCTGTAGCACCATCCTATGTTGCTTCTCTCGTTGGCGAATAGAACAACACTGTTGTGGACAAGACAGTTGATGATCGTTTGAATCCACTACTAGATGACAGAGTCAGATGACTGGATTGGTTCACTTGAATTCACTAAAGTTTAAATTAACCATGACATACATGGAGTTTAAACGACAGCATTTATAGAGAAGCCAACCTTAGATATCACTGACAGAAATTGTGAATGATCGAGCAGGTGAGTTAGGTTTCTTAAAGACAAGGAGAAAAATTAGCTGCACACCTGCTGCCCCAGAAGCATTAGTGGTATATTTTGATTCCGGTTGTCATCAGTGGCTCACTTTTTGTCAGTTTTTGGTTTATTGGACACCGAAGTAAGTTTGATTTAACCCACCCATGTTTTACTGTGGAGTTACACTTCCAGAAGGTGAGTATGAGAACCGTTTAACATATTGAGAGTAGGCTATAATAACTGTGTTTATTATAATAAGGCTTCCGGGGAATATCTGCTTGTAGGATGAGGTATTTTTATCCTCGAAGAGGGGTGGATGGAAAAAGAGAGATTTATTGATCGCAAAGGAATCCCAAGTTCTTGGCATCGTTTGAATTTCCCGACACTACATTCTCGAGTCTGTACGATTTCGCGGGTGTAATCAATGGCCACAAATACGTAGAACTGCTAAGTGGATTCTTACTGTAAATGTTGGAAACTATGGGTTACGTACAACGTGATCGCGTACACTCTAACCAGTATGGATTAGCCGCACATTTCACAAGGTATGTAAGCTTATATTTGAACACCGCCTATTGGATAAATTGGATTAGAAGGTGTGCAACTGTTTCATGGCCTTTAAGTTTTATGACATAACTCATTTGAAATTCCATTTGAAATCGCATGAGCTTTAAGGATGAAAGGTTAGAATCAGCATTAAATCGTAGAACACTTCTTTTACAACAAGGGAGGGTTTTTCAACCACACATTAATGCGAGAGGTGTACACATACTTTTTGATCAACAAGTTTAATATCCGGCATTATTTTTGTTTACGACAGTTCGCCTGCAAGTCTGCTTTCTTGAACACGTGAGGCAACCCTATTCCGAGCTGCACCATTTTGTTGCAAGGACTGTTGATATTACTGTCCAATCTTTACCTTGTTCTCCGTTGATGGTGGAGGATGGAAAGAGTAACTGGTAATTTATGGATTTAAACAACCGACTTAAATGTGGCTATTATTAGTGTAACTTCTCTAAATATTTTACTCACGGTGGGTTATCGACTTCAAGCTAAAGCGTGGTGTTGTGTAGCAAGTATGTTTTACCCATAATAATGGGATGGGTGTAGAAAACCCCATCGCTGCAGACATACTTTTATCAACGTGGCCGCCTCCAGAAACCTCGATAAGAAACACCACTGGCTATCATCTCTTATGATCTTATGATTGGGGGCATACGAACAGCCAACGGCATACAGTAATATTGATAGTTTTCGCAACTCAATGAAATCGACGCAACACCACACACGCATCTCGCAGGACTTTCAAGTGTGCACACTTCGAGTTGCTTGCCTGCTGTGTTAGCTAGGTGATCAAACTGAGCCGGATGCTTAACAGAATCGAATGACCAACATATCTTGTGTTTGTGAAGCTGTTATACAGTGACCGGTACTTTGAGCGAGGTCGTCTGATGCTTTCTCTTTTATCGCGATTTATCAAGTGATCAGATAAACCGCTTATAGTGACGAACGTGTTCACCAGATTAAGCAGTGGGCGTCCCACATTTTGGGTCCACTGAGATGACACAAACTAACGCATTTCATCTGACAATGGAGCACTGATATTTAACGGTCTGCTGGTGCAGTGAATCTGCCGTTAATGCAACAGTAGCTGATACACACTTGGTCTACTGTCTGTTGGGATAAAATAAATAAAACCACGGTGGTTATCTGAGAAAGAATATTGGGATTCGGTTAGACACTTTGTCGTACTTGTCTACTCGAACTGAGAAGTCGTGCTATCTCTGAGGAGGCACTGGATGCCTTGACGATTCAGTACCGTACGATAAACAACACGCTAGCCAGTTTCGATGGCAATGCGAGCGTATAAGTCAAACACGAGCTGGATGCAAGTAAGGGGTCACCCCGTTTTACTTTACAGTCCATGACTTAATCTCATTGTGTGAAGGAACTCGGTGGAGTATAAAACTGCACTGAGATTGGAGGAATCCAATCTGAGGTGTTTAATTGTCTATCGGCTACTTTCTGTAGGTCAAGCTGATGGGATAACAGTCTATTGGTGCAAGTGTCTTTTAATAAGCTTGAAGCAATTAGTTCCCTTAACCATCTGAAAATACAAATCAGAAGTTCTGTTCGTCGGCTTGAAATAATTTTGCTAGTTTAGTTTCTTTTGTCACAGAATTCACGCACGCGTCTGATGACAATAAAAAAGTGGCAACACTCCACGATTTTCGTCTTCGGGTTTGAGTTTTCAAATGAGTTTACGGAACTACCTGTCTCAAGTTTCATAAACGGCCCTCCCTTAAAATAGATAATTAAACGGTTTGTTTACCTGCTTAACCGTAAATGCAGAATGGCACGTTAACGTGAAAGATGCAAGTTCCTGGGTCTCATCTAAGTTCTTAATCGTCAGTCACGTTCACAAAATTGTGTGACGGCTCCACCTGTGGCCACTTTATTTGAGGATTAAGGTTAACGGTTGTGTTGTTTACATTTTGTTTCTTTTTCAGGTTTGGGTGGAAAGCTGTCCGTTGTCTCCTGTAGCGCTTTGTACAGCCTTTTTGTACAGCATAATATTCATTGTTTTTCACATTTTTCACCTTCTTCAAATTCACATGTACACTCGTTTAAATCATGTGAGTTGATTCAATTAACAATACAAAAAAAACACACTTCCAAGGTCGCGAGCCCTGTGTTCTTTCTCTGCGTTCTGTGTCACATGTGTACGGATTTTGGGAGAATTAACGGCTAACGGAATCTGCATTTGTTTCAGCAAAAAATTCCAAATTCATCTGTCGTCGGAATTATCTCCGTTGTGACCTCTAAAGTTACTTGGGAACCATACGACGGATTACATCATTTGGATACTTCATTCGGTGTGGTGGAACTCTAAACGACGCACCTTCACGTACTACTGTGAGTCAGTTATTTTCATTTTTCGTCACTTTTTGATTTCGTACTCACTCCTAAATTGTATATAGCGTTTAGATCCACTACACTCCTTATCTAAAACCAAATTCTAAATGTAGTGATAATTGGTGTAGGACGTTGTTATGGATGACGTCGCTTTTAACATGTCGTTACCGAACGGGCTGTCAGATATGTTAACCTGTATCTAAAGTGCACTCGATGGTAATTAATAAGAATGTGGCATACTGCAAAATCCTAGATCTAACTAATCACAATGCAAGGACCGTATACTGACCTATTTCAGTAAAATTATCGCAAATGTCATCTTCACTTCTACAAACGCGGTGTTCAACTGACCTCTGTTTAACAGACTTTAGAAAATTGTGACAAGGCGATGTTAGTCTCCAACTTTCAAAACACTGTATTTACAGTATTATAATGGATTAAATCGGCTTTTTTGGCTTTTCATCCAAATATTCAGCATTTTCTGTTTTCCTGATTGTTACTAGCTATATGTTCATGGTTGGGCGATCGAATTTGGTGAGACAATGAGAGATGGGTGACGAGGTGTCCTGAGGTTGTTAAATTCAACATACGCAGACGACCACTACAATAATCGAAGGAACGCGACATGTGTCCAACATTTTAAAAAGCAAAGTTTTTTTCCGATGGAAGATAATGTATACGGATATCTTATCTGTAATTACTCTCCAAATTCACGTCAAGATTGAGACCATACATGGACGTTAATTTGCAGAATTCTTGAGCATAACCCGAAATTATAATATGAACCGTTTGTTCCACTCGGAACGCATTATTAATAAAATCAGGGAGATGCCCTTTCTATTCGTGTCTGAAGCCCTACTCCCTTTCGTATCACCGGTAATGCGTAGCGTACATCAAATAAGACTTAGTTTGGTTCATCAACGAACTTGATCATGAATGCGTAGACTATAGGTAAAGATGAGCCCAATGTTGGCTGAGAACCACAATTTTCAATTTATCTGAGATCGATCGGAACCTGTGGACTCTCGTACCAACAATTTATTTTGCGTGGAATGTTGGTTAAAAAAACGACGTTCTCCTTTCTTGAAGATGGAGCAAAACTTTCAAATCTTTGACTGAACAATTCGTTTCCCGGTGAGCGTGTGCCAACTTATCCTGTTCGGTTACATTGAAGCGAACAGCACGGGCGCCGGTGGCCTTGACCTGATAACACTTCTTCACTCCAGTTTGAATGATGACACAATCGATAGGCACCTGCATTAGGCCAGGTTGATTACGTTGTATTGCTTCGTTTTGGTGACTTTGATTGCGTATGCCTACCTTATCAGTGTTTCAAACTTACATGCTTAGGACAATCCACATTTATTTTGCCTGGTTGTCGTTCGGAAAGCTCCTATTCTGTTATTTTTCTAGTTGCCAATAAGCGTTCATTAATCGTTAGTTATCGTACACTGTTATTGATACTAGTACCGTAACGTCTACAGTTTGACTTACATTTGATGTTAGATAACAGGGTGGTCTTACGCGTTGCGTTGAGGAACGTGACTCAGCATTACATGTGAAGCACGCTTTCTAAGGCAAAACACTGTGACCGAAACGACCGCATGCAGGACAGGGAGACAGCAAAACAGATAATGGCTAACTGTATTGTTCTGACAAGAGCTGTATATACCGGTATAACCACAATTCAAATGACATACCGGGTATTTTCAAGTTCAGCTCACACTGACTACCCACATGAGTAACATCAGCTAACTCGCGTTGCCTCGTAATACGTTCCATCATGCGCAAGGACGGTTCGCCACCTACATGGACCACATAGGGACTTCCTTGCACCAGTTGATCCGCGTATTTCACGTTGATTATGTACGTCCCAGGTTCTGTTGGTCTGTATGTTACCAGACAAGTTCCATCGTGGTTATCGTGACATTCGATATCTGCTTTGCTCGGGCCCTCGATAGACAGACTCAAACTACCATATCCTGTGAAGTGACAAGAAGAGAAAGTAGCATTTATCTCGGACAAGTGTTGTAAATAAATGAGACTGTAGGATGAAAAATTACAAATATTTGAACATCATAGATGCGTTTACAGTATCCTTACTTAGATCAAAGACATGAATCAAAAATTCACATGAACACCTCATGATAGACATCGATTTTTTGGGATATTTCCGAGTTATGTCACGCCACTTCTCAAAAGAATATCTTCGTATACCCCGACAGGAACCTAGCTTGAGTGTTATGACATGGAAAGAATTATAGACATAGGAGTTTACATACATGGGTTAGTTGAAGGTTCCAGTTTGTCGGCCAACCAATGAGGCAAATATCAAGTGATTTACTAGAAAGTAAATGAATCAGAATACTGAAATTTCAAACGACACAAAGCTTCCGCTTATATGTGAAGGAAAACCGACATCTCGTTTATAGATTTTCAGCGGTGTCTACAATAGCGGTAGCCGCCGGGCGGTGGCAATGTTGGATTATGATTCACTAGTCTCTAAATGTATTCCAGGACCCTGATTCAATCATTTAGGTTGTTTCCCTCAAACACATTTTCAAACAACCTGTTTTACTATGCAATGAGTAAAATCAATATAGTATCCGACTCCTTCTAAATTGCTCACATTGACTGACCTCCTCTCAGGTTGCGCTATCTTAAAAGAGGACGTTGACTGGCTTCGCTTCCTCCAACTTTCAATTATATCACAACAGAGACTGACATCTATCGTGCGTTCTGGATTAATGAGTGAAATTCAAACACTGGCGATTTGGGGAGCAGCTTCGGTGACTGGTTTGAGTGGACTAATACACACAGACAGAAACCTAATAGCGTTCTCCTATATTAACTTACTAGGTAATCTGAGTCATCATTCAGTTTGAAAGAGACTCAGTTGTGAGAAATGTTGATCTTGACTGTATTTGAACCAGCGGCAACTACTCCAACAGCTAAGCTATAAATCTACGCTGAGAGCTGGGAAATTTCAAGTTTGGAATCTGTTACCCACCCGTTCCATTGCTTTGTATGGAATCCACTAAATGATCCAGGAGATCGACTTCCGCCGCAGGATTTCTCAATCAGTTCAAACTGGCATCCACCAGCGCCACTGTTGAGTGATGACTCCCTACAACTGGGTTCCTCCTAAATTATAAAATCTTCTGAACTACTCACTGTCAAAAAGTGCATCAAAGCAATTGCACTAGTAGGTACATACTGCATCGTAAATTATAGTCGTTTTGCACGAAGTTTTGAAGGCTGTCATCTAGTCTTGAGCTTAATTCACTTACAGCCATCTTGGTGGTACTGATTCGACGAGTATGCTTCATGAACCAATTAAAATACAGAAACCACATTAAATTAACATAAACCCCGCTACTCTTTTAACATCAGCTAGTGTGCCACGAAAAATCTACAACGTCGCTGGATATCTCGTTGATACGTGGATCACGATTAATCGCACAAACCTCACTATCTAGGTCATGCCGGATGACAGAATTACAAGTCATCTTAGCAATAGCCGTTTGATACGTGCCTATTTTTAATGAATGAACAAAAACAGTATCAAAAACAATCAAGCAACGTCTCAAGACCACTTCAGCAACTGGGGTATTAGAAGAAATTTGCCCAACCTGATTCTTCTGTTCCAAAGCATTTTTTCAATACGTTCCTGATAGCTGACTCAAGATGGATTGAACTCAGATGATACTAGCTCAGTCAGGAGAATTTAATCAGTAGATAACAGCCGGCGGTAGCAGCTTCATTGCATACTCTCAATATTTTTGATCGGGTTTGCATCAGAACTATAAGTTACCTGGTCTAACATACACTGTACAAATCAGTCGTGTTTTTATGGCGTGGGACATGTGCAACCATGTAGTGTTTTGCTAGAGACCTACGGTTATTTGCATATGTGACATGATAACCCCTATCGAATATGTTGATATAAGGAAGGATACTGTGTTCACTTTTCATGATAACTAGTCCACTCTATTGCCATTCAAACTATGTCACGTACCATTACTGGTTGCCCGTCATTCGTCTTCTTATCAAAGTTTACACAGTCCCCTTAAATGCTGCGTCAGTACCACCCACATTTGCGAGGGTTATCCAGAGTGAATTTCTTTACGTCTTTAGTGTTCCCGTGTGCCCACACAGTTTTTACTAACTGACGTGAGTTGCCACTTCCATTACGTAAGACTGGATTTATTCAGGATTCATGTAGATTGGCACATTTGTCTTTGGATAGTCCATTCCGGAACGTTCTTAAAATGTCCATCATATGTTTTTGAGGAGAGTTCTAGAACAACGTTCGATTTCAACGGAAAGTAACTCCTTGCTGCAGTTCAGGTCAGTCGAAGGACTGTGAATTAGGTCGATTCGAATGTCGTCATCCTTTGTCAATATTCACGCGGACAGCATACCCTGAATCCTGAAATTGCTTGATAATCTCGTATATGCTCCGGTGCGTTTCCGCAAAAGCGGATATGTAACTATACAAGTCTGTTAAGTATTGCGCTTTTTGGCATCTTAACAGTAGAAATAACTTATTTTCACGGAATGACTCCACGTGATGACTTCTCATCCATCAGTCAACTGTCGATTTATCCAGGAGAACACAGGATTCAAGTGTTCACAAGCTCCACGACTGACATATACTCATGTCATGTGACGTCACTTCCGTCACGCGTTTGATTCATGTGGTTTGTGCAAATAGGTTCGAGCGATGACCACAAAGCTCTGGAACAATCCCTATTTTGTGGATTTCTTCAACTCACTGAGAATACATCACTACTGAAGAAATTTTCTTCATCATGACGTGTAATCGGTTCAACCAGTCGTATACAAACGTGTCCGCTTCATGATTTACGATAGAAAAGGTTCGGTTGGCTTGCAGTTTCTTCGCGGAGTTCACCCGGGTTTTGCTAAACAGTGATAACGATTTATATTTTCACATTCAAACAAACACTGACCAATTCACAGGTCAGAAGAAATGTTGCGTCAACATATTGCTTCACCTTTGCTTAACTGAAAACCGTTATGGTGAACTTGTGTTGAGAGATCTTCAGAATTAGGAAGCAACATTAGCTCAAGACAGTAATGTCTGAAATATAATCACATTGGGGAAAATCAGTCATAGAATGACAGTGTTTCTGCGAGGTATGTGATGAACCGCGTCACACAGTGTGTCTGTTTTACAAATCCACGTGAGCAACACTCACGTCGGTCTCACTTTCAATGAATAAGTACTCACGAAACAGTAAAGGCATTAGGTGTGGTTGTGCACGGCACTTTATAGGAAAATTCATCAAACCTGCAGAAGGTACTGGACAGTAAACACTGTAAATCGCAAACTGTATCAGAAATTGAATGTTAATTACGTTCGGAATGTTTCTACCTCATACAACTGACGTTAGAAAAGTGAAGTGCGTGGTTAATCGTTAATCAAACCTGTTCGGGAATTACTTTGCCTCAGCACAGTAACTGGCAAAAAGACGATTTTTTAGCGCGAATCATGAAATTTTCAAGAGCGGCAGTCGCAAGTGTTTATCACATTGGCATATGGCTAATCTTGAACACAGAATTTTAGGTTCCCTGAATGTTTACCCATCATTGCTAGTGTTGTGACCGCAAAAGACGCTTGGCCAGAGAATTCGTTTATTGAGCAAACTCCTGCATAGTTCATGTCAAAAAGCAAACCACAAACACGTACACTCATCTGCACGTCAGACGTGCAATCACATACATTGGGTGGTAGGGCGTTGTCATTCCCTTTGGTGACACCTCTGCCATAGTGCGTATACACTATTCCAATAGTCTATTCTTGTCCATCCTCTTCCAGGCGTTCGGAGCTTGCTCTTTTGTTCCTGAATGCTGCCTGTGGATAATATACTACTCGTGAGTAGTATACTACTCACAACGAAACTGCCTGTCGTACAACACTAGTACACTGGCTACCAGACATCATCAGGCGCTTCATGTGTTCAAAAGCGGTCTGTCTTCACGCTGAAACCACCAGATCTTGTTATTTTCGACTGCCTGCCCAACCAAATTTTCAGCCGAAAAGATCCACCTAATCCCTTAGGCGATAACTTCTGTCTAATGGATTTAAGTTTCAACGTTTACTCTCATTTTCACGGCCAACTATAGATCGTGATGTTCGGACCGCCATTTCAAGGAAAAACGCGAATTATACCACAACATTTGTTAACCGAAAATAATGAGTTGCCGACCCTGTTGAAAAATCAATTTTTACTACTTATATGCCGACCTTCTCAAGACTGAGGTCAAGTCAAATTTGTTTTGGCTATGTGACGAAGTTTCGTTAACTATTACATGAGTACCCGGGAATTTTCCTTCCAGGTTATTTTAACTTGACTTGGAAGCGGTTTGCTGATAAATGCCATTCGAAGCACCTTAGATACGCACAGATTTGTGTCGCAACTCGAGCACGATAGTGATCAGTTAAAAGTAGTTGAGAGATGGTCTGTCTGGAAAACTGAATTACAACTGATGCAAGTGTGTAAAGTTTTATCACTTATTCAGTTTCTTACATCGTAATGGGGATGGCAGGACACACAAAGTTATATTATGCTTTGTTAGCCTGTTTTTACTAGGGTGTTTGTTATCTAACTGTTTTTTCAGCCACTAACACCCGCGTTTTACGACATCACCACTGAGCAATTACACATCCATTCGATCTGAATAAAACACTACGAAAGTAGCCGTCTGACACTAAGTTTGTTGATAACACCCTATTCATCATCACGTTACGTTGGTAGAAAATCTATAACTATCACTTGCTACCATACAATAGAGAATGTTCTTCGAACAATGTAGTTCTTTGGGTGTTTCTGTGCGAGCTTGCCATCCAGTTTGATGTAAGGCAAATGGTGTAAGGTGTACAACTAACGATTAAGAGTTTAGAAAGTAGAAGATATATATATATATGTATATAGTATCTATAAACTTTATTTGAATAGAAAATCGACGTTGCGTGATTAGGAGGAAGCCGCTTGGAACAGTACACCTACTTACCCGCATTGCGTGTATCCACTGTGAATTGACAATTCTGATTGGCAGTTCCTTCGCGAAGGCCATTCCCATAGACTCGAACTTTCGAGGCGTTACCGATCTCGCCTTCGCCCACATAAATTTTGAACGGACTGTTCGCAATATGCCGTCCATTTCGAAATACGTTTACGTAGTGATCACCGATTTCACGCGGTGTGAAAGAAATACCTGAGGACAGAACAGTGTGAGAACTTGAGTATTTATCACTACCAACGGTTGGACTGATGGTGTAATCTGATTCACGTACTTGATCGTCAGTCTGTATGTAATCGATTGGGGGGGGTGTCAGATTATGGCTTTGTTGCTTACACTGGTTTTTCAATTATTTAACATTGATGTCTGTCCGTGTCAATATTTGCTACTTCCTGCTGTCACTTGGCGCTCGTGATGCACTTCTCTTGTCACCGTCACAAGGTCTGATAATCTGCACGGTTCTGAGTGATGCTGGTTGAACAGTGAGCACGCCTTGTACAGAACTCCCGAACAAGCTATCAGCCTTAATAACAGCATACCTATCACGATTATGAAAATGAAACCATGCTTAGCTTCTTCTTGTAGGTCCCTCCCACGCCGCAGCGTCGATACAAATTTGTTATTTGGCTTGTTAACACACGATAAACTGAGTTTCCACCGACTACTAATCGGCTGCACTATTATACAGTAACAGTTATTTCTTATGGAATTCCGATACGACCCACTAGTGTTCAAAAAGAAAATCACAAAACACAACATATCTTCGTAAACTAATCAGTTCCCCTATTTTGTTTTGATACTTTGAATGTGCCCAGTTTAGTCATGAGAAGAAACGCGGAGCAAGCAAGCTCGTTTTCGGTGTTTAATCATCACGCTACATAAATCGATCATTTGTTTGAGTTAAACCAGCTGGTCAATCAAACCGGTTCGTTCAAGCCAATCTACCGAATATGTGGGATACAATCGAAACGGGTCAAGGATCGTATATTGTCAATGGCAGAGTCCGTTTCAAATCGCCTATACTCACCACCACCGTGCGCTCAAAACGGCTAGTCAAAACGTTGAGCTTTCCATGGCCGTGAACGGAAACCCAGTATAGAATGATTGCATGGATAGGACGCATCTCCCGCAGATTTTGTATAACTCACGTGATCAATGTTATGTTACTAAGTCTCATGACTTAAACCAGAGAGAAACCTTTTTGATTTATTTTGTCCCCAAAGTAAAGATCATCCGTTGATTCCATTAAAACGATTTCAACATTATATCATGAAAAAATCTGAGTTTCAAATATCTATCTGAACGATGGCTCACAGAATGACTCATTCCATTAAACTCATGGACATACTACAAGTTTGTCGGAACTGCAAAAATGTCAGGAATCTTAAGTGTTCCACACTATATGTGATGATTTACGCTCGCGGATATCATGTACACAACGGGTTTGCTGAGCTGATCTTTAGAACTAGGGTGACTGTGAAATCGTTCAAGGGGGCAAGTAATTCAGAGCATAAATGTGACTCTTCTATTTACATTCCTGTCCAGCGGTTGACTGGGCTGTTGGGGTGAAGGTACCAGCAGGGAATAATCGATACTCAGGCATACTGTTGGTCCTAGCAACTGCCAATGGAGTGGTGAACAACTGTTACAAACCTGTCTGAGTTTCATCAACACCATATGTGCGGGGAGTCCGATCTATGATTCGGTTACTGGAGTTCAGTCTATGAGAAAGTGACGTGCATCAACAAAGAAAAGTGGTTTTGTATTGTACAGTCTGGTGACTACAAACATTTTACTCGAAAGTTCATTTCCTGTAGGCCTTGGCGATAGGCTCATTTTGGTACATAAACTAGGTAGCCATGTTGTGCAGAATGCAGGCATCGAGTGTCACGTTGAACGCTGTGCCCAGTTAGGCAGTCACGTGTCTCAGGCATGGATACATGCTGGTCGAAAGTTACACCGCTGCATGCGCATGCCGAGCGGTGGCGCTTAAGCTAAGGTGAGTTATGTCACTCTCTCTCGCCCACGCATTGCTCCGCTCAGTTGTCTATGCTGGGACAGGGCAACACGGGCTAGACACGTAGATTTATAAATGAGGGCAGACGAAATGACTACTTGGTCCTTCTAGGTGCTCCAGGCACTACAACTCACCAATATCATGTTAGTAGGCAGCCACAGATGTCTGTGATCGCAAAATAACAGTAGCCAGAATGGTCACATGATCCTTCTTGTGTTGCTTGTGTGAAAGTCTACACCCTCAAAGTCAAGACTGGTCGTTCAGGCTTTTACACCTTCCGCGAATAAAATGGGGTGACAACCAGCAAAACACGCCCCCTGAAAGCTATTCTCGAAAGAATAAACGTTCACTTTTTCACCAAACCACCTTTCACATATTTAAGAACATCTTTGTGGTACATACTGCTAATTTCAAGTCTAGTTGGGTTCGAAGGCTGCGATCAAGTGTGAGTGCTGTTCAACTTGAAATTGACCAAAGCTCAAACAACACCGCTACTTCACTACCGGCTCATCGTTAAACGCAGAAATTTCACTGACTCTTCGCGAGTACAGTAGATAATGTTACAAAACGTTACGTAACACAAGGAAATAATGTAAAGTAGACGAAAATTGAGTCGACAGACCGCTTGGCCCCAACTGTTTACAAAATGTAAATCATAATCCCGCTCGGCTGACAAACGTCGGGCCCCGCGAGCTGTTAATCTGCATGCGAACAGGTGTACTGTCGCAGTGCCTCCAGCCGAGGTCCACCAGTCACCTGCCATGTAAAACCACAATCAGCTCTGGCCCTTGTCAAAAGTGCCTACCCCACACCAGAGTCGTTCGACCAGAGCCAATATCACACTCACCCACGCAAACGTTGTTATTCTCAGGCAAGCCAACCATAGTCACGTGACCACACCTCCACAATCTCCAAACCCGACCTGCTCACACGTGTGTCAGCGCGACGTGGCCAGCCGAGCGGCAGCGGTAACGCGAACCAGAGAAACGTCCGCCTTCCGCGCAGGATCCTGTCATGAAGTGAGCTACATGCCCTCATTCTCCTGGGTCTACCATGCCCCCTTGGTATCAGCCTAGCGTTGAGCACAACTGACATAACTTCCTGTTGTTAATGCGTCCAACAACTTACTATCAGACCATGGCATACCGCATCTTATTACATGCACATAATGAGCATTGCTTTTTCTGATATTACAGAACAAATTTGCTGTTGTTCCAAATCACGTCACTAAATCGGCGATATTGATCATATTCCGAAGATACTTTCGTTGGCTCTTCTGTCACCCACACGAATCTCACGTTTGATATGTTTCTTTTGGCTGAACAGGAACTGCTGTTGAATGAATGGCTCTTCATAACACCGATGTACCAAAAAATCTCCAAATCTTTTTGATTACACTCTCAATGGCTGTCATAAATTACAGGCGGCTATCAGGGCACAGAGTTTCAGAAATGTATCGACTGATATTCGGTGGGTAAGCGAACGCTGGTGATAAACGGATGAATACAGATGAAGTAGTTCATCATATTGCATCGGTTAATAACTTCATTCGTTCGCTGTTATTTAAGTTACAGTTCATTAGGTCAGTATACTCTTCTCTGTGGTTCTAACTAACCCAAACAGTTAGAAATATAGGACATACCAATTTTACTCAAAAAGTGAATCCACATTTGCATCGCATCAACACGATCAATGGGAGTATGATAAAATGAACAGTTATAAGTCTTCTGTCTGACGAGATCTAACAGTAAGCCCTCTTTGAAAAAAACTTCCGAAGCTCCTTAACTGAGGAAAAAACATCAAACAATACAAGCACCAGTTAATCACAGTTCGTTTACGCGTGTTTGTTGGAATGGAATAACCACTAAATGAGTGTCAAACTTAAAATACATCAAAATGTATGGAACTAATTGGGACACAACTCACCTAAGTGACCATTAGGTAAACGTTTAAGCGTAGATGGTTGTTCCTGTCCTGATGGACTACGGACGGTAGCGACCAAATTGAAAATGTCAGTTTCTGTGATGCGCAAAGGCATCTCACTAGTCGTGCCAACACATACTTGGTTGAGCCTCCTGGTTTCGCCTGGATAGAATGTGGCCAAAAAAGAGCAACTTGGGGGTTAGTGTATAGTAATGAATAAAGTTACTGCTCATATCCCTGACAAGTTGTTCAAGATGTACATTACCACAAGTATAGTGTCACTTTTAGTTTGGTATATATTTTCGGAAGGCTCAGTGAGAAAGAGCACAAAATTTCGTCCTTTTAAAACAAAAAAGCCAATTAATTTAGCTTGTTTGAAAAGCTCAGCCGAAATAATGTCACCTGTAGCCCACTGATCACTCTGAGCGTCATTGTGACCCCATGATACAGATGGCATTATTCGATTCGTTTAGTTTAGGTCAACTCTCGGTCCTAGCATGAACTTAAATTATCGGAGACTTCTGACCGCGGAAATAAATTACTCCTTGAAGGAAACTAGTCAGTAAGCGAAATGAAGTGAGAAGACTGCAACAAAATGTGCAAGGTTTAACACTTGACTAAGTACCAGTGCCAAGCTGCTATTACCACTAATGTTTTTCTTACCGTTTATCGCGACAGTAGACTAAGCTATGAGTAGTTGCTACAGACACCGTACACCTGTAACTTAATTGATACGAAACAATCTTTCATCGTGTACTATCCCGGTCTATACATGCGAAGCACAAGACAATATAGGTACTTTTAATTACCAGTGGTAAACAGACAGTCGCGTGTCAAGCATGTTCTGTTTAAACAAGTTGTTTGCGCTACAAGGTAGTGCAGCAGAATCGTGGATATGAACCAACACATTAAGTCTGGTAACTCTTGAAATGATGTGAATACATTTCGATGTGGACCGTTTTAGTCTTTCATTAAGCTCCTCAGACAGACAGACGATCTGATCGACTTTTTCATTGGACATTTTTGTGTCACGAGGCAATGCTTGTATTGAAAATCACCTAAGATGAGGTGATAATGAAAACGGATATTGTGTTTGTCAGCGATGAAACCTGTCATGGTATGTGTCACATTGAAGGTGAGTGCCCTATCTGATTGATATCATGTTTTGTGTTTAACCTGTTTAGAAATCGGTGTAGAGGTTGACACAATGGATATGGGAGCTGAATTAATAGAAATGTCCACTAGACTGCCAACCTAACAAGAAGTTAGAATCATGTCTAGGTAACTGTTAAATTCAACATTAGACGGCGGCATTCAGAACATTCTACTACTTTCGGTAGTTAGCCCTACGCAGTTGAACCGTGATCATTACGAAGAAAAGCTGCATTATGTATAAAAAAACATCACATCATCGTACTGAAAAATTCCGCAGCCTAGTGGAAGAACTTTTGAAGTAACCAGAAAAGTAAGGTTCGCACCTGCATGAACTCTGTGGCTATTTGGAGTGGTAGACGATTAGTGACCACTTGGTTTGGTATTTCAGAGGTGTTGTCAGAAATAATCGTCGACTAATTTAACAGCCGCTTTTCATTTAGAAGTTACAGTAACATACGGCGAGAGAGTTACCATAGTAGAGACAGAAGAGTCACATAACATTCACATAGCTACTTGACATCAAGAATTTTCTACTTTGATCAGGACAGAAAATAAACACAATTTTTGCTCAGTTACCATCAGTTCAGCACAAGTGCATTGGAAATTAAAGGTGGCCTGATATGCCTGACTGACTACAGTCAAAATTGCAACAATCACTCAGTCCTATGAACATTGAATAAGTTCCTGGACACTGAAGGAGTTGTGGATGTATGTGAAGTATGTGGACCACTTCAGGTAAGGAAGATTTAAGGACTACATAAACAATATACTGAATTGCATAATCTGATACAGGTTGTATTGGTCTTTACCAAAATCCAGCACTCGTTAGACTTTGACCAACCGACTGGCATTTTGTCGACTAGCCAAAATACAATATGTATACTTACTGATGACAGTCCACGATGAGATGACTTTACTGCACTATAGTGACTGACTGTGGCTTCGAATGATTCACTTCGATCTCGCTAGACAGACGTCTAGTTGTTCGACCACTATTTTGCTGTACAACGATAGCAACGTGATAAATTACAGCGACATTAATTGATCACAGACGGGTCTAACATTGAACAGGCTTCCCAGTGAATCTGTAGTCAATGCTTTATTGACGTGTATGAACTCCGGTAAGAGGGACAGGTTTATTTTCCAAACTACGAATGACGTGCTCACCATAACATTGTCCAAGTTAAGATATCTCCATATCACTTTCGCCCGTTTCGATGCCAATCTAAGGTGTTCCCACGGGGGCTCTGTCTTTATTCTACGACGAATGGGGTGACATCATTAATGCGCACATAGCTAAGTTGATAGACACGGAGAGTGGTTGATTCTGACGAACTGAGAACGCAGATCCGCCATGATGTAGAGATTAAACAAACCTGCCAGACCTGCACCCACTTGCCAGGCTAACAGGGGGCAAGCCAATGCATGCACTGAGAGTTGGACGCGTGGGTGTGTTCGTACGGAGTTGAACACACACGGGGAGCACGTTTGGTAAACCGGTCGTCTGTCTACGGGCACAGGAACGATCCACTCATTGTCAAAGGTCAAGCTACCGGATAAGCCGGCAAGCCCTGTCTCGGGTACCGGAGCGATAGGCCTCCTAATAATAATCTGACGGCTGAGGTGACAGGTGAAGGTACAGCTGAAAACACCTATGGTAATTGGTTGATCGCGGTCTCCAAGCCAAGCACAGGTGTCTGGAATGGTGGCAAGTCAGTGAAAGTCAAGTCGTGGTTTCACGTGAGGTGGGCGTGATTCAGACGAGACAAACCGCTTCATGCGAGTGGCATATGGATCTGCTGTCCAATACACCATCAGAACAGTACGGGAGAAGGCAGATTAAGCGCAGTCAGCCGCAACCCAGCGCTACGGCTGATCGAGAGGAAAGTGAACACTGAGCGTAGCTGACTGAATATGGCAAGGTGTTAGTCGGTAACTTATAGAGAACCAGCCAACCAATTCACACCAGAAACCCACTCTTATATGCACACCATCTGCTTCGTTTCGTCAAGATTTTCTGAGATGTATCTGCTGAGGAAGTGAACTAACCACCAGAGTCGAATTAGTTTCAAATTCTTCAGAGTTATTTCGAAACTGAACAACACCCGCGTTCGAACGTAGCCTTTGCATTCGGATAAACCTATCGGCTAGCCCACTTCGAAAGGAAGCACTAGACTAGAGAGACTAGAGCTCATCAGTAGTGCACATCCTTGCGCGGTTCGGAGTTCACACTCTCATCCTCGTGCTTGTGAGACTAGCGTGTTAACCACAACATCGGCAACACCACAGTAGGGATGATCGAATAATAAAATCCAAACGCTCAACCACAACCTTGTATGAATAGTGTTCGGTTCCCAAATTTGAAATAAGCTAAATCCCAGAACCTTCACTACTGATTTTTCAGCGTTGGTTCTCTCTGTTCTATAGAGGTTCTGTGAATAACTCCAAACGCCTCATACATGTGCAGGTTGTCAGTGTATTAAGTAACACATTACTCTGTTCCAGGAAAGCATAATTTTATGATCTCTCTCATGTAAGCTTAAGTTCATATCATGAACATGTTATGCATTCACTCACTCAGCATAAGTAAAGAAATTCGATACTGATTGCGTCAGCAACTTTGGCCAACAGAGAGCCGGTGCGTAACGTTTGTTCAACAATGTTTCGGAGACCGTCAACAGCTTAGGGTTACGGTTGCACAATAGGATCATGCACGCAGTGACGGGGTCAACCACGTGAAATGGTGCGATTAGGTGTTTCTCGATTGAAGACGCCGGATTTCTCTTCGGGTGTTAGTTTACTGACACGCGTTGAGTCATCGTTTGTACCAGCCACTTGGGGATGTGCTCCGCCTTCCTTTGTCATAAGTTTTGGTCCGTTCTGCAAATATATGAGTCACCGCAACTGCAAGTGAGCTGGTAGATAACATGAGAGGCAGAGGTTTCAGAGAAAGGACGATCGAGGCAGTGGATACTGATCCTGCGGGTGGAAAGCAATAAGCGCAATTCCGTCGCGGATATGTGCGACCAGTGGCTGATTTCATCTTTCGACTTACACCGGTAATATTGTGGTCACTTGTGTAAGGAAACGTCCTATTGCGCAGGTTGTTGACGTTCTCCGAGGCATTGCTGAACAAACTTCACACACCGGCCCTCCGTTGGCAATCAGTTTCGTTACTGTGACAGTGAACCATGATTGCACTCATGTGGTGTTCGTTCATTTCACTGTTTTCTCGCTACGCGCTTAACCGAAGGTTTTGTGCAATCGACTGGTGAGAATAAACAAAATGCTTGCATCTGGTAATGTGTATCTTTTTGTCGTTTTGATGAACTGCATTAAGAAAACCCAATGTTTTAAATTCGGTGCTATTGCCTCTTAGTGCCGATTACCCGTGTGAGCAATGATGAATGCCAGTTATTCATCATCTCGCATTTGCTCCTACATGTAACCCCATCGACTTAATTCGCCATTCGCCCGATGTAGATCAACCCTCTATTAGTATACGCAAAGAGAAAAGATGGTCCATTCGGAAACAAATTCTTAATGACTATATTGTCCACCTTTTTTCTCTAGTCAAGGATGTACTGGCCAAGCAAACTGTTTCAGCCATTTACGATCGAGTGTTTGGTGAACGAATGGAAACGGATCGATCGTTTGAGGATGGAGAATACTCACTGATAACTGATATTTTCCAATACTTTGAGAGTAACAGAAAGATAGTCTGTTGTTGAGACGTTAATGAGTTTGAATCACGCTCGGTCATTTTTGCTAATCCATGCGCAGATTTCAGGGAACTAACAAAACGAAACCGGTGCATCTGAAAGACACTGTTGTTTCAAGAACAACTCACCGCCAATATGAGCTGTAAAGGGAGAACCGGGGATGTGACGTTCCATGAATTTGATAGAGATTGTATAATCACCAGGAACCAGCGGAAGATAGCTGACACTACACGTACCATTCTTGTTATCGTTGCACTGTATTTCGGCTTTGGATGGTCCTTCAACTGATAACGACAAACCACCTGACAAGAATGAACACAAAAATATCATGCAAGACTGTCTAACGGTGATAACTGGCTCAAACCAAGAAGTGCTTGAACAAAAAGCTGTCACCAACACACTCATTAACACATAAAAACCAACTGTCTTCAAAATCCGTAACATTGATTGGCACGTTTTGAATCAAGGGTTTGGGTAAGTGAATATCCAATTGGAATTCTGCTACGTAGAGGAATCCGTTGTCATCTGCAGTTTAATGGATACGTAAATATAAATGTGGTCATGCATTCCAGTGAAAAATGAAGTTATACGGGACCATTTGGAACTGTCTAATGAATTACCTGCACCAGCCTCTTTGGTCACCAGAGTGAAGTCGGCCAGTTCACCAGCTCTACCATAGGATAACCCTGGCCCGTAAGCCGTCACAATACCTGAACCGACAGCTTCCACATAGAACCGGAACGGGCTGCCAGGAATCGGTTGACCGTTATAAGTGATTTCTAATTCATGCAATCCAGGTTCGTTTGGCTGGAATTGGGCAGTTACCGTTCCGTCACCATTATCGATCAATGTGGGTTGCATTGTACGACCCGACGGTGTGCGAACCAATCCTGCACAATGTAATGATAGGAAAAACATAGTTTTAAATAGAGCTTAAAGTGGTTCGTGTAAAAGGGAACACTGTGTATGACTGCTCTGACTACATGTCATTCACTTTTGTAATGACTTCCAATGAAAATCTTCAGTTTACTACTCTAGAATATACCGTTCTGATCAGTAGCTTTCTCCGAATACCCCTGTTGACACCTAATACAACTGGGGTCAATCGAGTCGATGGGCAACTCGTACCATCCGAATGAATCTATGGTAGGCACACATCTGTTAAGTTAGGCCGTTATCAGTGCAACAGTTAAGGGGAAGTCTTATATTTCCGTGAAGCGAACCGTGTTCAGACCATGTGTATACTCCGTTACTGGTTAATTAAATCTGATTTACCATGTTTCCGTTGCCGTGGAAAGCGGGTATGTGCACTTAATATTTGTGACTGATTTGACAAAAATGCACCAATAGAACTGCCGTGAAAAGTAAATACTATACGAACATTGTGCAATCGACGGACCGACTGGTCGCTCAGTTGTTGGGAGGTTTCTGTTAAGCATGGATGTACAATGAAACTGAATGTCACTTTTCGTATGCAAATCCACAGTTATTTCTAGGCATGTGCAACTAACACGGAATAACGAAGGAAGCAACTACTCTGAAAGGATGTTGCGGAGATCAGTGTATGCCAACTCTGTGCATGTTGATCAGGTGCCAAGGCAGTTCCGTTTGTATACAACTATTCTAATTATTCTGTATTAATTACTAGACCCTAATGGAAGGAACTTTATAATGTTAAAGAGAACCAGAGGGATCAGTGATGGTGTCCTCGCAAAACTTTAATCCGTGTTTGTCGATATGTCTACGTAGAACATAGACATCTGTGTTGCGTTCACAAGGCAACTTGCATTAAGGATTATTTTATTGTACAGGGGGTCACATAATATGCACGAATGGCTGGCCACGTCGGTATCCGTAATTACCAGTCACAATGACCGAAGACATAACTTTGCAGCAATATCTGTGGTTAAACTTATACACATACCATCTGAATTAAACTGGAATCAATGCGAATACTCAACCTGTTAATACTGTGCGGGATTCTGCTTAGTCACATCCACCTGTTGACAGACCATAAACGGATGTGATCACACCCGGTCTGACGCAGAAACACTACTCCATGAAAGCGGGCGTTTAACGCGCTATTCTCGCCGTGATCAACATGCAGTAGCTGAATGGGCAATTAGCTCGCCCATGTGTGATGATCCCGTCCTTATTGTAAGGTCATTTTACAAATTATGTAATACATATCCGTGCTATAAGCAGCTCATTACGTGTGAAACAGAATCGGATGCCCGTTTGCACAAAATTTCTACTTCCCGAACAGTTGCGTGATTCCGCCTAATCAGTTTTTCAAACACATGCTCACATACATTCAAACAAGTTCAGCCCTAAACTACGCCATTAGGTGTGGCTACATGAGCTTCTACCGAGTACAAAGAGAACCATCAAAGTTATAAGCAATTAGCATTTTACAGATACAGTCTATTCAGTGAATGCGACACTTTTTATTGCTCGAGAACGCGTTGAACCGGTGTTGAAGATGATCACACGAACAATTACGTGCCAATTGGCATCCGTGTACCACTCGATGTAGTGACCAGAGCTTTCAGAACCAGCTACAGTCCGGTTGAGCTCTCAGTTTTTCAGTTGCTTGTATACATTTTTAGTGGTTTACACTTCTGACCTTTCCCTCTGTAATGTCTAATCACATTGATTTTATGCGGTTAGTCCTTCCTAAGCCTCCGACTTTAATTAACAAGCTTTAGTTCATCCGCTTGAGCTCGGATGATTCGAATGCAGTTGAAACATTCTTTTCCCGTCAGGAATTTGAATGTACAGATAGTGAACTAAGAATCCATGATGTATGTCCGTTTAATTTTTACAACTGCATACGACAGATCGTCTATATATCAATGTAAGGAATGATATGAGATGGCAGAGAAACCTAATGTCACAGCTCACAATCATTGTCATTATCATGATAGTGACAACCCCAAAACCAACACAAGTTTAAATTTTCTGATAATAACAGCTTCAATAAAGCGTAGTTTTCGGCTGTGCGGTTTTGAGTGTGTAACGTAAAGTGCCGTCGTAGGATCGCATTCGTGTTGTCACTAGAACATGACGTGCACTGGGTACTGCAAACTGCTTGCTTCTATGTGTGGATGTGACTCCAAGCGTTTGCATCACCTGTTACGTGATCCACTTCGGAATGCGCTCCGTAATCCGAGTTTGCAATCGACATTCAGGTCTGCCTACGCAAGATGTTCTGCATCTATATTGAAGTTCGTTGACAACACTGGAGCTGGCTAGCTCAGGTACCGGTTGATTCATAAGGAGAGTTGGAATTCGCAATGTTTTGAACATAATTACTAGGAAGTTCGCACTGTACGTACTTGCAGCAGGATTAACCGGACGACGATGAATTAGCTGTCCAACATCAGTGCCCTTAAAGAAAGGAAGGACTACCGGTCTTTTTGATACTGTGTCAGGTCGAATTCTGACGTCAAGAGGCTGTTTCAATGTTGTTTAAGATAATCGTTTAACTGTAGGGTGGTCTGTAGCAATACCATCTCTCCTTGAGCTATATCTTGAGTGAAACATCAGTGGATAGGCATTCCGTGTTATGTACTTGTTATGTACTGTGCTCTGTTTTGCTGAAGCCGCTACTATTCGAAAGTTCAAGAGTATGTGGTGCGTTCAGAAACGACTTTTTTTGTTTTTTAGTTTCGTCGCTACCGTGGTAGTGACACTAATTATGTACTCTGACCGTTGGCTTTCTCTGGTATCTTATTTCATTCCTCATATTGATACATAAACGAACTGTTGTATATACTGGTAAAGATGCAGCGAAATTTGTCCAGGCATAACTACTGAAATATCAATCAATTTTCTTTTATATTCGAATGCAATTATTCCAGTTTAAGTAACCGAACATCGATATCTTATGACACCAAGGAGCTGATCAGGTGAGAGCTACTAATTGCATTAAACCACAATATCAACCATGTTATGAACATGATGCACTCACCCTGCACCTGGCTGAAAGTTGGACCAACAGGCAGCTTGAAATCGACCGGATGATAACCCGTAACCATGGTCGAGGAGTGCAGTGACTGAGTGGTCACGTGGTGCACACGTTCCTCTTGAACATATGTCGGTGGTTGCTTGATGTTTGTATGAAAAGTGAGAGGAAATGTGAGATTAAGAACGGCCCTATACGGATTCTCGATGTAAATATTATTGAGATCAAATGATAGAATTAAATGTAATACATGTGACATCTGGTCATTTATTCGAAAGACTAGTTTAGTGTTTCATTGTGCCGAAACTACTTTAACAACTGACAGATAAACTCAATTTGATCAGATATCTACGCTTCTGACTGAGATTCATTTTAGCTCGTCTACGGGTTAGAAGTACGGGGAATAAACTCCCATTGACCTCCAGTTCGTCTAGATTCTGATTTACAGCGAACAGATGTTCATTTCAAACCAGAACAACCCCCCAGTTACGCATTAACACTGATGTGACACAAACCTATACACTTCATTGACTGTTATAGCGGAAAATTGAAATCACCACGACGTACACCATTTTGTTTCAGTTGTCTCACTTTCTGTTTTCCTATTCCTTATAGAACATGATGTCAACATCATACCAGTCCATCAAACACTTAAGACTGTCATGTAAGAGGCTAATCATTATGTATACTTTCGTTCATTGATCTGTATGTTAAGTGTCACGTTCCTACTCGAACTGTGTGTTCCGTCTCCTCGGTGGCCTGCTGCATTTTGGCAACCACGCCACGTTGGCTTGTTTTAACGAGGCCAAATAATGCGTAAACCATTGCGAACACTTGGTTAATACCGCTTTATATACACTGAACATCACTCAAAACTTATCGTAGCTGTCGCATTCCCATAGTCTTTCCAGTCGGTCCCTTTCGAAAAAAAGCACTAGACTTTAGTTTCCCTCTCACTAGAGCTTGCCAATAGTGCATATTCTTGCATATCCTTATGAATGATGTCCAGTGAAAACCAAAATCCTCATTACTCATCAGTACTATGGGTTGGTTTGATCGAGCACTCCTAGACCCGCACGCTGCAGTCATACACGCGGGCTATACATACGCGCACACACAAAAAAAACAACTTCTTTGCACGCACCCAATGCCTGCGACACCACTAGCACTGGTCAGTTCACGTAGGCCTTGGAACACTGGGGCCAGTGTTCATTTGAACGGGACGTAGTATAACGCAACGTGCTGCCGTATTATTCTCGACAGTTTGCTTTTCGACTTTCTAAGTCTCTGGTCCATGCTTGCATTTGCTGTTTCCTTTTTCACGACTATCGTCAGAACCCCTACTTCGGAAGAAGGCTGTCTTCCAGTCTCTCCACGTTGCACATAGTTGGTTTACGAGTATAACGGGTAGTCGAAGCCAGAACGTCCGGCTGGCCTTTTACGCTATTCAAGTCAGGAAGTAAAGAACAATCAAACAAATAACCAGTATCCATCCAGCTTTGAAGTAAAGCACCTAAACTGGAAGATCAGATACATGGTGGCATCTCTCCATTCCGCTCTCTATTAGTAAGGTTCACTGTTCACTACTGGACCAGTCGGATTATGTAAGATTACTATCAATAAAAATGATTGTATCAGTTTGGTTCGATCACGATATTCTCCTTACTACATACGACGGACGTTGAAGTTCAAGATATAGTTCGGAGCTATCCGAATTACGATTATTATATGTATCGTTTTTGTAAACGGAGACATTTTAATTTACCCCATATTTTGAATGTAGGAATAATTTCATGTTTTAAAAATCAGCATTGAGAATATACAAAAGAGTTACTTAACTTACCATATCCGCCATAAGTTCGTCAGCCGTAACAGCCTAAAAAAAGTTTATATCGGACTCAATGTTAGGACATTTATTCAACAGAGAGCATACCAACTGATTAAATTTAAAGAACCGTCTTCGACAAACTTATGATTTACTTATTCTTTTGTCATGGCTACCAGTCTTTCACAGAGGACTACTTGTTCAGTCTAGCATTGTTAATATGGTAATCTTCACCAGAGGGAGAATCTGCAGTCCACACACATCGACTGCACCGATAAAAAGTTGTTTTGATTGTTTGTACAGTACATCCAGCTCTTTGAATGCCATGCAATCTATGCCACATTGCGTACTGGGTTTCTAAAATCCACAAACTCATGGTGATGACAATGAAACAGTTTCTGTATACTAAAGTGCCTTCTATTGAGTGAAAAGCTTGTGTCTATTTCCATGTTGTCAGACTTATTTCGTACATACCTTGAGAAAACATTCGTACAGCAGCTCATCTTTGTTATGGGATGTATACTATTTCCGCCTAATAAATTTTGTTTAAGACCTCTCATTTTCATCTCAAAGTATGCCAATAGAATACAGGCATTTTAGTAGAGGTGTTGCACCTCTTCCAAAGGGGATAATGTGGGTACATTGCTTTGCGATCTTGGACTCTTAGATGAGTCAAACATGGAGTCACGCAAACAAGTGAGATCGCAGTCATGTCTGAAAACAAGGAGTGTACACCGTCCACTGCACATCACATTCTATTGGTGAATCTCCAGTATGCGCCAGCGACCGCATTACCTATTTTGCTGTCAACGTTCTATTGTTTACCACGGAGCTGTAAGAAAGATTTTTGCCGTCCGTAAGTTCAAGCACGTGTTTTTATTATCAAAAATACAGTTGTTTGCAGAGTGTTAGTGATTGTAACTGTGGGCTCTGAAGCTTGGGCTTTCATGGTTGTTCCTCTTTGTTCGTGAGTGGCTATAAACTGTCTGCTGTTTGCATTCGTAAAGATGCGGCCAAATATGTCCGGACAAAAATGATAAGGTACCAGCATTCTGCTTCACTTATGCAAAAATCTTCTATGTCTGATTCAACCTCAGTTGAACACACTGAAATTTACAGCTTCTGGTAGTCGGAAAAAATACCTACTGCTGGGTGTACAATGGGTGATGAGTCGGTGGTCAGGCACGTTGAGAACTGTCTAATTTGAATAAACTTTGCTCGCCTGACATTTACCTCTGAGTGAAACTGGAAATTTGATTTGCAGAGTATGTCACTGCATGATCTGTACTGTAGAGCTTGGTTGGTCCTGTGAAAATGTATACAGCGGTTACTTGTGTTTGTAGGTCAAAACGCGAAGTTGTTTATCATTTGTCTAATAACTACGTACACACAAAATTCGTTTCGCGACCAGCTGAAGACTAGTTGACACGTTTTGTCTACAGACAGACGTGTGTTCAGAATTGATATTACCTCAAGGCGGTGACTTGCTGTTTTATAGGGAGAATTAATGAAAGGTTTGTCAACTGTTTCTCATAACGGGTTACCCGATTGGAAACGATGCAAGATTATAGAAACTATTGGTTATGAATGTCATCTAACTCGAACTGTACAAATTATTAGTTGCCTGATTGTCAGACCACTCTGTCATCTACGTACAACCGGATTTCGCGAGTGGTGACATGAGAACTACATCTGTTGTACGTGTTCGCATAATCTTTTTATCGACTTTATCTGCGCCTTTGTTTGAAAATACACCCGACTGTGGACCTCACCGGTTACCATGACAACATACAGGAGCGCACCGCCTCTCTCTCATTTTGGTCAACCGATAGATTAATCTAACAGTTAAATAGTTTACCTCCGGGTTCCTACCAACCTTTCAACATCGAACGTATTGCTTCTTACCTAGCATGTATGTTACTAATCCTACACCGTCAAAATCTACCCTCTGGGGGCTGTCTTCGTTATATATTTGCTGATCTTTCCAACCTTATCTGTGAGTAGTGCCATTTTTGTGAATACCCATTTTTGTTCCAACCGTACATATACTTCTACGTCTATTTGTTATAATTATAGTCCTAGTTTATTATCACCACACTCCTGATCGCTTGCCATTACGTCAATTAGACTGCTACATGTCTCATTTCCATCTTTGTAGCCTTTTACTATCCGCATTCTTCTGTACTGAAAATATTGTTTCTTTACAAAGTTTTCAGCAGTTCTTTATAAAGACGTCACGCTGGCAAAAACACGAACACATCCCATGTGCGATAAATTTTCCAGCACATTTTCGATAAATGTTATTGTCTGTAAACCTTTATCGAGTTCAACAGTATTTCTGAGGAAATACTCTTTGATCCGATCATTTTTTCTGGTGCCCCGTATGTCACAACTTTCTCAACTTACGCTACAATGTAAGGACTTGCAAAGCTCATCTCCAGACTCACACTCTACCTTGGCTGATTTCTTTACGTTAGGACTTATTCCTCGACTGATTCCATCCGGCAGCTTTTGTTCTATGTGAAGAGCTCTTCCCCACTATAACATCAGCTGTACAAGCTTGACTTGAGACAGAGTTAACACAACCGGTAGTATGTAATAGATACTAGGTAGGACGGGAAATCATACAAGAATGCCTACCAATTCGACTCTTTACCTTATAAGTCCAAATAAGAACCGATTCGATTGTGATCTGCACTTTTGAGACGTATCATGAGACGTTTACATAACTACGGTGTCAACGTGATGTGACCGTAGAAAACCTGATGCCTGACATGAAATACATGCCCACCCATACCAGTGAGATGCTGGAAAGTCAGTATATTTTTCAGTCACTAAAATTACATAATGCTGTTTTCTGTAACTTGAATGGCCATTTATGTTATGTTTGTTGTTCCAGTCTCTCGTGGTCAGAAGAAATACCCCACCCACTTGATCATTTAACATAGAAAAGATCCATTTTCTGGAAACTTAAGCATCGGCTGGACCCATACCTGCAATACGAACAACAAGCATAAATGCGGCAGGCACTCTACCGGCTCAACGAATAAGCCACTACTCAATTATGTGGTCTACTGCGGAGCAGCTGGTTACGTAGTGTTTAGTACTACTCGGTGTTATAAAACTCCACCAATTTAAACATATTTGCTTGTGATCACGCTATTGGAAATATGCCTGACTTACCCGTTGATTGAACCGTCCATTGGGCACAAGCTCTCCGCCGAATCTGACTTCGACCAGGTAATCTCCTCGAATTGGAGGAGTGTAATAAATGTGCACTCTGCCATTCTGTGCCTCCTGAATTTCCACATCGGCAGTCGCTCCCGATGGGGTCACTATGCGGCAGGTTACCTGACCGATGCCAGCCTGAGATGTATTTAGTGTGATCACGCATTCCTGTCCAACCGGAACGCGACTGTCATTGCCACCTGAAAATTTTCAAGAATTGCCGAAACGTAACTAATAAATTGAGACATGAAACATTTTGTTGTGATGCACCAAGCATACTGAATAACACAGCAGTTTGTAAACCTCAATTATTGTATTGTATTCTAGAACACAAACAAGCAATCTGACTGAAATATATTTAACATGATGTGCAGCCTATGAATGTTTTGAATACATATGCTATTTTCAGAGTGTTATTAATTGTGTCCCAAGTAAACCGCAAAACTTGTTCACACCGGCTGCACTGGCCGATGAGTTGAAGTTTGAATGTCTAAACAGCTGTTTGACGGTCAGGACTAGCATCTATACTGATATGTCTAGTATTCTACAGAGTCGCTAGTGAATGGACAGTTTTACCGTGTATGTGAATTTACGATGTTCCGGCCGACCGAAATGTAGTATACCAGTAGAAACAATATTCATTGCTACATGGATAATCACTTCACTAATTTATATGACTTTGTAAAACGCGTCCACAATTCCTTCCTAACAGCACCTCTTGAAATCGGACATTTCTCCACTGTCAATCCTCTGACTTCCACAACGACTACTATTTGAATAGCGGCCAAAATCGTGATAGTCTATCACTGAATTCCTCTCGATACAGCTAGGAACGTTTAGTCCTGCTCAGGGGGTTTTCATGTGTAATCATTTGGTTTTTATGGTTGCCAAAAGGCTAAATCGATTTTCTGTCTGACTTAGATTTTTGCATACACAGGGAACTGAAATGCGATTTTCATACGCACTGGTCACTCTGTTCAAAGAGCGATCAGCGTTTGAATACAAATAGGGACACGACTCCAATTAACTGATTGTGCTTTGCCATCTAAAAAAATGTTGAGGACCAGCAAGATGGGATACTTTTTACTTGGAGAATTGATATCGGACGATAAATGCTGCATAATTTGATAGCAGGATCCGGTACCCAATATTTCCTCCTTAAGTCTGTTCTAACGAATGCAGCAAATCGGCAGTGATATGAGTCTTTATGTCAAATGTAATGAGGCAATAAAAACCATGTTTGACGTCTATTCTAACATTTATAATCCGAAAACCCAGGACGAATACTGTGACAAACTAACAACCAAAGTCAACCGCCAAGACACCATGAACTTACTTTCGATGCGACACAAATCGGCCCGACCAGATGGAGCAACCGGCACCAGAAACGGGCTCTCGGTGATCTCCTGACCACCAAACTTTACCCGTACTGTGTGCCTGCCGACGATCATTGGACGATAGTGACACGTGTACGTTCCGTCTCCATGATCAACGACTTCCAGTTGCAGTGGCTGTGCTTCTGGATCCTAGATGTGATTCGATGTCAAAGTTGTTTGTATTTACAAGCAACCTAGTGCATGCAAGAACTCAACAATGACTAACTCAACAACGGACAGTGATAGTACGTTGAAAGAAAACGCCTTAGACCAACACAACATCGGCGTGTTTTACATGAACAAGCGCACGTAGCACACGATCTACACGACTTTATAACAACAACATCAACAACAACAACAACAACAACAACAACAACAACAACAACAATAGAAACAGAGACATCGAATACATCCAAACCCACAACAAATGACGACTCATTTTAGCATGTGACCACTGCATCCGATCACCTTTGACCCTATAACGTTATAGTGAGCAAGCTTCGAACAAAATGTTTAGTTAGTATCAAGCTAATGTGAACCTTTAAACACGAAACCAGACAGGTACAGTTCGTTTTCGTTCGTTTCGATAGATTTCATAGCTGTACAATCCATTTAACAGTCACTGGAATAGTTGTTGAACTAATCTCACACACAAGCAAAAGTAGGTCCACCGAGGGTAACAGGTGATATTTTGCATTCAGAAAACGGGCTAGTTTGGATTTCGAATAATTAATATGACCTATACAAAAACATTGCGGATTTTCAGCGATGTTCTTCAGTTCGCTGTTGTACATGCAGCGTACGATTTTCTAATACGCTTTTGTTCACTAAACACTTTGCAACGAATTTTAACCGGATGACATGAAGGAATACCATATCGCAGCGTTGTCTTCTTCATGAGGATTTGAAGCAGGTTGTCCCCTTTAAAACACTGGATAACGTATAGAGGATACGAAATCCGTAAGATGAATTTATTTCGTACACTCTTTTAGATCACAAACATGTAACACTTGAAGCATGAAGCAATCAAGTGATTAACCGATGAACGGAACAATCCCTGCTGAGTTCTTATAACACGCTTCACCTCGGTTGGGAAACTCAAACAGACGTATCCTAACTAGTAAGGTTTTTTTATATACAAAGGGTGACTTACTAAGTGTCACTGAACCTGAACAAAACAACGCAGCTGTATGTGTTGATGATGCAAAAGCCCATCAGGCTAACTGTTTTGAAAAAGTCAGTGACTTTCGTCCACTCGATCAACATGACATGTTGATAACTAATAACTTGCAGTTTGTTTACACCGATGGTATGTTTATAATCAAAGCGTAACTGCAACACAACGGAAATTTTCAGTGATAGTCGAACACCAAATGTTTATTAAAATAATAACATGAAAATTTAGGCTTTTAACCTTCGAACAGAGACAAGAAACAGGTCTTAAGGTCAACTGGGTGATCCTATTTATTTGTTTACTGTGTTGTTTTGTAATCATAAACCGTGACAAAGTGTTTACAAATACAATGGCGATCGAAGACACCATCTGACTCTCTGTATCCACAGTGTGCTGACACAACTCGTGGAACAGATCTCGTTAACTTTGAAACACTGTACCAAATTGTAGTGTTGGTTGCAGATGCATCTGCTTGAACACGAGAAGCTAGTTATGTGACAGAAAGTTCTACACATCCCATCTTCGACACTAACTAGAACAGAAAGGTTAATAAACCCATTCACTGCTGTACAGTCTAAGATTGCAGACCTCTGAATGCGATTACCTCGGATGATTAAAACGAGTGTTATATGTCCTGAGAGAGCTGTTTGTAGCGTTTGTAACAACCACAGTGGCGGCGCTGATGATGAATTCTGAAGGGTAGGTCATATATGTGTCTTGATAGCCAATGTTTGCACTTAAATACCGTCCGCAACGAATGATTCCCGGAAGTAAATCGTGTGATATAAACTTTATTATATGGAGATTTTGTTATCAAATCACTAGTAAAGCTGACGTCTTGATCTCTGACGTATTATATCTAGAAACGGCCCAACAAAAAAGATCACCAGTGCCATAGTTTCAGGAAGCAACCGGGCATCTTTTTAATACCATTAATGGTAGGGTCAATTAATTACGCTCGTTATTTTTACAGACGGGGTTTAATTGAAACTACCAACCAATGGCGTGGTCACTTGGGTAGACAAAGTGAGTAATTCGCAATGGGGACATATTATTTTGCTATGTAATGGTCAAGGGTAATCTTGTAAAAGCCGTGTCATTTTGATAGGTCGTGCTATGCAGTTTGCTTGCTGAGCCCGTAGCATCTTTGATCGCTAACGAACACGTGTTTTTCAAGGGGATACTCCTCACCAAAATGTACAATAATCATTTAAATTGCTTTCCAGACTGTTGCAAATTGTGCGCATTCCTCTAACACCCGTGACATTGTGACATAAATCGGTTTACGGGACTGGCTCGATGTACTTTTCTGTTTGTCGCAGCGCAATCGATAATTAACTTACTGTCCACTAATTCTATACACAGAGCTTTCAAAGTTATGTGAGAGTGTACCACGGCCAAACTATTTTGACATCACAGTTTAGTCTAACTGAAAATAGTCCGTTCATATTAGCGCGCTGTTCGCACGAGTCCGATGTTTCACTTACATTCTTTGTTATTGCGAGTCTTATTGCACTAATTATGTTTAGTTTGACGTTTTGTTCATAGTTTTTCCAACTGATTCCCAGTTATGGTTTTTGGTTCTCATATCAAAGACTTTGACAGCATACACAGTTAGCTTATGTGGTTATGTATGAGCCTTCATATCTCCTGATCTGAGAAAGGTTACTTAACTTCTCCTAGCCAATTAACAGTGTCCCATGTTTTCACACTAAAACATACAGAATACTTCATACTCACATTAAATCATCCAAACCAGTTAAATGAATGCGATCACTCTGCATGAACATCTATGCTCTATATTTACCTTGAGAATCTGTCGAAAACTTGTTTATTTGAATGACCTAGCACGTTGCTTCCATTTTAATCATATACTTGAATATTTTTGATGTAATCGCAGGCCATTAAACGAGCTTCTACATGTAATGAATATTGGTTGGAAAAGGATTTGACTAATATCGCTCATATCTGCAAACTGGTGGGTACGTTTCCGGTTTCTCTGAAAAATCACAGGGAATGCACCATGACTCTGCGGCCTGTATGATTCGTGTATTTTATTACTGAGGATGCAGGGTGCTCTCTGTTGATTTCTATACAGGTGCCTGAAGTTTTCAATTGTTTCCAGCTCTTGGAAACATGTTCCTTGATAGGAGCAGCTAAGCATCGGTTTGTCCCCTCTACGTAGGTCATACCACACCGACACAAATATCTATATAAGCAGCGCATTACCTCGTGGATAACGTTGAAGCCGCATTATAGGAAAGGTTGTCAAAACCGGTGTTATAAGATGCTACGTGAAGGATATCTTAGCTATTTTTCAGGATTCAAACTATTTGTATGTGTTATTCTTAAAGTCACATCAAGTTAATCCAAACCTTATACTAATTGAGGAGGAAAAAGTCTTCTGTTTTCCTCCAGTTCATTTTTCGGAAGACAAGAGAGTATATTCACAACAGGCCTCTTGGACTGGACGGTACGCACATTTCAGAGGCTTTTGTCCACAACAGTATAAGAAGTCTTCTTACGGAACGCACAGGCCATACGCGGAATACACTCTGCTGCCAGAATTGGACACATTAATAAATATTCATCAAAAAATGAGAATCAGCCTCATTGTATTTGGAAGTACAGCACAGATTCTACCCCCAAGGAGACGGTTAAAAACGGTATTGAAGAAGACAATGCACTCAGACTTCTCGTTTCTCGATACCACCTGGTCAACCAGCAACGAAAAAGTGATTAACAGATACTCCGTTCAAAACCTCCAACGCTATAAAATCATGTATGTCGGTTGACGGTAATCCATGACTAGTGGCAGTCATACACTCCAGATGCGTATGTACAATGCCTACTTTATCAAGAAGCGGTAAGGTGAGTGGAATATAAAAGGAAAAAGCCTGTCTGAAATACGGCGTGATTTTCAACCTATGGCCTTTTGTTTGTTGAGGTCAAGCTATATACATGAGTGCTGGGATAAGCAGGCCGTGACAATTATAGGCCGAACGCAATAACAGTTACAAATACTTGGGAGACTTTAGTCCACACTTTGCAGGCACATAACAAGTTTCTTACCATTAAAACAATCTCGCACTGTTCATATTTTCTGGATAATTAAGTGAACTAATACAGTGAGCGAAAAATCCATCCGTTAAGACTTCCTGTCATATTTTAAGGGACAGAAGCAAATCAGACGATAGTTTAGATAGTATAAGACTTACACAAATTTAAAACTCATCATCCTGATGTACAGAATAGCCGTTTTGCTTTGGAATATACATTCTTTTTGTCCCAACTCAATTTATTTCGTTCTGCTAAGAACGCAGTACAACAGATGTACCCATCAGTTGACTGTCAGTAATCGGCTGAATCGACTGAGACCGAAAGTTCATCATTTGTGACTCCACAATGGAAAAGACGGTAGGATAAACTTTAGGCTTCCGAACGATTAAAGAATTATAGATCATTGACCAGTATTATCTGAAAATATAACTGATTAACTGGTTGGCTGTGGTCAACATTCAGTGGTAGAAAATCAACCTCTCTCGGTCGCACGTGGGCATAGTGAATTGGGAATCAAATAACATTACTTCAATTTTTATACTTCTACTGTAAATGCGTTAATTACATATTGCTATTTGATGCGATGGAGTGCGTTTTGACCTAGCGAGAGCATTGAAGTCTGTCCAATCCCCAGAGCAACTTCGACAATTTTGAGCATTACTGCGAGAAAAATTCTATGGGTAAACATTCTACTTATGAGTAAGCTAAATATATCGCGTTTTTTGGTATTCTTAATGGACCATGCTACACGGCGCATACACGTAATTGAGTATTTGACACAAAATTACTCTCTCTTGCTAACTCTATTGTTCTTTCACCTATTGTTCTCTGCAGTATGAAACTTGCACAAGATGTGCGAGCGCATTCAAAACATATCACTTCCGCAAATTACGATGTACAGAATTTGTTGTACTCAGAAAGACCGACTGTTTTAAAAGTAACCTTGGGATAGATGAGGTTCAATAGGTAGAGATTCATGCTCTCACTCCGTATCTCCTTCTCATTGTGACTGCCGGTGTTTTTTCACTAGTCCATCTATACAAATACTTTCTATTCCACTGGTTTCACGAAAATTGGTACTAATAATCCTGGCGTTTCTCGGCCGAAAGTTACCGCCACATTACCTGACCTATAAAAAATGCAATATTCCATGTATTAAGTTGGAATCACGGACCTTCCACCATCGAATTTACGCGGCTTCTGGAACGGTTCTGATGCGGTAATTGAACTGCGGTTTTTCGGTTAGGATAGGACAAAATATCCCTAACGAATCAATCAACAACCGCGTAGTTTTGATTTCCGAATGGCGCTACCTGTTTACCGTTATTTTGTCGCTTTATTTAGCCAGCTGTTGATTAGTACCGCCATTCACTGGTGTTCACTCCTTCTGGCATATAACGTAGGTCCAACTTAGAATGGTCACCCATCAACTTAAACTCTCAACAAAATGTAGTGGTACCACAAACTTGTTTACACTCAATTCAGGCATATGAATTAACATCCAGTCATGTCCCCATGATTTACTGACTCACTGAACACATGAGATAAATGACCTTCGTAAAATCAACAAACATCATCAACTTAGCACCTTAGTCACATTAACAAATAATCTAAATGTACGTGATGAAAGCAAAGCACATGTGTGAACATTTTCCATAGGTTTGAATTTTTTGTTATAAAGGAAGTTTTGGTAACTGGACCTGGATGTGGACAATATCAGCCATCACTGTGAGGTAACATCGGTATGATATTTGATAAAAGTTGTATAGTATATGCATGTGTAATGGGCACCGAAATTCATGCGAAAACCTACATTCCAGTCACTGCATATTAATTAAGATTGCCTTCTGAAAGTTCATCGTATTAGCTGACAAAAAGCAATTCATGTTTTTTTGCAAAAAGCTAAATTTTGTTCCAGTCACATCCTCAATCAAATTATTTGTTTACATTTTACCGTAACTTATCGTTCAGTGCTTACTCCATTATCCTATAAAAACATCAGAGACATTCAGGCATCACACATTTTGTTAGTAAATTTCAATGAGTTTTATCCAGGTACATTTAAAAACAATGAAACACCATTGCTGAAACCGGTGCTTCAGTCATTTTGGACGCCTATTGTAGCTCGTTAAACTGTTTTGAATGTGTGTTTCATAATTTGTGCATATAACTTCTGTCATGTACTTTCTGGATAGTGCGATTTGTCGTACTACGAACTGGATACATTCCATGTTATTCTGTGCTATGAAATAATTAAGATTTTATTAAATCCAAACAACTGTTCACCTTGTATTACTTATAAGTAGTTCGGCAGATTTATAAATTTAGATGAGACCCAACTGTGAAAAGTCAGGGCTTCGGCTTGATTCGAACCAGCGACAGAAACACCATGCCTCTCCTGGCATGGCTTCGTAGCTCAGCTGGTAGAGCGCTTACCGCGTAGAGGCATGATGTTCCTGTTGCTGGTTCGAATCCAGCCGAAACCCTGACTTTTCACAATTGGGTCTCGTCTAAATTTATAAATCTGCCAAACTACTTATAATTAATAAAAATTCTGTGCTCAGCAGTGGAGTTGGTGGATTCCGGCGTGAACTGTTTGAGAAATCCTGCCGGGACAGTCGATCCCCTGGATCATTTGATGGATTCCATATGAGACAGTGGGATGCGTGAGTAACCGAGTCTATATGTAAAATTTCCGAGCTCCTGGCGTGGCTTCGTAGCTCAGCTGGTAGAGCGCTTGCCGCGTTGAGGTATGGTGTTCCTGTCGCTGGTTCGAATCCAGCCGAAGCCCTGACTTTTCACAGTTTGGTCTCATCTAAGCTGTTCACCTTGTTTAGATACTTGCAATCATCACCTCCTATCACTCTCAAATGCATGTTGAGCAAAAATCTGTTTTATTAAGGGTTGATTGAGATGATTTCAGTGTAACTTATTATCAAAACATCTGTTAATTTTTGGTTACTGATTACCTGATTGTGGAAGCTAGTAGAAGTAATTAACATTTTCCCCACTCATTTTCACAAGTGATTTGGAACATACTACGATGTGTGTACTACATGAATGTGACTACTCAGTAAACAGTAGTTGTTTGAAGAGTTTTATTTATAACGTTATAAGACCGAGTGGCTGATTTCAACTTCTTTCATTCAGTCGAATGGAGCATTATTTGAGCCTAAATCCATGAATATTCCACCGGACGTCTCGATATGAAACACAGTCGCTGTTCGTTAACTCGAATCTAGAACCGCGCGATCAGGATTTCCGAGACAAGTCGATACCTTCGACTTAATTAACTCTGCTGAACAGTAATTTTAGATTAATGATAAACGATCAGGATTTTCTTATTTTCAGTTTGAACATTACCCACAGCTAGTCGAGACGTTAATGAGTTCAGTTAGCTCACAATAAGTGTATCTCCTATCGAAACGATCGGTCAAACTGGCCATTACTCATAAACAAAAGTGGTTCAGTGTTCAGATAAGATAATACAACCGAGTCTAATTTGAGGTCAATGGCACAGTGGTCAATAAAACTGCCTTTGGTTTGCGTCTCAGGAGTTATGGTCCCGGCCGTGACAGGGATATACATCACTGACAAGCTATAACAAGAGCGAAACTCAAGCCTAGTGCTGCTTTTTGAAAAGGCTAGTTGAAAGATCTACTTGACTGCAAAAGTTCAGGTGAAACATGAGCAATGTTTACCTTGAAATTGACTAAATCTTTCACTACTCATCAGTATTCTACAGGTTCTTGAATGAACTACCATTTTTTCCAACCTTGCTACAGAAGTGGTTATTAGTGTATTTGTTTGGATGGCTCACATTTTGAATCTTGTGACTGGGAAAGCCAATAATATGATGTGAACATCCCAATGTCATTTGACAACGAACATCGAAAATACCGTGTGAACAATATTTGCATTAGTCAACTTCTTTCGAGAAGAAACATTTGACAGTAATCTCGCTTTCGTTGGAGCTCGTCAGTAGTGCATATCCTTGCTACGACTGGGATAAGAATGCCCGCTTCGCTTTCTTTGGGTAGCCGTGTTGACCATTGTGACATTTACCCCATGTTACGCACGAATAACTCATTGCATATAAAAACTCAGACACATTTTTAGTTTCCTGAGTCGTTGCGCCTTCTTTTGTTCATAGACTAAAGTCGATTAGCCGCTTCTATGGTTGGTCTCCAAACAAGCAAGCATCGACCACAGCCCCAGAAGGGGTTGAGAAAGGCTGATGCAGAGGAGACCCAGTTAGGTTGAAACCGCTATCCATAACTTCGCTGGTGGTCGCTGGGACCAACAGTCTGAAAATGCTCGGGCACGCTTGCTGATGAGTAGTGTTCAGTTTGCCCGATCTCCTTGGGAGTAGTCATAGCATCTGTCCTGTTGACTACAATCGATGGCCCCACGACTAGGACTTATTTACAAGTTGAGATCCTAGAAACCATTGACTTGTTGAACGATATTTTGATTACTAATGAATAGGAGGGAATTTTTGTCGTGGCTAGGATACACAGTACTGGCGAGCTGTAACAAGAGCGGAACTTTAGTCCAGTACTTCTTTAAGGAACAGGCTGGCCGGAAAGTCTGTGGGAACGTGACAGCTGCGATCAATTGCAAATGACGTTCAATGTATATGAAAGCCAACATGCCCTACACCCACATTTTTGCAAAGGTTAACCAATCAAAATAGTATTCTGCTCAGCAGACAGACAGATAACACTGGGGTCATTGATCGACATCGTTGATAAGAGAATGGTATAGTGTCATCACTAAAATAGGAGTCACATGGCAAAAAGGTATCATAGGGAACACAAACTAATAATGGCTTCGATAAATTCTTGACAAGTTTCTTTTATAAATAATCCGGAAAACTAAGGCAAGGCTAGTTGTCTCTGTTTTATGTGGTCATACAGTTTTTGTCAGAAAAAGTTTAGAGAGTAGCTGTATGATTTCTAGTACTGTGTTTTCACCTTCTGTTGTATAACACAACTTGCAGCGTACATGCATGTTGGTTAATTTGTCACCTACGCATGATGCATCGCAGGCCATAACTTGCTCTGATAACTCTTGTGGTAGGCATACCGTTGTTGAAAGTTGAGATCATTTTAAAAAAATGGAAGATTAACAAATTTTGTATATTTCCACGTTATTCTTTGTCAACTGTTTCAATTTAATTTTAAAATGTATTTCCAGGAACGCGTCAAAAGTTGATTGAGAAGAATACTGAACTTAAACTAAACAGTACGTATACATTGATACATTAGTTCAAAAGTGACAAGACGCAGAACAAAAACTAAACGTGTTGCAAGTGTAGAGGCCGTGTAGTTACCAGCACCAAAATTTGTGCACCTCTATATGACTTCCATTTAGTGAAATAGCTATAATGTATCAGAAATATCCTCAATGTCTATACGCTAACAAGGACGGTAAGGAATTTTGTTAGAGTTTGGGATTTGAAAGACGTTGCATATTATCTTGATGAACGGTTGCTTTGGCTGTAACTGGAGTCGGGTTCATCTAGTGGTAGACAACACATGATTACAACGCAGACAGTGAACGAAATTAACAACAGTGCAATAAAACCAAACAGAATTGGGGAAGGTAAGAATGTCGATCGTTAGTATGTAGTTTAAACACACATGAAGAATGTATTCATTAATACAGTTAACCATTGCCATTTGCCATAAATGCTATTGGATTATAAATGTCTACAGTCTAGAATGTGCTTCGGTGGGATTTTACTGTACAATAGAAACGATAAATGTTGATTCGAATTCCTGTGCTTTAAATACCTACTGAATAATGATCGATATTCCCCATTGCAGCTAGCAACTGTTGGCTGCAGTCATGTGAAGTTATCAAGGTCGAAGGTACGTATTTGAAAAGCGGCAATTTGTCCGCTAGTCTTATTCTAAACGAACGGGGATAATTACACCGTGCAGTTCTGTAACAGATGTTCGTTCAGTTGTGATAAAAATGAATAAATGTTACAGATCATATATAAACAAAGCCGAAACAAATATGTCGGGTTCTGTATTTCTATCGACATTCCACCTCCGTTTTTGGATGTTTCGTTTTTGTTCGAAATTTCTTACTACGCATTGACTTGTTCTGTCAGACACAAGAAGTCTCACAGTAGGCAAACAATTATGTCAACACGGTGCCACGTCTCATCTTTTTCTAGCCTGATCATACTATGATCGCCTTGCTTGATTTTCTACTGTAAAGTTCCGTTTTAGGGTCATTCAACGATTAACGAAAGTGAAGTTTGAATATTTATTTTTAATGGTAAAACACATCCGTGATAGAGTAAAAATCGTCAATATGTCAATTTTGATACATTCTACCAAACGGAGTAACCTTCGTACTTATCTATATCACTTGTTCATTCTGGTTGTTGCTCATGTTATCTGTCAGTTTAATTACAGATGTGACTGGACCAACAAACAATCGACACATTTTGAGTGTTTTGTGCGGACGCAACGCAACTATGACAGTGACAGAAAAGACTTCGGTTTCATCTGTTGGCAGTCGCTTGTCAATATCAGTTTATTTCGTTGACCCTAATAATCAATTCAGATGTCCAGTTCGTGAGTGAAAATTAAGCATACCTGTTCCGTGACTTTCACCGAAACCAGCCGTAATCGACCAACGTACATAAAAACGTCGACGTAACAATACAGATCCTCGTCACACTTAATATATAGTCTGCTGACCGATTTCAGTCAAACCCTCCCCGTCTAATCTGTTTGTCACGATGTCCTATCCGTATTAGTTCTGGTTGTGTTGCCTATGGGACTGATAGAATTAACTCGATACAAACTACAATATATGCCTCGTTCGTAATGATAACTCCGGTCAAACTGTTGTATTGCTTTACTTTCAGCGCTGGAAAATACTCTACGAAACAAAGAATATCATTTCACCATGCAAAACTTTAGCAGTCCCACGGGGGAAATTATAGCATTAGTGAATGTATGAATTACTTAGTCAACTTGCCTACCTGTTAATACAAGTTATTCTGTACAGTTCACACAATTGCGTTTTCATACAACTTTAGCACAAGTCAACTCACCGAAACAGATAGTTCTAAATCGCCTATGCCTGCATCCCTCGTGTCCACATGAAATGAGGTTGGTTGTGTGGCCGGAAGTCCAAGTGGTCTGGATGGATGTACACCCTCGCCGGTGACCCTAACACGTTGCGGTTCGAAGGCGGGCAACACATGTTGCGTGAATGGGGATCGTGCCACATGGCTTGGTCCCTGTCGTACTTCAATTTGGCACGGACCTTCCGTGTTGGGGACATATGTCACGTCGTATATGCCCGGTTGAGCAGTTCGAGGCACAACATGTGCTGGAGTGGATCGGCCTAGGCGATCAACAGTTGCGACCTAAATTGAATAAATGTTACGTAGAACTCTTAGCATAATTACATCTTCGCGTTCAAGGTAAGCTGGTCAAGCAACAAATGTGTGGAACCGTTATCTTGAGTGAGCCCATGGATACGATCAGTGTACTACATACGTTGCAGGTAAACCTACCATGTAAACATTCCATGAATGTAAGGCAGACTTGGTTCCTCATGTGTTTTATCCGTTTGGCAAAAGATATGTGATGGCTTAGTTCATCCAGAACCAAGATAAAGTTACACTCTCACTGTAAATAATTACAGTGGAGGAAATTAAAAATGCTGCTATATATAGAAGTATTCCCAATCAACCAAGAGGATCAGCTTCAGGCACAGTTCTACAACCGAATTTATCTTGGCTGTAGTTTCATTCTAACTATAAGGTTTTGCCAAAAACGAACCTTAAGAACACATATTTACAACTAACCTCATCCAACGGTAATAGTTGTCTGATGCATACATGAAAACTGTATGCAAATTATATATATATATATATATAGTGTAACGTGTACTCGAAACCACCAAGCGCACAGGGGTTGAAGTTGGACTGCGTAACAGAGCGTTTTGCTGTGTTGTAGACGCCATTTTTGTTTTCGTTCGTGTGAGTCGTGTGTATGGCTTACTGGGCATTTGGCTCATGCTGGTTTGTGTTGTTTCCTTTCAAGGGATCTCTGCTGAAACCATCTACTTCAGAAGCACGCTGACCCCCGGTGTCTCCGCGATACCTCATAGTTGGTCCACAGGTATAACGGACGATCAGAGTAAAGACGGTAGGCTTGTATGCTACAACATAACGGATCCTAGTGTGGATTTGAAACGTCACAATAAATCGTTCATTACTCAGTGTTTGCCCTTTTTAATACAGGCTGAAACACGGCGTGAACAGACCACGGATATACACAGGTTTACGAGTACCGAGACTGTAATCGGTTAACTGGATTCCAGTGCAGCATTGTCTGCTGAGTTATCCTGACGGAATTTAGTTGCGTCATTTAATGGTGGCTGCATTCGTGATATATAGTCAGCCTTATGCATGACCACAACGCCAGAGCCTTTGTCTTGTGTGTGTTTGTGTAATTTTTGATTTTGTTGTTTAGCTTCACAATGCCCATTAAACTGTGCTGTATAAACTCACCGACTGCAGTATGTATTTGATGAGATATAACGAAATGTGCTCGAGAGATACATCGCGTTCAAAAACTGTTTCTGACTTCTCTGCTCAAACTTATGACGGGAAAAGGTTGCTTTGTTTTAACACAACAGACCAACTTTTGCATGAAACAGGATAGTCACAATCAGGTCACAAAGTCGTGATTCGCCGCAATTCGCACACGTACACAAAAACAATGCTGGACCTATACGGGTTTATCGCCATTAATTTGATCAGACAGTTCGGACAAGCGAATGCACTTTACTACCGGTCATGCGCAGTGGATCAGCCAGCGGAGCAGACGAAAATATTGGACATCATGTGTTGACACAGGCAAATCGTTGTGACCAGAACGTCTGGCCAAGTACTGGGATAATAAAATTGACGACCTTTAACGCAAGTGCTGTTTGGGTGATATTTACGTGTTAACAACCATAACTATTTTAAGCGTCCACATTGCGAATCAAGCAATAACTAGTTACCAGAACCATTAGACAAGCAATATGATTTAGCATGTTGAAAGCAATGTGTCCAGGTCCTGGCTAACGAATATACTATACCTGATGATGAACAGGATAGAACGTCTCTGATCACTCATTGAACAGCAGGCCCATTCTACAGTTTGTTAGAACATGGCGAAACAAACAACCAACGTTTGACCATCTACGGTTTTGATCAACATTGTTTATTCCTACAACCATTGTTCGGTTACACTCCTTAGAAGCTAGCCACAATAAACGATGACTATCACAACGTAGCTACTGGTCAATCGCTTAAATTCGCTTTGATTACTTCAAATAAAAGCAGAGCAAAACAAGGCTGTTCAAGAGTAAGAACAATTAACGTCTGTGATAGCACCGCTTGCGTCAAAGTCAACAACCTAAGTTGCTTTTGATGTGTTTTATGTATCATGAGAGATATGCATCGACAAAGCTACTGAATTTACCCGTCCTTTTATCCTATACTCTGACAGTCGGCGTTACTCGAAACGATCGTTGATGTGCTGATAAAAAAAATTCAAACCATTTTACATTCCAACCTACGCATCTTGAAATTACCCTATCGGCAGTCTTGTAAAATTGCACAATCTTCTCCTGCAAATCTTCATCATCGGCGAGAAAATATCACTTGAGTCACCATGTCGTTTATGGCGCACGGCTTCAGATGATTGTGAACAACTGTGTGACACCTTAAACCCTTCAGCTTGCAACGGACGGGCAAAATACATCTTACGGCACATAGCGTTCTCTACAATGGGGAGTTTGCCGTATGTTTAGCCCATGCGTGGGAACCACTGACATGTAAATGTGCTAAAGTTGCCAGTCCTCTGATCCATTTTAAAATGGTATCTGTTCAGTTTTGTCCCATCGCCCACTTACTATTAAACTGAACCTTTATTCGTAATTACTGTCTAGACTGCATCGCAGTGCAAGGCAACCAGGCCAAATAGCTGTATAGCTTGTGACCCAGAAACATCTGCTATGCTACTGAGTGATAATTGATTTCCTGTACCATGTAGCTTAACTGTGTGGCTCACTCACTGGATCCATACACCAGATACTAGAAGCGTTGACAACAACATCATACCGTTTGATTAGATGAGATTGGGCCATACATACCCGACAGGATCAGCCGCTACTTACCAGAACGCTTGCGGTATAGGTGATCTTTTAAACTTGTCAGACAGAAACGGTGTCAGAGAACAGTGCTATAGTGTGCTACTTTTTAAGCTGTCATATATTAGGTTTGCGGGATGCAAATAAATGCATAGAATGAGGTTGATGAAAGTTATTTGCGGAATCTCTTTGAAAGTTGACGTTTGATGGATGCAACAGTTAGGGAGGTTGCGTGTGGTGCTAGTTATCTGGCGTTCTTTTATGTCATATTCTGCTATTGAAATATGTTTATCGCATTTATAACTCTGCGAATATTCGCAATCGGCAAGATATCTATCTCCTCCAATTGAGCCTAAAAAGTCATTCACCCAGGTTTTTAGATAAGACTATGCAGATAGCTTTCGAAACAGGTTTCAGGCTTAGTTTTACTGTTCGTCTGACAAAAGTGGTCAGAATACCATACCAGTGTGCGTGGAGTAAGCCAACACTTCAGTCACGCGGTAAACAATGGGTCACATAGGACTTACGTGATAACCTTAATTGTGGTGACCCTGTCAACTGTCCACAGAGCCCTGCACGAAGTAACAGCTGTAATCACACCAGAATGAAGTTTGTATGTTTGCATGGAGCGGCACCTTTGACACAACAATCCATTCTTCGGAAAGATGTCATCCGTTTTAAGGGAAACACCCACAATTTTAAAAAACGTAAAATAACCTCTTATTTTCATACAGTAGTACGCCGACGTGTTTGGGGCAGTGTGTTCTGGTTTACATGAGGCAACACAGATGGTTGCTGATTATTTTCTCACTGTTCATCTGCTTGCTGTCAAATATAGGCCACATAGAAGTAAACGGTGCCCAGTAACTTCTTGCCTAACTCCGATCCTTTAATGTTGATAGGTTGCTTATTGTGTACTGAAGATTCATAAACCTTAGGTCTATTCAGTTTCCCTCCATAAGCATTCTCTTCCTCTTATCTCCTTTTGTATATCTATCCGACTGCATCTAGAGAATCCTACAGCTTTGCTGCGAATCTCCCATACTTCATCTGTCTACTCGGTGTTTCTCATACCGGGCTATTCAGAGCTATGAGAAACACGTGTTCCTCAGTCTTATCATGTTCATCTGTGGTTTGGTCTGTCCTGTCGAAGTCTTTCCCATCTACTGTACTTTACTGTACCTCTGTCATTCACAAGGACCCAAGTCAACGCGTGTCTTCCTTAGTGTGCTTGTCAGCTGCTAGGTCATCCGAAAAAACTTTCCTCACACTGACCAAGGCTAGTTTGAGTATCTCTACCATACCAACCGCAAAGTGCGCATCGGTCAGAAATTTTGAAATGACAGGCTTCCTTCCACTAATTAAGCAAGTAACTCCGCTCGTTGGCTAGTTGCAAGCTAAATGAAGATAACGTACAGTAGCTCACTAGGACTGAAGTAAAATCATTTCACTTCAACAGAAACCCAAACTCAGTGCTATCGATCGTCATCAATTTCACAACCTTCAAGCTCCTTAAACAAACATACGCAGTAATACTCAATACTTATTTACCGACTGAGGCCTATATGATTTAAGGCTGCCTTCATGAGTAGTGTAAACTACAACCATTATCCCTATGACTGGTGTCGGTTCGGTGGCAGAGTATTGGAGTATATGATCCACTTACATTGTAGTTGTTACCGTAGTGAGAGGATGCGACACTTCTGCAAAATAGGAATTTATGGGCCAAGTCTTATGCCCACGACTACATGCCACTCAGTTCGTTCACAGAAATCTAACACTTGATTAGGTAAGGGAAATGTTTGGATTTTTTACTATGACAACGAACAGATGTGTGGTGCTCCTTCAGTTGGTGAGACAGATGAGTTGGGAAAGAATTTATTAAATATATACAAAAGTCTGACAGTCAAAAGTTTTCATGTATGTGTGAAAGCAGTTTCGTCGAACAATGCGATACTTACTTGTATGGGAGCATCCCCAGCCTGTGACGCATCCACCGTAAACGTGGCTGGCTGTTGTGCCCTGGCACCACGTGGTTCCAACCCTGGTCCATAGCATCGCACACGACTTGGATCGACTCTGTCACGAATGGGCACCTGGAACGGGCTACCTATAATGTGAAATAGAGTAATGGCATAAGTTGTGTGACAGACCTAAGTGATTACTTTTCTACCATTGGTATGTGTTGTTTGTAGTTACTGTTATTCAAATCATAATCAATCAGGTTATCAAGTAAATGAATCGGTCGGTGGAAACGCAAGTAGGAACACTAACACTGTATTTGCCAGTATCCTTATGACAATTCTTTCTCACAAAGATGCTGCTGACGGTTTAGTACTTTCGGTCGTGAATCAGTCTTGTTGACACGGTTCTTGGTGAGTAGTCAGGTGCATTGTTTGTTGCGTAGCCTGTAACTGATTTGCAGTTTTGCACGCGGATCGACTTTTCTTGTAGCCCTGTTTGGAAGCAGTGCAAGATTAGAGTTTCGTTCTTGTTATAACCTGCCAGTTTTACTCATATAGACTAAGATTTAACCTCCATCCATGTTCACATTCTTGTAGATCACAAATTCACTTATCTCACGTTAAACACAACCAAATTAACAGTCCCAGCCTCTTAGCCACAAATCTGTTCACAAGCAGAGCTGATGTTTCCCGATCACCGATACGGCAAGTCTATTAACAAAGACTACATTATTGGAACTTTAGAGTAAAGTTTAAATCATGAAATACCCTCAAACTAGTTGAGAAATCTTTCACTTACTGACGGACAGCAGACGTATCGGCTGTTCCAAATGAAAAACAAACCAGCAGTTTTGTTTACAGCTTTAAATTCAGGTCAACTTCAGTCATTTTACAAACTTAAGAATTAAAGTTAATTTCTCTATCAGACTTGCATATACATTACTGGAAAGCTCCAGCAGCAAAGGAACTCGGGTCACTTGAAGTTTTCTGAAGTGGGGCAGTAACAAATGCTGTAAAATGTGAGTGATATACAAGTTAATATGAGCTCTGTGATATACATTACACGGTTACCTGATTAAAAACTGCAGAATCTTGAAGGAGGGTGCGGTTTAATCTCTCTAATGGTTGCACACAAATTGCAAAAAGCATAATGATTACTAGAGCGTCCTGTAACGTGTGGACGGAATAGGTAAATTGTGCACCGTTGTTGAAGTTTGTCAGTAGTGGATATCCTTTCCACGTCCAGGATAGAACTCCGATCAAGTTTTCATGAGGCAATCATGTTGACCATTGTGCCACTGACTTCACATTAGGCAAAATCGAATTATCATATGAAACCGCACAACTCTATTCTCTTGCAGGTAGTGACCAGGTTTTCCAATAGTCCCGATAGACTGCACAGTTACGGTCTGTTAACTTCAATGAAAACCCCAGACAGGCTGAAATCTTTGACGTCAATAAATTTGCCAAGTATCAGACCATGATTACTAATGAGTAGTCAATTCCATTCGCATTTGCTCTCAGTCTACACACTCGAGAGCGACTGAATGGAAGTGTGTTTAAGTGCAGAGACCTCGATCAACTGAATGACGTTCAACTTGGAAATAAGAGGATACTGAATGCTCATCAGTAATCTAAAATATCCTCCAGCAGTTTTAATGAAGTCGGATATTTTGACTTTTCTCAGAAGTTCTAATTGTGGGGTTACTTATCGGATTTAACACAGAGTAACTTTGTCTCCTATGGAGATGATCGGGCTTCCTGGTCTGTACCCACAACTGAAATTGGTTACGCATTCAGAATTGATAGTTCGATCGTGCTTAGTGTGTGGTCAACGATATAGTGGTCAACACGGCTACCCCAAGAAATCACGGTCAGCGTTCTGATTCCGGCCCTGGTAAGGACATGCACAATTATTGAGCCTAACAAGAACGAAACTCGCATTAGTGTTTCTTTTGGAAAAGGGCTGGCTGAAAGTTCTATCTGATTGCCTAAGTTGAGGTCACTTTGAAAAGGAACACATCCCCTACTAGTGATCAGTCAAAAATGCTGTACACTACTGAAGAAGGCACCAACAATAAAGTTCGGTGGGTATATTGTAATTATTGTAAAATATACTCACGAAATAAACCACGGTAAAATGTCATTTGCGTGTTAGGAACTAGCAGGCTACGATGAGTACAAAAAACAGGCATGATTCCCTTTGAAATGTGCTCTCCAGCTTCATCGGCGGGAGGAGTGGTCTGCTAGTTTTCTCCCTGTATATGTCTATATGTATATGTGTTTGAAACAAACTTGGGTGACGCGTATGTTGATGAGTGTCGTGCTCCTCATCGCGTTGTTCGTGGTAAACGTGGGAATCGACCGCGATTGTATCAAACCCATGCACAAGCAACGGAAGAATTCGACAACAGAGAGGAGACATACATCGCGAGATGATAACATTTCGATTTACTCTCATCAGTCGCCAACGTAAAACTAGCAAATTTTATACAAACTGCGTGTAGCAACAACAATTGAACGAACCAAACACATAGTTCTGATCTTTCAATTGCAGTTGCAATGACCTCTACGTAGGCAGGACAGATCAGCGTTTGCAGCAATGTATGGCGGAACACATTCCTAAGTGGTTGTCAACGGCAATCTAAAAAAACGACCTATTGACTGTAACATGCTCGAATATCACGGCTTCATCGGTCGTCAACACACATCGTAACAACCGGACACCTAGTTGACCCTATCAAATCGTTCACGATATTATTACATAATCGCAACCCGAAACTGTTGGCGATTAGCGAGGTAACACTAATCAGGCAACATCGACCAGTTTTGTGCGCACAGAAGGCGCTGACGCAATCAATCTCATTGCCGTGAAATTGATTGAACCATTAGCGCTTGAAAGGTCAGAAGTATATGGTTGGTTCGTTCAACTGTTGTTGCTATACGCAATTTGTATAAAATTTGCTAGTTTTACGCTGGCGACTAGTGAGAGTAGATCGAAACGTTAACATTTCGTGATATATGTCTTCTCTGTTTTGAACTAATGGATTAAATGAGCAACGTCGGTAAACGTCTGTTTTGTATGATGCGACTGCTTCATTTATATGTCTGTAGCTACCACTGCTGCACGATGCATGTGCATTTAGTGACCATTAGGCTCACTGCACCAACAGCTAGTTCTACTAAGGCTTCCCAAGGCACCACTGAGGTTGACGAATCAGAGTACATCGTTCAAAGTAGAAAGGCTGAAGCTTGATGAAAATAAAATCTATGGCTGGCTGATACGAACCACCCGTTCTACTCAACTACACATTGAGTTTTAGAGACTACCTGCAAATCTGCCATCCGTTTTGTGGTTAATCCGCCATAGATCCCAAAGTTTAGCACGACGGTAAAGTTACCGTGACCATCGATAGGGAACCCCGGTGTTACGATGTCAAGCGGAACTTTGTCTAAGCAACTGCACCATGCATGGTGTTTCTGTTGCTGGTTCAAATCCAGCCGAAGTCCAGATTTTTCGCCAGTGAACCTCTTCTAAATTATCAGATCTATCAATACAATTTCTACGCTCAACAGTGGCGTTGGTGGATCCCAGCGTGAACTGTTTGAGAAATCCTGTCGAGGCAGGCGATCCCCTTGATCATTTGGTGGATTCCATATGAGACAGTGGGACGGGTGGACAACCAAGAGTATTCAGCCACATTACTATTGTTTTGGTGTGAATGTTTTGAGTAACATCCTGAAGACTCTTACTGAGATAACTGCGTTGAAATTCAACTAATGATGAATAACCGACAGTGAGCTTTTTCAATGCATTGTATCCCTACATCGTATACTAATTAGATATATGGGTTCAAAAGCCATGATTTATAACAGATATGCCCACAAAGCCTTTAAATGCATTTTATGCATATATCTTTAAATTTCCGACTTTTGTGTTCTAGATCATGCTGTGGTTACTGCACCGTCTATACACGATCGATAATATAATCGGGGTATGTCTAAGTTTTGGGAACGGAAAGGTGCTTAGTTCGCCTATAGATAAACAGCAACCACTGGCCCTATCTGAAAGCCGGAAACTTAGCTTTTTCGCGCAGTTGTCGAGGCGGTCTGCAATTAATTTTGCCTAGGTTACAGACTATCCAGGTGCAATCGTTTTACGTACGCGTGAAAGTGTGTGCTACATGTTCCGTCCATTCTTCTATTCACATAGTAATAAGCCAGGAGAAGCAAATTCAGCCCTCAATGAAAAACGTGAAGTGACAATCCAGTCCAATTATGCTTATCGTCAGAACCCGTCAGCATTACGCATCTTCGTCACAAACAGAAGCTGAACTCATGGAGCAGCCACGTTGACCACCTCCCAATGACCTGATCGACGTATCGTATCTAAACGCTCAGCCGCGTTATTTTGTAAGTTGTGCTCAGTTTAAGCAGTCGTCCAGAAGAGATACTGCAGCCCTCCTGTTGAACCTGATCGATGGCCACGTTGTTCAGACTCCACAGATAGGCTGAACTCACGGAATTTACTGAACTTGTTTGGGAGTGTACTAATCAGTGATGAGCAGTCGGTGAACTAGATTACGTAGATTGAAGATTAAACGCAGATTCTCGTAGTTTTCACCCTCAGACAGATGTTTTTGTTGGCTGTATTCAGGACAGTTTGAAACCTGGATATGGTTCCTATAAGAGCTTGGAAGTAAGGTTCACTCCTGCTTTAATCAAGATTTCTACTCAGGTTCACATTCTCATGAGATAGTAGTGTTGACAGATCCTAATATTGGACAAAACCGAAGTATCATGTCAGATCGGTTTTCTGATTAATAACTATGCTCACGTTACTCGACCGTCATTAACTGTCCTGTTACCTCCAACGAAATTTCAGTCTACCAACTTTGTGAAAACGGCTGGCTGAAGATAGGTCTGGCCACAAAAGACAGCCAGATGAACGTGATATTCAACTTGCATAATGTGAAATCCTCGACTGCCCATTAGGTAGAATAATAATTGGATTAGATCACAGTATGTTAGTCCAGACACGTATATATAATACTGTCGAGCTTTAGTTGCAGTAAAACTGAGGCTTACCCCCACTTTTCAATTTAGATCAGGTGAATCGTCTGGTTGAGCACGAAATTTGAGATAAGCCGTGATAAACTTTTATCTCAAAACGTCTTAAGTTCCTTATTACTCATGAGTAGCCACAACTATGGATCTTTAAAAATGTCAACAAAGTGCTTGTGATTAGAGTGTGACAATAGCAGGCTCTGGATGCTCAATTTGACCGCAGTACAAACTCGTATAAGTGAATTATCCTTAGGTAAATCATTTGTAATGGATCACGCACCGCGAATACCAGAGATTTATGATACGGATAGACTAATCTAATCACCTGTGTTCGTCGAGTGTATTTAATAAACTAGAGTGAAATGATACACCTGTACTAACCTGGGATGTTCATGTCGTTGAACTTCACAAACACATCATACGATCCAGCTCGAGTGGGCAAGTACTCCACGGTACACGTGCCATCTTTGTTGTCATGACATTGAATCTGAGCATCCGCCGGACCTTCTAATGCCAATCCCAATGCACCTTGACCCGCCCCGTCCAGATCGACTGTGAAATGCTGGAGTTCGTGTGTGAGTCCGCCTTCCAAACCTGGACCGTAAGCACAAACTCGAGAAGGATCACATCCCGGGGCAACGTTGACAGGGAAGGGGCTACCTTGTACAGGTGCCCCATCGTACGTGACTTCAATGTGGTGCAGACCTGTGTGATCGAAAATTAGTTGGGTATGCTTTGAGTAGATAGGTTAGGGACCAACAAAAGTGGACAGAGTACCTATACTTAATTTTATGATTCTGTAACAGTTTATGAAATTGGATCTTCACAGTTTTTTTTATATCAAGACTGGGTAGGAATTTCAGTTAATCTAAATGGCTTCAAACGCACCTCTCAATTCAGTGCTCTGCGGTGCTCGGGTTCGTTTTTACTTAACCACATTAGATAGAGATTGTCGTACGAAGTCGAAGCCCATATCTATTAGACCCCATGTTCTTGCCCTGACGAAACTCGTGATCCTGTGTTCAGTTAGAATTTGCATCAGAGGAAGTTTAAGTATGACTGATGAAAGCCACAAATTAGAGTGGTTGTAAGCGGTCAACTGGTTTCAAGACGCTTACGCGGGCTTATAACTTGGCTGTGTATCTCGGCTGACAGAATGCCATAGGCATCGAAACAAGCCATTCGTCCTACAAATTCGACTTCAGTTGAATGTCTCTGTATACTGCACTCATAAAATTTCTATGCTATCTTATTCGGCTGAGCAAAAACGGATAAAAATTTGAAATTACCTTCATCTATTGGCGAGTAGCTGCATTTCCATGTACCATCCCCGTTGTTCTGCACAAGACAAGCTGTACGTTGTTTGTGAGGGTTGACTACAATGGCCTTGACAAGTCCCCGTCCTTGTGGGTCAACTGGTTTGGCGTCCACGGTGAATTTCGCAAACGACTCTTTCAGAACTCCTGCGTAAATTGTGAACAACGCCGTATAGTTCTCGATATACTGTATAATAGTGTACACATGAAAATGCTACCGATGCGTTGTTGTGGCATACTCACGTTTATACAATGAACAGATATGTGAGATTCTATGAGTAGAACCTTCCACTAAAAAGTGTATGACAAAACAAATGAAGATATTTCCACATGTGTTCATGCTCGGACATGGTCAAATAAGTGATGAATGAATTATTGCAGCAACATCGGAAGTTCATCTTTACGTTTAATAATAACTCGTTCAGTAGAACTAGCGAGGGAAATAACAGCATTCCTTAACTACGGAAATTGTAACATGCGAAGCACCTTTGAATGAAATTAAACATAAAAGCAGTCCAAACACAAACAGGTACAATCATATCGTGTGAGACATTGAAAGCCAGATCTCATGCAATACATGCGTCGCTGACGAAGCCTCCTTCCACCGATGTCTCAGGATTATCGTACCGGTTGGTTGTAAGCCAGGCCCGTAGGCGTGGACACGTGACACGTCCACGTGCTCGCGTCCGGGTGGTGCAACACGAACTGGAAACGGACTTCCTTTGATGTGAACGTCTTTGTACAAAACGTTCACCACGTATGGTCCAGGTTCTGTGGGTAGATATTCCACGCCGCATGTGCCGTCACCGTTGTCGTTATAGTTTATTTTTGCCTCTGCTGGGCCCTCGATTGTGACACTGAGAGGAGCTGGTGGGGCGTCACGACTGTCAATGGTGAAATGGGCCGGACGTCCGCTTGTTGCATGATACAATCCGTCACCAAACGCTCGAACCAAACCGGCTGCCTCTTGCGCACTCATCATCGGAGCCATAGCTGCTGCATGCTGCTGGCCTGCATTGGACATCGGATAGAGCGGCTCGTGAATCGGTGTCTCCGGCGCTGCGTGTGTTCTGAATGGGCTGCCTTTAACAGGTATCCCGCCCACATCAATCGCCACTGTATGTGGTCCAGTCACAGTTGGAGTGAAGCTTGGTGTGAATCCGTCCACTGACTCCGCCATCGTGCACGGAACACGCATGCCCGAAGGAGATGTCACAACGACATTCGGACGGGGTTTACTGTTCGAAGGTGGGCCTGCACCAGCTGTGATCACGTCGAATTCTGTTGGTTTCCCTACGGGGATATCTATATGGACACGTGTGCGTCGGCTTGAAAATATAACTAGCCCATTGAAATATTGTAAGCAGAAAAATTTAGATATAACTTTGATCAGACTAAAAGTGTGAGCTACTGCTAGTTTTGACACTCATAGATTACTACAGTACGAGCTCTGTTCGTCATACAGCTTAAAAGCGGGAAGGTATTTGTGTCAGAACCTCTCCATAAGTGTGGTAAATAAGTGGCTGAACATAGTTGAGATGTAAATAGGTGTTTAATATCGTTTTTACATAAGATATCGATCGAATCTGGCCGCGTGCGTTCATATACCCTAATTTCCAAAAAAATCAATACATTTACCTCGCCCCACTTAAGCTTACCGCAGAAGAAAGACGCCTAAACTTTCGCAGAACTTGTTTACAGGTCGTGAACATTCTTCAAAAGTCCACCAAAGTTGCAGACAATCACCCAGTTTTATTCGAAGTTTGAAATAAAGCCTTTTGTTCTTCAGCGGTGTACATCGACGATGCTATCGCAGACCTTGTTATGGCGGTTCTGTTTAAGAACAGTTGAAAATTGCATACACTCCCCAGTGTGTAGTGGAAGTGATCGTGCCTCATTCGCGAACAGGGGAAAGCCTTTTTCCTAGAAGTCACCTCACAAGTAAATACACGCAACGTTTTCCAGGACATGAATCAGACTACAATGGCAATTCATAAGGTTCTAATGAACAAATAGCAAAGTGTTATTTAGATCAAGGTACAGCCTCTTGAATATCTAGGTAGTCACCAAGTCCTACGGGAAGAACTTAAGTTGAGAAGCCGGTGAAAAATCTGAATACCGGATGCCGATGTACAAGAAACTCAACGTCTACAGTTTTGTCGCATCAACTTAGATGGCAGTACAAAACTAGGACAGACTTTCGAGCCACTGATAGACTGTTTCACTAGAAAACACAATATGTTGAACGAACCATTCACTAATAAGATGCACTGCATCTGAACACATAGTAGAATCTATTATGCGGCATCATTAGAAGAATAATGGTTATCAGAGTCGGATCAAAATCTAAATGAATCGAGTCGGATCATAAATTTACCGTCCAAGTGATGATGGAGAATTGGCATCCAGTAAGAAGAAGAAAAACCATTGAGAAAAGTGGCAAAAGTTACGGTTGAGAATGAACAGCCTCAAATTTTCCTTGCCTTCGGATCAAACTAACACACACATTGAAACATAATCAGAATGGAAGCTGAGGACGATTAAGAGGAGGCAGTGGGACTCCAATCCACTTAGGTATGAGACAAACACATTAATTATGGCATACTCCTGCAAACGAACATCGCTGAGCGTTTAGATATAAACTCTCGGTCACGCCCAATGTAAGCTCAGTGATGCCGTGGATTACAAAGTCGTCTCAACTGAAGGTGGACCTGATTAAAAATCTCGGCACTGGTGAGTATATACTTTACTAAATTTTTTTTATAAAGGTGAAACTGGCGTTATATAAGGTCTTGAAAAAAGCTGACGAGAAATTCTTCCTAACTTTGAAAGCTGCGGTCATATGCGCATAGTGTTGAAATTGTGGTAATCGGCTTCCTAACTATTCACCAGTAGTTACAATTGTGTTGGTCATATGTTCTGTTGCCACAAACGAAATGCTAATTACGGTTATCATTTATTTGGTTGGCTAATCAAGAACGTGTAAGCCACGAGAGTTTCGCCAGCTACCTGACCTTATCAAGTGGCAGGGGTGGTTAAGAAAACTAGCGACTTGCATGTTACGTGTCAAAACCTTGGTACATAAAGTCGGCGGTTTTATAGACGCAGCTTCTGACTGACTTTGTCTTGATGAATAGAGAAAATCGTATTGAGAACCAGAAATCATCCCAATAATCACTCCGTCCCAACAGAAGCGTTTCACCAATTTGACAATAGCTAATCACTCAATAAGATCGTGAATGGCGAAAAAGTAAGTTCGAATAATATTGAAAAACAGAAACAAAACAATAGATTTTGTGTTTGTTGTTTAGATAACCAAAATAGTAACTCAGAGGAATGATTTCAGTAATCTACTCTGAAAATGGTTGCCGAAGTCCTATACTGGATAATATCAAGTGTTTCTACTAGCTAGGGTTGCTTTAATAGAACAAAGTCAATTTTGTGCACGGAAGTTCACCATCTTGACAGATTGCCTCAGAGACTGATGTTTGTAATTAAAAGCTAATGACAGTCCCTGACTAGTACACTGCAACTAGTGATGTATCACACGGTTCCACTCCAGAACTGTTGTTTCAACTATTGGTACCTGAAATATAACAAATTGTAAGTTCCTGGACGTACTTGGAAATTGTTTTGGAAATTTTTGTCGCTGTACCAAAACACACCCAATTAACCTGTCTAGGTGCAACATGATGAAGATTGGCTACTCGTCTCGTTTCTATTATTTCTTAGGAGGCAAGATGTATGTTCTACCGTCCGCAAGCAATTCCAAGAGACTATCGTCCAAGGGTAACTCAGTTGTGACGAGCAACACTGACGTTATTCTTGGGATGCTAGCACGACTGTTTTGGCTTTCTAACTGACGTTCTCTCCGTGATGTTTTAATCATTGGTATGTCATCACTTTGGGTTAACTGTTCAGACTTGCAGACCGTTCTTTTCAAAAAAGTATTTGTATGGTTGACAGGCGAGGATTAGAGATAATAGGTCTGTTCGAACGCTCAGTTCATTCTTCTGCTTTGAAAGTTGCTTAAACTAAATCGGTTTGGCGTTTATTGTCGGTGTGCCTGAAAATCACTTATTCTGGTCTACAAAGTGTTGCATGATCTGTCACATCCACTGGCTCATAGGTTACCGTCAAAAAGTGTGGCACCATTTGAATCACCAGAGTTGCGAAAGGTGAATACTAAGTAGTAGGGCATGTCTAGAGTAGAAGAATCTGCTAGCATCAATATTAAATGGCTTTAAGTTGAAACTTTACGTATACAGTCTCCAGGCAACGTGAAAGTTATATACGATCATCGTTACAATAAGCTACTATTTTCTGCTGCAGTCAGCTTGTTTAATGCGTGAATGCCCATGAGCGAATTATACTCTCCTTTTTATAACGTAATTCAAATCGGATCCGTTATTCTTTATAGTTACAACAACAGTTTACGAATGTTCCTCCCCTCATTCTGTGCTCATCCACCGCCGTGTAACACAAAGACAAGTGTACATGACTATTTCAATCATCCTTCTATCTATCAAATTTCATAGATGACATTGGATGTGCTGTCGGTTGCTGTTCTGCTGTACCTTGGAAGCATTGATCATACGGTTAGACTCTTGTTGAAAAGCACGCCAACGCAAATTGGACTGGACCGAGTTGCCGGAAACCAGTGACTAAAAATAGTTTCCAACGAGAGCTCTTTTCGGTCCCTTGCAACATCAGTGGCCACAGGTAAACTACAACCACTCTAGTCCCACCCAAACAGTTTCCTCTGAGATACGTATTTCCATTTAGTCAACTTCCAGGGCAGTCCTAACAACCCATATCTTTGGCGATTCATTGGAAGCTACGTTGCCTCAGGAAATAGGAGTAATTATTTTTGTTTGAGAAAAATTTCCCGGAAATCCTTGTCCACTACACATAACTTTCGTTATAACTGGGGTACTTGGGCAGTGAATATATTCGTCCAAATACATCCTGCGTATGAACAAACACCTTATCGTGTAAGAATATTAGAAACAAACAGAATGCCATCTTTTGAGTTTACATAATGCAGGTCACATTCCGGTCTCGCTCTAGTTTCGCACTCAGCATCTTGTTATCACCAGAAAAGGTTTTTTGATCCTGTTATACACGTAATTTCTATCGTGTTTTTAACACCTGGCATCGCCCTTGTCAGCCATTGGAGGGCTAATAAAAAGCTGATCTGACAGAACTTTTGAATACAGTTGTTTTGGTCTGGTCGGAACACTTTGCATGAAAATATCCATCAAGACTTCATGACCTAAATTGATTTAAAACAGTTACCCTTTCTAGAATATTCTCAGTAATTGTACACCAATTCTGAAGTAAACATCAACCTTTCGCTTGGTTCACTAAACATGTGCATCCTAGGTGATCAAATGATTGTTTAGTATTTGTATCCTTCGCACAATGTCTTCTGTTTTCCAACCGCTTTCTCACTTAAGTTAATGCAACAAATGGGATAAATAAGGCTTTAGGATTTAGACTATTATCTTGGTTTTGAAACAATCAGACCGAGCTGTACATATCAGGTGCTGTAACAGTACTGAACATCGCTTGTGTTATATGAGGGATAGTCGCTGATGTTTGAATGAACTGAATTCAACTCACTCGGACTCAGATTCTCCACGTGGATTTTTGACATATCAACATTCGGTTTGACTGGTACACGGAACGGACTGCGTGGCACCTCTTGGTTATTGAAAAACACATGGACCGTGTAATTGGGCCCTGGAGTGTTGGCGGTGTACGCCACACGGAATGTCCCATCTCGCATATCTTGTGTATCCATGGCTACATCGCGACCCATTTCGTCGGTCACACTGATTCCAACATTACCTGTGAAAAATAGAGCACATAAGAACAACCAGATCTATGTTTAATATGTGCCAAGCATAGCCAACGAGTTCAACAAAACATTATCTAACTCAACATAAATGGAGCGAAATTAGCTAGGCCGTTTTAGCTACTGTTTTCAAAGTTACTCCAGAAAACCCCTGTTGTCAATAACTCAACAATAGTCGTGAATTCAATTAACTTCAGTTCACCCCCACTTCTATTTTACATTTATTATAGGAACCTTCTGTAATAAGAAACTGATAACCAGCCTAATATGTTCTTCACTAAACGCATATGTTCGGTTCCCCTTGCTACTTGATGCTTCCATGGGCATCTCGTGATTTGCATGCTGGCGACTGATTGGAGGGAGTGATAGTAATCGGTCTGGCTCCAGCAACCTTTGTATGATTGAATACACAACCTTCCGGTAGCTACCTCTGGTCACCTGAGAAAACAAGTTTCCGGTTTGTTAATAGTATAGGCCAACTGAAGTAAAATTGTCTACCATCTCTAATTAAGAACTCATCAGAAATAAGAGCGGTTAGTAGGGACAAACTCAGAATGAATGAGAGTTGTAACAAGAGGAACAATCCGACTGTATGACCTAAACCATTCAGGCAGGAGCTCAAAGATAACCCAAAATGCTGTAGATTCATAAAAAGTTGGGAGCGGTCGATTTATGCGACGAATTTCCAACTTGGTAGCTGGTACAAACAGCAGGCGGAGCACATTACAATTACTGGAACTATGGCAGCCGCGATATTTGAATGATCTAATTTATTCTGAAATAAATCAACTGATCTTTGTCTCTGTTTAAATTAGAGCCTCGATACATTTGTACTCAAATGTCTGTAGTAAAAAAACTGGACAGTCACAGAACAATTAGCATACGCATTTGATTTGTTAGCCTGAATGACATCAAGTGGACTGATAATGGAGACTAAAAGTTTAAATCAAGCACAGCAGGTGTAGTTTGTAACTAATTTAGATCAGTCCGATAAGGGTCACTCAGAGAACATGCAAGTTGGTCAGACTTCGGACTGATGGAGTAATCGGAAGTAAATTCAGGCTTGCTGAACTCAATCAAACAGGTTTCGGAGAGGACGGCGCACAATCCGACAACAGGAGAGCAGTACACTAAAATGTAGAACAGCATAGTCCAGTGTTATAAAGGTGAACGTTTTCAATCATCATAAAAATATCCCTCAGTTCGCCAACTGCCGACGAAAAGCGCTGAATGTATTTTACTGACCCACCGGAGATTGAACCCACAAATGAAAAGGAGGTGAATGGTGAATCTAATAAAACGCAAATGTAACGTGCACTTTAGTTCTTACCGTTCATTTTCTTTCCTTAAAACATTTCGTTTAACGTTTTAACATCCGCAACCTTCTTAAACTTTGAAATATTTCAGCCGAATGATCCAACAAACGAACGCACATTACCCGTCTCATCAAACAGCGTTCTACGTCCACATACTTGTTACAGGCTGGATTATAGGACCGTACAAGGAACCACACATTAACTAGTCTAATATATAAAAGAATGCATAAGTTTCTTGAAGGGTGGACCCGCAGCCTCAGAAACAAAGTCTGATTCATTTGAAGATGAAGACCAAACCCAACCCGGGAATACTCTAAAGAAGAAATTAGTACCTCATTCCGATTAACTATGCGTGTAATAAATGTAGTCAGGGCTACAGTTAGCTGCTGAGAAGTGCTGCAGGACTTATGATCACAACAAGTAATGCGTCGGCGGTCACGATCGACTGTTGGATGAACGGGGCGTTCTTTGCTTGAAGACGTCTCTACTAACCCTTTTCTTCCCTATGGAGAAGATAACAGTGTTATAGATATTAATTTAGATTCGCGATATACTCATAGGGTTCGATCTCACTACATGTACGTACACATGCAACCAGTGGGGGAGTACACAACGTTATAAGTGCTACTTTTTTCATCTGGTTGCTTTAGCCAGTTTGACGCGAATGACCTCAAGCCTTAGTCACCAGAATGTTCCAAATAAACACGGCTTTCAACTAAAGCCATCATGTCAGCGTAGCAGAGTGACTCACTTAGAGTTTGTCTCGTGGGATATGTGGAACCATGTGGTTCCGATGACTAGTTCGAATCTGAGCATGATCTGAAGTTCTCACACTTACCTCGCCTCATATTTGAGCAACCTACCAAAATACCTAGAAAAAATTGATATTTCCCCTCAACTGGTAACCATATGGTGGACAATTATCTGGTCACCGTGTAATGTATAATCTAATGTTATATAGTGGGCTGGTTGATCGCCTCCAATTAAAAGTTGTAGTTTGTTTGCAGCCAGCTTATGTTGAATAACTTCATGCACTTGAAGGATTGTCTGACCTTATATCAAACAGGTGGTGAATGCTCTGAAGTCACCATCTTAGAAGAGTGAGGTTTTCTTTAGTGAATACCTCTGATAGTGGTCAGACACACGTTAGAGTTGCTGAAGAGCGCCTAATACCATTCCTTTGTATCATGCATTACGGATGGCCTAGGTGGATGAAATCTGGCTCCTTCCAACCGCCTCATACGGAAAATTGAGAATACTCATAGCGCTATCTCTTTGTCACTATCAACTAGTCAGCTGGTTTGCGTTCGGCTTCAACATCTTGAAATCACCAGCAATGGTAGATAAGCAGAATAGACAGTGTATTCTTTCCTCGAATGCAACTTGACAACAGAATGTGCAGACGTTCGTTAACCAACTTTTTGAGTTGTTACAGTGAACAATGTAAACAGCAAACGTTGACTGTTGCAGGTTTGATAATTTTCTAACTAAATTTGTTAGACGATGTGATTAGTGCACTCATTAAAACCGCCACCTACCGCGAATCGGAAGAAAAATATGCAACTTACCAATCAAAGGCAACACAACCAAACACAGATAACGAGACTAGCGCCCACACAACACACATACGTGAGTTGGATTATACAAACGAACATACAAATCCACAGCTATAAGCAGACGAACATGGTGAAGAGAACTTGCGATTGTTATTAATGTGAAATACTTTATCTCAATCCGTTTTCTTATAGTCTCTCCCTGAAACAGGAGACCATTCATATTAAAAATCTATAACCTTATGAAATAAGTGGACCTCTTAAGGCGATATCAATCAATCCAGCTTTGCCGGCTAATTGATTCACCTCTGCACCTAAGATGTTTTCACCTGTTGTAATGCCTGCGTCCAGGTTAACAATAATGATTTGATATTCCTAAGCGGCATCGACACAATGGTTAGGTGATGGACAGCCCGTGAAGAGCCATGTAGAGGAGATCGGCAATTATCATTTACAGTTTTGCTCAGTACAAATAACTGGGATGTTGGTCGGCATAATCGGTGTATCTAATCTGCCCTTCTAGCAGGAAAACGAAAACGGATGATGTTTCTCTTGAGAAATTTGAAGAGTCAACGATTGTTCGGTATGGAACTAGTTTGCCCAACTTGTTGAACATTCTCCTGAAGCCCTCCTAAGTCGTTAGCAAAAACACTGGTAACCGATTGTGCATACCTTGTGAAACAGCTGTTACAACCTAATGTTTAAAGTGATCAGTGCGGGCTTGAAGTTCTCTTTCCGGATTGAATAGCATTCCACTTATTATTTAACTCATCTTTTGTAGTAGTTTAGTCAGTGCCCGCCTCTCACGAATTGCGTACTTAATCTATCTATGCGGACAGCATCCCTTTATTTTGAGGACCGCCCAAAATTACTAACTTCTCCACCCGCCTCCCTCAATCACTGAATTTCACTCACCTACCCGCACGCCGATTGTTTTCTGTCACTCGCACCCCTCACCCCTGTAAATACGACCTTCCTATGGGCCTTCGTGAAACTGTCGACAACTACTCGACAAATACCAGGTCGATCCGATTGCATTTCGTCGGTTCGTCCTCGTCTGCTGGTCATCTGTGCTTGCGGTTGTCGTGTCATTGGACCCTTGACGGCCTATTGCGGCAAAATATTGTACCCTGGCCCTCGAACGCAAACGAAATGAGGTTTGTTTCTTGTGACTAATCATACTGTTTATGTCAGCAGTACTATGTTTCCAACGGCTTGACTCTGTTCTGATATTTGGCTTAGTTGGTTATACCTGCGTCACCCAACGTTCGTCGGAATAACGTACATCGTTCGTTTAACCAGACGAACCTAAAACAATGAGAAGGTCGTGCTGATTGATGAGTCCACCCAACCGCTGACTGCATCGAAGAATTCAGTCGTCTTGATTGCCCAGTCAGATGTATTATGTGATTACGCTTGTACTTGTAAATATGAATACACTGATCGTACAACAAACCAATCGGAGACTCCAGTCAACGAATGCATTCCGAAATGACCGTGTACTTGGGAACCGGCATCGCCGGAAGTGTTATAAAGAAGCACTTATGCGATACGGACCATAGGGTCTATGGCACAACGTCTTTAATATCATCTGTCATTCGAGAACCAAGTAAGATCCGAAGCTTGTTGAGGTTGTTACATACATGCATACAGAAACTAATGGTTATGACGTCATCTCCTTCCTGGTAAATTCGTTTCGTTTCCAAATATTTCCACTGTTCTGTAACGATTCCTTTTTTATCATTGGTTTCGTTGGTAGCCTTAGTCTTATCGAATAATTACCAGACTCCAGTGCACCCCTCACATGATTCAACGACCATGTTATCTCATAACCTAATTATCCTTATCTGCTTCCTGTCACATTATTTGAAAGCATGCTTTAGAGTCTCGTTCTTTCTGAATATGTTTGACAAATTGGCGTGCCTCATTGTCGTTATGACTGTCCACCACATGCTAATTTAAATAGTTTCGGTGTAGTAACAGACGAGACATGAACTACATTTCCATGATATTTTTAAACTTCTGGTTTCTATTTTCCGGTTAAGTTCCTCTACCTATTTCGACCTGACAAGATCTGACCATAAACAACTTAGATGTAGGGGGTTTTGGTTGGAGCCGACCTCGTTGTCAGCTGAGCATATTCGACCTTGACGACGTGAACTTTGTAGCCGTTATCCCAATTAGGTAGGCAGACAACAGTGACCAGGACACAATCACACTGTCAATCACTGGTTACCCAGTGTATGTGGGGTGTGGTGTAGGTGGTTCATGATGAGTTCTAGCTAAAACCTCTAATCCTACTACTGGGTGATACCCATTTAATCTCTTACAGTCCCAATAAGAACATAGCTGGTAAGCCGGAATTCGGATTAGAAGTTGATTGACTGAAATATTCAGTACGAGTTTGTTTCCATCCATGAACCAGCAACCTAAATTTAGAATGTGGTTTCCTGGTTCCGCAAAATTGGCAGAACAAGCTTAGCACCCATTAGGGGACTTGATGAGAACCACTATAATATTGCCTTTTGTACTAGAAACGCACTTATCGGTGTTCTTTTTAAAATTTATATCAACGGTGTTGGAGTATAGCAAGTTCTTTATAGATTATCTGTCACTCTTTAGTAAAGCGAACGTTGCCGGATAGCGGCATTAAAGGTAGTGTTTGTTAAGTTCTGAGTTTATCAGATACTTTAAGGCAAAACTATCTGGACACCTTGACTTTTCGTACTTTAGCATCCAAAGTTGTTAGTAATCAAAATATTCACAGAAATATACTGTCATATATTTCCTCATAATGATTTACTCAAGCCTTTATAAAAGTAGCCTCGACAGGGTTACAAAGACGCCTGGTGTGGCTTCTTTTCGATGAGGGGCTGGTCAGTTTTATTGCTTCACTGTTGATTGGAACCTTCGTTACATTTGCTAGGCAATCTTGTGGTACGTGATTTACAGAGGACACTTCTTGTTTCCACCCTTCTTTCAGTTCAAACTTGTGGTATCTGTGTACACCTGTGAAGTCATTGTTCCAGCCGGCCTCTCAAACTGTGTTCGAGACTACACGCAAGCAGTGTTAAATTTTGAACTCCATGAAAATTAGGCACGCTTTTTGTTGCCTCCTTGTCTTGTTGAAGAGTGACAGGCTAGTGCATTTGTAGCTTAATTAATGATAACAACGAACTTTGCAAAGCTGATTGTGGTTTTTAATCAAGACATCTGGTTCGTTTCAGTTATTCATTGAAAATGCACCTCAATCAGCCAATGAGGAGTTATTTCTGGTTAGCTGTTTCAAACGTACTTTAAGCTTCGGCAGAATCTGTCCGTTCTACCTCTGGCAACCGATCCACTGAGTTGGGTATATTTTGTCATTAAAACTTCCGGCTTGCAACTTACTAATTCAAGAAGAACGACGTACAGTCCTCACTAGTTGCTGCCGACTCATCTACCAGCCTGTTACCTCTGATACTCAGTAATGAACCCCGGAAAGTGAAGTAAAGTGTATATATCTGTTGTAGCACGCGTACCTTGTCGGTCGTTGATTGGATAATGCTACGCATACCTCATTCAACTAAAGTGCTGAAAACCCGATTCCGACCTAGGGACTAGTATAAACCCAAAATTGTTTGCCTAGATGTCATATCTTTTTTGTTTTCTATTCATGGCAAGTTACCATCTTGTGAAATTAAAAGAACGATTTGACTTCTGTCTCATAGCAATGTTTAAGGGTTGAGTGTAATTAAATGATGGATGACTTCTGAATAGCACGCGGTCGTAGACAGTCTTGTGGCTGCAGAGAGGTTTAGTTGCAATACCGTTGCTAAAAGTGCACAACTTGTGTGGTGTGTATACTGCTAACATCCGTGAAGTGTTCCTAAGGTTTTTTTGCCATCATTTTAAACAGAAGTGATTAAATATTTCTGATAAACTAGTGTATATGTTCCAGAAGGTTGTATGATATAAAATGCCTACTCAGATGACCCTAAGACATCCTAACGTGTATGTGAAGGGATGTTCTGAATCAACACCACATGTTGCAGTTTGTCTTGTAGGATAAATTTCATTCACACTAGATGTTTAAGGTAATATAACTGACGGCCCTTCGGGTAGTCTTTCTTGACGCTTCCAGCTTGAAACTATCACGACACACTGGTTGTCTGTTGTAAGAGTGGTCAAACACTGTTAACCGGTCAATGAACATCTCAAAGTGTTCGGATCATATGTTTTCGTTTGACGGAGCTAAGTGATATGTAGCCCGAACCATACACTTCAACTGGGTCAAGCTGATTAGCTTAGTGGTCACTGACTCTATCACACAAACTGACCTTGACCAGCCTGTTTGCAATCCACAGTGAAGTGAGTCGGTTCCCCGCGTACCACACTCTCCACACCGGGACCAAACACACGCACCCGACCAGGTTGGCTGGGCTCAGCCACGTCCACCTGTAACAGGAAACCGGATGGTATGCATAAACTAAATGGAGAACACAATATTAAACAGCTACAGTCACTATGACTACCTGTGGTTACAGTTGACCAGATAGCCCATAAGACTGAAATACATTCTCTATCTGGGAAAGTCGGGCAAGCTGGTTTGGGGCCAAAAAGTTACAAGGAAATAACAACTCACAATTTGATGAATGAAGCAGAAGTCGCCTAATAGGAATGATTTACCTGATCAGACATCATTGAAAAGTGTTAACTGTACAATGTTATACTTGACCCAGCAAATGATGCGGTGACTACCATTATCATCTTGTGGATTCTAAAACAGTATGGGAATGTACACACCTGATCGGTTTTTCGACTACTTGACGGGATAGTTTAAAATTTGGGGTGAGTACTACGGTGTCAATTGTAGCGGTGACGTACAGCATGTCTCTAAACAGACAAACAACAAGATAGTTGAATTTATTTTGCCATTCACCACCCAATCAAGTTGATTCTATCGATGAGAGGCTGTCCATTGTCACTATTAAGTCAAGGTTGACAACATCATCGGAAATAGGGTGGCCATCACCAGTAAAGTTGGCTGGTGCCTAATGAGCCATAGGCAATCAACACCACTGTCTCCGTCCACCTAGTCAAACACAAGCATTAAACGTACATTAGACAACACTTACGATCACTTCATATATGCCAAATAACCAATCAAGAACCGAATGAACGATTTGCAGTCATGTAGCGACTACAAGACTCAGGTTTTTGAATGGACACTATGCAAAAGTGGTTTTTTTCCGAATTCGCGTTAACGCTGGCCACAAACCAAAGAGAACAGCTGCCAGTTAGAGTGGTCCAGTTAACAAATCAGCCTGACATAATGGATTGGTCGCATTAGTTCCAGCTAACAGACTACTGACTGAACCTACATCTGTTTACTTAGTCAGTTTTAAATTGCGGTTCAGTGCTACCATTGCTGTCCATAACACTTATTAGGACGGCTACTATGTCTCCTCACGAGGAGTCGAGCATCAAGAGAAAGATTCAGATGTTGCCGATGAGTGACACATGATTCTTTAATCGTTCTTAATTGGCGGTCACTGGTACATTGGTTGGCTATATCACCACACAAGAGCATGACCAGAGTTCTAGTTCCAGCCACGGCAAGGATATGCATCATTAACTAGCTCTAACAAGAGTGAAACTCGAGTCTGGTGTGTCTTCTGAAAGGAGCTGGACAAAATATCTGTGTGATTGTGGAAGTTGCGTCCGATTATCGTACTATACTAACCAGAATCCCCTACTGCTTATCAAAGATGACATATAACTTTATCTTTTTAAAGTTGAGTTATCAAGAATATGTGTTCGCATTTGTATCATCATGTTTGATGTTACTGGTAGCTGGGAAGACAAAACAATGAAACCGATTGTCGATTACTGGTTACAGGTCTACTCAAATGGCCCAGTAAAAAGCAAACACTGTATAGGAGGAACAAAAAGCGTTCAGACAGTTAGCAACTAAAACATGTGTTGCAAATGCCACTGTCTAAATAATTTGTACAGCAATATAGAAGCGACGTTCCTTGAGCTCACAATGCCTAAACAGGCCGTGTAACGAAAATATTTTGGGTGTCATTATGGACTGCGCAGAAGTTTGTTTGAGTAAGCTTTTTGTGAATGATTCAGAACACTACACATCACCCACCAACGTAATGTAAGAGGCATTTCAATCAACATAACTAAACTGACAGCTGACGATTTCAATTAAAAAATGGTGTTACTGTGACATGATGACATATGTAACAGTTTTTCTATGTTCATCCTTTCGTTTAAACTGAAAACGTTCAAAATGGACAGGTTGCTGTGACGATTCGGAACAAACTGTAACGGGTCCGGACATGGAGATAAACTAAAAATAATTTTACGAATGTACTCTAAAGCAATCTTGACTTCATAAAGTTGATATTTACGGCGTGATGTTGTGACTGTAGGCCAGAATAGCAGACTCACTCGGAATGGGCTACGAGGTACATTAACGGTTCCATAAGATACCAATATTGTGTGCTTCCTTGGGACCTTAGGTGTGTAACTGCATGTGTAAGTTCCATCTCCATTGTCACGAACTTTAAGAGCCACGGGTTCCCCTTCATTGTCCCGACATTCGACCGTGAGCGGTGCTGGACCGCCAGCGTCTCGAATATCCACTGTGAATTCTGTTGGCTGGCCGGCCACATTTCCGGTGGGCATCACGCCAGGGCCATGAACTTTCACCTTGGACACCAAAGGGACAAAACAAACGTTTCGATGGACTTTGCTCAAATGGTGTATTAAGAAGCCGTTTCCGATGTTATTTATGTAGAACACTCACCCGTTCCGGATCGCATTTGCCCATATCCGGATCGATGGGTACCATGAAAGGGGATTTGGGGATGTTCTCGTCGTTGCACAGAATATGCACTGCATATTCACCAGGGGCTGTCGGCCAGTAGGCAACGGTGGCCGATCCATCACCATTGTCTGTACAATCAATGCGTGCCTCACTGGGTCCTTCGATTGAAAAGCCTTTGGGAACAAGATTAAGCGATTAACGATCAGCAACCAGTAGGCGTAAACGTTCTCGAAGGAATTGCGAGAAAAGTAGCTCCTTTTTACAAACTTGTCGTCAGTGATGACAGATTTGTTCATTATATGCTACTTATGAGTATGTTTTCCATCGTTTCGAAGGATCAGCAAACTCAGGGAACAGCGTTTGTTCAACAAAGCACACTCAGTGTTCGTTAATTATAAAATTGTTGAGAAGCCTCAGATCTCAGCCCATGACACGTTTAACCATTCGTGGAGAACCTTCAATATGAATGCGGGATTCCAGTGTATATCAGTCAAAGCATTTTTTGTAGACGTCTGTTGATACCATCTAGTCTATTTGAATGACACTGACTCTCAACTCACTGATGGAAGCACATGTTAGGCTAACATCTTGCTAACTTGTCAGCATCTGAGTTCGTCTACGTTTTGCGAGGGGCCGGATGGGGTGAGATAGTGACCGTGCGGACAATGTTAGTGTTGCCAGCACAAGCGGATGTACATACCGATTCTGGAACTCTGGCACCTTTTGTTATTCTAACAAACACCTGACTGTCAACCATTGGCAATTACTTGGTGACGGCTGAAACGCTGTTAATTTCTGAAGTAAGCGTTCCGTAAACTTTAAATGAAAGGGAAGGAGTAGTTCGTTAAACAACCTGCAAAGTGGTATACACATACCGTAAGAAAGAAAATAACAAAATAATTTAAAAACTGTTACCAGTTCGAGATATCCTATTTAGGTAAGAAAAAGTCCACAAACAGTACCAAGTTGTTCTAATCCAATAACTGGGAACATATGGCGATGGATATAGTCGTTTGATAGTCAGTGTTTGATCATCTTATGCTCACTGTTTGTTTCAGTGTGTGTAAGCGACTGTGTACGTGGAAGAACGACCAGTGATGTGACTTACTTTGGGAACGTGACATACAATAGAAGACTCTCATATATTATGATAGTTACAATGATGCCCCTTTACCTGCTGTCAACAGTGTGAATAATGCAACCACACACAGATCCCGACATTATCCTGTTTTGTAGCGTAACGAATTTTCTAACGTCAACGATGTTACAAATTTTTACACTACCATAGAATGTCATAGTCCCGTGATCTTAACTCTAATCTCGTATTGCGTGTGCAACTATTCTTGTCGATGCAGTTTTGCTATAAACAGCCTATAGCATTGATATTCCACAGGTTTTGCCCTCCTTATTTATTCATATGGAGCAGTTTCTAAGTTTTATCGCATCAGCCGTTGGTCGTGTGGTTGAATGATCGCAAAATTGTAGCCTTGTTTTTGAGACACATCACACACTTTCAGATCACTATGTTCTGTGTGTCTGAGCTCACGTTTATTAACCAGTATTGCGTCTGTGCATTTCGGCTGAATTGTATACAGGTGAAACAGTAAAGAAAGTAGGCGAGGCGTTTTGATGATCTCAAGTCGTACGACTCAGATATGTCAACAATTTACAATGCTTTAATTTGCGGAACAGATGGAAGGTGTGTAACCACGATGTCAGTGCTGTTCAAACCATATTTTTTTCGTCACATATTCGTTCGATTAGAAAGGTTTTTTCATTTGCCTGCTGTGTGACTAATGCAACTATGCGAGCTGGCTAGATGTCCAACAAATTACACACTTTTTAATTCCGAGAACTCAATGTATCGGTTTGTTGTTCGTTATTGACGTCTCAGCGATGATCACTTATGCGAATTTTTATTAACAGTAATTCATCTACTATCACCCACTTCACTACCTTTCTGCTTATAAATGGCAGTAATCTATACGTGTATTTGAGTCTTGCAGATTGAGTATATTAAACCACTAAGTCCATTTCGTCCACCAGTCCATATTCACCGGATAATTCGCCAAGATATGAAAATCACTTGTAACGCATTTATGCATTGTATGCCAGTAAAACTGGTTTTAGATAAACAGAACATATTGGCTTGAACTTAAGCAGTTCACTACATCAACTAGGCTACAAAGTTTGGGAACAGCACACATCATTTAGCATTAATTGGACACGATTTTACAACAGTGCAGTAAATTTTAAAAACGGCGCGAAGCGACTGAATAAAGAAAACGTGTGATGGCGTAGAAACTTTTGACCGTTTTCGGTGGGCAGGAGGTTCGTTGCATAGCAGGAAATAACTATTTATTTACTATACAAGGAAAGTAGTCTAATAAATATTGTTTTACCTTAGGCAGAACAAAGGGCTAAAAGACTGGTTGGTAGTTTGCCAAATCGTTCTATGAACCATTGCAGATAGCGGTTTACTTGAAACGTATCTACACAATGCGGCACTTTTAAAATCTGTTTTGTCGCTATTATATGTATCCTTAGTTCCATAGAACAGCTTTCATATTGTTCCCCGACTGTAATGAAGAAAGATGAAACGATTTTATCATAAGCACTACTCTATTCAGTTAAGTGTCTGGTAGGCAAGGCGTCGAGCCTGCGCTAGATTATACCACTTAAAACGATAGACAGTCATTTTACAGGCAGAAACACTACGCGTTTGTTGGTCACAAGTCAGCAGAAGCGCACGACTGCAATGATCTACAAACCCGTTAAGTCTGTAATAAATGGTAAAATTAGCCGGTAAATGTTCTACTGTCTACAGTTCCGTCATGAAACAAAGTTCTCATGTAGACAGCTCTGCTTTGCCATTAAGTTATTGATCTATCCTTGGTCGTTGGCGTTTATGAGGATGTCATCAGCGTATGTTTGATAGTCCATGCCCTAGACGATTTGTATATATGAGACATAAAGGCACCTAATCTCGCGAATAGGGACCACAGAACAACCTATGACAACTCTGTTAACCTGGGTGACACAAGTTCTTTGGGACTCACAGTGAAAACTCATTGTACACAGAAGATGCTTCAGCTTAGAAGGCCATGGATGAACTCCAGTATAGTACATGGGCGTGCTCTAACGTACCTCGGGTTCTCGAACCAGATAGCAACAGTGACAACCTTTCAACGTTTGTAAATATTTTTTTAAGCCCGAAAGGACGGTTACTGTACAATATTAAGACAATGACTACCAAACAGTCATAGTCGGCGTCATATGTTCAGGAGGACTTTCCCGATGAATTAGCATTACCGTGATAATATTTGAAGTTTTCTTTGTTTGAATAAGATGCTTTACATAGGAGATAATTTTTTGTTTATTTTGTACTTTTCACCTTCAGAATATGCGCATGAAGTTATGCTGGAAAGTCATATTGTAGAAAGATCAAATAATATATACCACTACTTGTTTATGTGTTCGAATAGCTATCAATCTTCAAGACAAGTTATGAGTGTTGCAGACATTCCAGACTGACCTGCACTTTCGAACTTTCACTCGTCGTCATGTAAGTTGCATGTTTGCGGCTGATAAGGATGTGTTAAATGAATTTGTACTGTGTGTCATCCGACTATAATATATCAGTTACTCATAAATGGCCGGGAATTTGGTTAATTTTGAATTGAGTGTCACCCACATTCGACCAAAGCCTACTTTGAGGTCGATGGAACAACACGGTTGCCCTATGAAAATGTGACCGGAGTTCTGCTTTCTGCCGTGGTTAGGATATACACTATTGACGAGCTCTAACAACAGAGGACCGTGAGTACAGTGCTTCTACTTGGAAGGGGTTGACTAGGAGGTCTACATACACTGGAAGGTTGCGATCAAAGGTGAGTGATTTTCACCTCAACATCATCCCATTTAAACTGAAAAGAGCAACAAACAAGTCATCTTTGACCACCTTCAAGCTTCTCTTAATTAATTTGCATTACGGAAGTTCTAGACATGCGTTTTGTGGTGTTTTGACGCTTTAATTCTACCCTTCTTCAGAATTTAGCGTAACTCATTTGGATTAATATACTGTTTTTGTCACAGAAAAGTTTTAACCAGAGTTAACGATAGAAAAGCAGACAGTACGCGATGGTTTTACACTCAAGATAAACGTGTTCACCCCAATCCTTAGTTCAAAGAAGTATCTACGGTTGACTCTGTAGACCGAGACTGAAGTCTCGCATTTCACCGATGATTCTGTGCTTGTAACTAAGATCATGAATGTTTTGGATACATGGTCTCTTTGCGAAAGCCGGAGGTGGTTGGAAGATTGCAACATGGAAGGGTTGTTTTGAAACATAAAGTTGCGATAGGGCAGATCACCAAACTGGTAAGATGTGATTAAGAAGCACTTCTGGCCAGACCTAATCACGGCCTGACGATTCATTTAAATAAGAAGTATTTTCGAAGAGTTCGACATACAATACAGAACCGTTTATATTTCTTATTCTTCTGTCACGACTGTTGAACTACCGATGTTATCGTAGAGCACGACAACGCGGATTCTGTTCACGTCTGGAGGGTTTTGAATGATACTATGCTATCTTATTTGATAATACAGAACAATTGACTTTTATTAGTAAACCATTGAAAGAAGCTTTATTTGATGAGGGTTAGGTAAATCGTATAACTTTTTTGCTAATCCCAACCTAGATCACGTGCTCAACAAAGGACGGTTGAACAGCAAGCAGACCACGTTAGAAACGAAAACAACCCTTAATGTCGGGCTGAAAGCTCCTTCTGCTGCAACAAGTTGGGTAGATAACTTAATGCAAAAGGGTAGGCCCTGTTTTCTAATTAAATCACAATGCACATGTTGGACCACAGTGTAAGAGATAGCCTAATACGGACTTATTCTACAAAAATAAGCCCAGGGTCATCAATAATGGCGTGCAATTTGGAAATGTACAGCGCACTCTGTGCCTCTAGAAAGAAGGCCAGTTGTTGTCCGGAAATACTCACTCGCTGTGGCTGTTTTGGATTGGTGAGTTTGCTACCAAGGAACACTGTACATTGGCGTCAGCCGGAGGGACGTTACGTTCAAAATTGTGAGAGAACAATGTAGATGCCACTGAAGAACAAATAGTTCCTCTCTGTCTCACGTTTCTAAACGTATCCGTCTACTTTGGGAATTAAAGAAAAAGGTATCTAACACCACAGTGTCAAAAATAAATCATACCGGATAAACATGTTGTGGACTTTGTGATCAGCCATCATCCGAGATAATGCAATTATTTGCAATAGGTGTTGTTTTCATGATATTTTCTTTAGAGACTAACGTAAATCCACAGATAGTGAGTAACGACGTTAGAATCAAAATTTTAGACAAAGTTACTTGAGTCGAAGACGTCCTTTACTCCAAAGGTTTATGTCTAAAGCGTATATCGCTGAAGCAGAATCTGAAAAATGGTATATCTTAACGGAAAAAGCTCACAAATCTTTCGCCCGGTTTGGTACACTTTGAAAAATAACACAGTTTTCTTTCACATCTTTCATTTCTAGAGTTAATTGGTCCTTCTCACGTTTCACAAATCCGCTTATCTTTGGTTTCTATGATCACACATTGTTGAAAGTATGACTGACATCAGGTTAAACCTCCTCCTTCGAATCATTGGTGATTGATTAGTTTTCTTGTAAAAAAATCATGTTTATCCATTTCTGAGAGAACCAAGTGTAAAACTCTACTGGCTGTCTTCTCATTGATGACCCTCAGAGATCAAGCTGTGAAGATCACAATAAAAACTATGATCACTAGAGATCTTTGAACATTATTTTGATGGCAAACGACGCCATCTGATAAATTAAATACTTATTCATGGACTAATAAGAATACTGATTTTGAATATATCAATCCAACAAAGACAAGCATTATGGGTAATTGTGGCCGTTCGTCATATTCCAAAATAAGGAACATGTCTAAACATTCTTACCAAGAGGGAAGCAGAAACAAAGAACGTAGATGAATGATGACCAACTTTGCCTCCAATAACAGTGCCGGAGTTTGTTATGGTCAACCCAAAATACACGTACAAAATGACTTACTCCATATAAGACCACACGATAGGATCGTCATTGCATACTGCGACAGGTGGTCGTGTGTATCATCTTACAGTTACTTAACCGCCTGTTCTTCACTCACTGAGCCGTTCAGCGTGGTGATGCACAGTGAATTCCGATTGAACTGTTCAAACGATTCGCTCCTACGTAACACCTCATCATGATAGCCCTTCACGGTCTAATCCGTTATTGTTCTCCATCATAACCGATACGCTTATAAGACCCTTGGGTTTGACCTTGTGCTACATCAATATACCCGCAACGTACTTAGAAGTACCAACCAGTTACGAAGCTCATTCAAAGTCTGACTAGAAGCAAACGGGTTTCGTTTCGTTGTTCATAGAAGGCCTCAACCACACATGCTGACAGTTATCTTAGGTCGCTTTGTTTACAGGACGTTGGAAACTGTCATTTTTCCTGGGCATATCCTGACGGTATCCACTACGTAATTTATCCAACTTCGATTCAGTTTGGCAAACCACATGCTAACGGTTTGCCAAAATTGACTCCCGGTTTCTGTCTACCGCGCCGGGAAAGTGGTGGCCTTGCTTCGTAGAAGACAAATTGCGACTGAGTTTCCAATGACTCATGTATGCGTTATGGGCCTGCAGCGTAAACCTTGCCTATCATCGCCGGCAGTCTTGGTGATCGATTATTCATGTATTTTTTTCACTCGCGTTTCCTGTTTTGTCGAGGGGCTCAGGGTGCCAGGGTTGTTGGTCCTGAATGTACCCTAGTTGCCAGGTGAAGTGCATTGGCGAAAGTTACTTCCTCTATTCGTAATATCCTCGCGGCCTCTACACACAGAATAGCATGGAGCTGTGGATTTTTCTGTAAACATCTATCTGGAAAGTTGTGTTAGAGTAGTCTAAATTTTGCTAGTTCAACATGGATACATCAATATGAAAAAAATACTAACGTCACACAAAGCATAGCTTTTCTATGTTTTATACCCTACTTTGTTTCACTTGTGCACTAGGAAGTAGAATCAGATAGTATAACTCACCAAAACAATCAAACTTTGGTTACAAACACACAAAAACCATATCAATGAACACATCCGTCCGGGAGGTACTATCAGCTATGTTCACGGAGCGCTCATCACCAACATAGGCGGTAGCACACAAATCCCATTTAAGGGTGACGCCCATGGCCTTGTGACACGACAGACCGACCATTTGTTTGAAGTATGTGAACAGTATCAGATCCAGAGATGTGAGAACCAACGAATCGGATGTGGCTTTCGACAAAGAGGACATGAAAATAGGAAACCAGGAAGCACAGAGCAAACAACCCTGTTTTACGACAACTCATCAATCTATCACGACACGTTTCCTGATCACGAACGATCTAGATAAGTCCATTTTTGCCTGACACACCAGCTATATAACAGGCTGTTGGACAAAAAACGGACAAAGGCGATTAGATGGCTCAGACTCAAAAGGCAACTAATGCGACTCTCACTTTACCTTTGCAACCTCTTTAAAAGTTTAATGAATGTATACACACCTACGCGGAATACATTAATGAATTCGTTATGAGTATGAACGTATACTGCTCTGAAGCGATCGATTACGTGTCCTTCGCCAAACACTGTTCATTCATCCAATCACAAGTTCATTTGTTTCAACACAGTTCCAGTGAGCTCGGCAGGTATACCGAAAAAGTACAGAAATTGCCGACGGATTAGCAAGTGAAAGACTGACTAACAAATCATGACATTAACAAAGGGATACTAAGCTTGTACCCTTACACAGGTGATCTATTTAACGACGGCAAGGGCAAGGCAATATGCGGGCGACTCAGCTAATGTATGAGCTACAATCTGGTCAACTGGAAGAAATGAGTTGATCGTTAGAGATAATTTCCTCGATGACTTGAACTACAATGATTTATTTCGAGAACATTCACATTGACGGGATATTTCGGGATAATCTCCTGACCGACGGGCACGGGAGGACTGATATGGGATGATTATTTATCTTACAAGAAAACCAGTGCTCTTTTCAGAGTCAATTCATAGAGCATGTGTTCTTAATTTTGTCCAGCTGTGTACAGAACTGTGGATAGTGTGTTCATTCAAACGTGACAGCCATTGTGACTTCGGGTGACAATAGCTTCATTAGAAAATAGGTGTCACTCGACTAAGGTCACCTTGACGATCGATGGAGTACTTCGAAAACACGTACATAAAGTACAGGGAGTTTAGAGTGTCAGCCGTCCTCCTTTTCAAATAATATCTGAACATGCTGGTAAATAAGAACCGACCATGATTATACGTTTCGTCTCAGAACGTCAAATGCATACGCACGGTGTGGGATGGTTAAGCGCTGAAAACTGCCCTTCTTATGTTTGTAGTCCATGTGAGTTGTGGATCATCCCCTTGAAATTTAAAATAATCGGAGTCAAACCACATCAATATCGTGTTTAACATGTTTTCACTTAATAGACTTGGAAGATCATAACTTTACGAGCAAGTTGTGACGCTCAATGTTTTGATTACAACACTCCTGAGGATGGTAACAAGAGATAGTTGAAACGTTGGGTGTTACAAAGTCCTCGTAACTTTAGGTTCCTTTCAGTTCATTTATTAAAAATTTATGTAGATGAAAAGAATTGGAAAAATAGGTATTACACAGAAAATCCAGAGAATAGGCAAATTACCTAGGGCACCAGTTTCACCGTTTGTTTCCACAACGAACACGGCAGGTTTGTTTACAACTCCGCCGGACAAGCCAGGTCCAAAAGCGCGTATCCGAGATTCTTTGTATGGGCCCACGTCCACCTAAACGAGTGAGGTAAGTTACGATGAGGTTTTACACGACTAGTAACACGGCAAGAGAAAATCTACTTCAACGGATGGATGATCTGTTTGCCTTGTTTTCTGCTTGAAAGTTGAATTGTCATTTAGAAACGGCGGCAGCGTTCACAAGACATTGTGAGGGCAATGCCTGGATTACACGACTGAACAGTGGCTAGCTGCACCTTATCACTAATTTTTAAGCAAAAACTTCAAAGACAGTCCTGTTAAAAAACGGAATGGAAGAATCCAACTATATATGCAAAAGCTATTTACTTTGTTTTCATCATTATTCTTTCGACGAAGGTGGTTTATCTCATTCATTCGGTCGGCTAACTTGTCTGGCAGGTACCATTTCCCTCCTAAAAGCCATCTTCTAGTAAAAACCTTTTTATGGAAAATAGGCCAAACTTCATTGAATCAAAATATGTCGAACCACATGGTGATCATCACTGTAGCTTTTCTCGGAATCATTACTTGGGCATTAGTATTTCCCAGAAACTGAGTCACAGTTTCAAGTTGGTTCATTTCTATCCGTGGTTTGCGCTCCAAAACATGATTATCAGTCCAGGGAGAACATATTTTGGCGATCTAATCATGGTGCTTACGTAGATTCTCCGATGAGGTTACGAATTTTCAGCTAGATTGCATTCATATATTTATTTGGTAAAGGGATAACAATTTGGACGTACGAGGAATACAGAGCTGTATGCAGGGTAAGTCTAGAAACTATATCCTCATAAACCTGTATACCTGGATCGACAATATTTCAGATAACTTTGAAAAACACCAAATATATCATGTAAGGTGAGTGCTGAAGCATCATTTCAGTCTAATGGTTGCTTGATTAACCGTTAGCCACATACTGTTCCATGTGTTGCCCGTTTTTCTTTCACTTTCTGCCTTCGTTCCTTTCTGTCAGCAGTACTCAGTCATGTGGCTGATGATTATTCACTGTACTCATTTACTCATAGGCGCCTGCATGTTCATTCGTCTGTACTTCAGTTCGATTGTGTATTTGAAAAGTGAACAACATTGGTCCTACGTAGAAATCACAGCTTCCTCGAAGTTCTATGTAAACAATGTTATGAGTATTCTTGGTAAAACTCCCAAGATACATATTCTTCAATCAAAATTGTTACAGTACTGGTGCACCTCAACGTTCACTTCGTATATCAACACATATCAACCACTTAGGTATCGATGTGATTCATCCTCAGATTTTTAGCTCAAGTAAGTCTATCGGATGAATTAGTCCTACACTTTCACGGGCTGCCGTAATCTCCACCACCCGATATTGTTTTCTGGTTCTCAGTATGCCTGTGATATACTTCCAGTAAACGTTGTTTAACTGGATTGAACTTCAGAGTTATGATTGACAGTCGTGTTTATTAGGAATTTAACTCAAACTACACTTTACATTTCCTGTACATTTGTACGCACATCACATTCAGAAGCCGGACTTCCAGTTACTGCTTTGGCATTTTTGTCCACTGATCGATCCCGTTTTTCTCTCTCCCCTGTCCTTCCTCTCTTCCTGTCAACCGTGACCCGTTTACCCACTCCAATCGATATGGTACTTGTAAGGTTTGCCAAGTCAGTGGGCCACTGTTTGCTAAAATATTTGTTGTAAATTTTTTAGTCAATCGGGGAACTGATGAACTTCACGCTTAGTTGAACAATGCATTGGCCAGGCGATGAACATTTTCGTATATGTAATTTACAGAAGTTTTATTCGCAGTCTTATAACTCGCCAGTTTTCTAATTAGTAAGTGGATTTTTTCATCAACTCAGTAAATAAGCTGGATCTCGTTTATAGAAGAAAATCATTAATGCGGATGGATATGAAGAGGTAAGAAATCTCTCTGCGTCAGCCTACTTTAAAACTTGATTCAACTTAAATTTCGCTTTAGACAGGTTTTCGAGGTCTCCTATCAGAATTCATGCACTCGAAAGAAAGGACTAACTACCACAGAATTGGCTGGTTAATTTGACTTAAAGCAATCTAAACATTGGATGATGATTCATTTGTTTTTCATGTAATTTTCCAAGCTTGACTCTGAAAGCAGTGCGTAATAAATAAGATATTCACAAATGGGTGTTTGTGAACATTTGTTTGAGACAGGTGGCACTGTTTTCACATGACGTGTCACGAAGCGCACACCTTATGGGAAACGTTCCGTTCTGGGTGGATAACAAAATATTTTTGTGAATAATTACTTGAATACACAACTGGAACAGAATTTAGGGACTGATGAATGGACGTTACAATGAACAGTCACAATTTTTGTGACGAGACTAGGTGGGCAAGCCTTGTGAATTGTTGTGTTTGACAGTCAGGCTCTAATCGAGATCACCTTAAAAGTCAAAGTTCGTATGCACCTGACAATCACGATCTTTTTCTGCACTTCCGTAACATTTTCTTCAATACGCTCAACAAGCCTTATGGGTTCGGTATTCTTGGTGATATAGAAACCTCGACACTTATTGTAGAGGTGGCGGCTAGACCGTTTCACTCGAACATTCCATATTTAGGAAAAATCGGTCCCGATGGATGGCCAAGTTTAGAATGTAAGCATTACAAGACACTCAGATACTCATGTGACCCTGTCGCCACTGGAAGCCGACAGCTTAAGGCACACTGTTTTGACAAACGAATAAGTGAACCTCACTGTACGTCATGACATCGTGATGAAATCAGGTATCGACAACTAATGTATCTGTCCAGTGTCTGGCAAACAATGGTCACTGTGTGTATCCCATTCAATCATTCAAAGGTCTCAGTCGTGGTTAGTGTAACACCACGACACTGAAACACTCGAGGTGTTCACGATAATGATGTGCCCTTGTGTTCTTTTTCGTGAGAAGTTCACTCATTTCATCTTGCTTCTTTGGCATTCATGTTTCTACTTACCAGCATACGAGTCGGTGTGGCGGACTGTCCCACACTTGGACTGGTTTAGCAGGAGAGTTTTGTTTCGGCAGTCCAATAGAAACCGAATCTTCGAAAGGTCAAGTAATTACAAAAGTGACTAGGACTAGGCGGCCCGAACCAAACCCAACAAACTTCCCGCTGATCAATTCAGCTAGCTACACCTTTCGTAAGTATATAACAGTTCTTTCGTATTGATAGTCTAGGTGACCTATTTTGAAAACCGGCAATTCTCAAGTTTATCGATTTTCAATTTAGCCTACATGTCACGTATGACCTCGCCAGACGGGGCACAATTTCAGAAGCATTAAATAAAAATGGATAGTGAAAACAATAATCGCATTCAGTACAAGTTATCTCTGAAAAAGTGATTTTGTTCCCGTTTAGATTAGCATGAACATGATCCATCTTTGGTGCATGCCAGTGCACACCGATGGCAAGCTGACTGTTTCATTCTTTCTTAATTTGTTGTTATGGTTTTTCGGAAGAGTCAATCTAAGCTGCGGGAATGTCTACAACTTCCTAGTACAGGAAACTATTTTGTCAATGCGATTCCGAAGGTGCTTTAAGGGAATTGAGATCACGTGAACGAACAAGACAGTACTGAGAAATCACCTAAGCGCTCGGAGAAGGCTGATCATGTAGGTTTAGGCATCAAGACCCTGAGCAGTTTACAGATTGTCTCCAAGCGGCGAACAGGAGAAGGAAGACAGGTGGGAGGCGGGCGTTTAGAACAAAATGGAAAGTTTTACATTTATTCAGGGGCATGTAATGTGGCTTGAACGATAACGTGTACAATTGATTTTAAAAAGAAAAGGATAAAAAAGTGTTTTGAATTTCGCAGAAATAACTTTGGTTAGAGAGCAAACAGCGAGTCTGTGTAGTTTGTAAAGTAACCAGCATGCGTCCGCCGTTTACTGACTACCCAGAAGGGCGACCACCAGACTATGAAATTTGTGGTTAACGTGAGGTAAACTTGTGATAACTTACTTTGCGACATACTGACTGTCCTCCCCTTAGCCAACCGTGCTAGAAGCACTAGCATAAAATTTGAAGTTGCTTAAAAGTAGCGGTAATCTCTTCTGATAACGTCCAACATTGTCGGTTGATCGTTGTGTTCTCTAAAGGTAGTTTTTGTATGTGGGGGTGTTTTATACTGAATTATCATCCCCAATTGGATGAACTTAATTGCTGCGGATTGCTGGAGTCTGATTATGGTGCCACAGAAACTACAGCTTGTAGTTGCAGAGAATGGATCTTCAGCACATTATGAATAGACTCCGGTAACCCAATGACCACCTCTTTTGCACTCGTCGTAAACTTACCCGCAATTATGGAACCAGACGCATCAGCTGAGCAGTAAGTATACTAGTTTCATGCACCTAGGAGCTCATTCCAAAGCATCTGCTGAACTAAAATCTTGCACTTGTTAGCCCCTTATCACGCAACTGTTGGATGAAGCAAAACGACACTTCACCACTGAGAATGTCTTACAATTTTTGCATCGCTCAACCCATAACCTTACTACCTTTCGCTCAAGCACTTGAGATACACAACTGTGAAACATACTGTGTACAAAAACGTGTGGTAAGCCTAACGTTATTGTGGTACTAGTGACTAGCAGTTATGAGTCTGCGTTACTTCCTAAGCATACTAATTTGTTCACGTATGTTACACTAATTTCGTTATGATGCTTGACGCTCCAATCTCCGCGGTCCAAGCTCTTTCCGTTTTTTGGTCAGTTGTGATTTTTTGATAGATTCTTACTTGATGCCTGTGAATTTTGATGTGTTGGCTTTATCAGGACCCAGTTGAACTGCTGTCGGGTTCATCACATTTCTATTGACTATCCTCTCAGTGAGCAATGACATTTCTGTTTTGTTTCTGCTGGAATTTAGACATCACAGTCCATATGACATAACCAGCTGGGACAGTCTTTGTAGGAAACATCTAACTCAACCACAATAATCTAACCTAAATTTACGCAAAGACTCCACTGTATTAAGTAAAAAATTCAAGGTCGAGAACAGAGGTGGGAACTAATGATACAATTTTTCTAATGTCCATGAACCTTGAAAAAATTATTTAAATTAGACGTACGTTAAAGGGGCTGAGCATAATATGGTCACCGCCGTAACGAACGTGGACTTGATGAAGACCAGCTCGTTGTGGATTGTAGCTGCAATCAAACAAGTATGCTCCTGTTTTACGTGTAGTGCAGGGTATTTCACGTCCATCTGACAGAACAAAATAGACGAAAGTGCAACGAAATAGTTGATGTTATGACTGTAATCATATAATGTCTGGAGCTTGTGGAACAACTGTGTATTCTTTAATACCATCAAATGATCCTGGTACACAGGTAGGACGCATTTGTCAGACAAAAACAATTAATGGAGCTCGGTTTACAGTAGCGTTATCGCATGCCCATCATCATCAATGAGCTGGTGACATTCACACTATTGGCACATGGAGAACCGTTTAATCAAAACTGATGACATTTTAGTGTTACTGATGAGTAGTCAGGGATTTGGTTAATTTCAAGTTGAATATCACCCACAGTTGATCACGGCTGTCGTATTCAGATAGACTTTTCAGCCAGCCTCTTTCGATGAGTAGAACTAGACTCGAGTTTCGCTCTCATCAGAGCTGCTCATCAGTAGTGTATATTCTTGCTACGGCTGGAGTTAGAATTCCGGTCATGCTTTCATGAAACAACCGTGTTTACTACTGTTCCAATGATCTCATATGAGACACTACCGAATTATCATATGTGAACACTCAAGCACTTTCGCTTGTGAGTGTAGATCATGTTGTCCGATCGCCTCGACAGGACACACAGTTACTGTCTGTTAACTCCAATCGATAACCCCGAGTTCTAACGGGAGCAAACCTCAGATCTACTGCTTCTTTTCGAAAAAGGCTGGCCAAATAGTCTATGTGAATGCGAAGGCTGCAATCAAACATGGGTGACGTTCATCTTGACATTCAGTAGATAATTCGACAAGAATTTCTGCTGTACATCCGCTAACGAGCAAGCCAATAGTCTTAGACAACCCTAATCATTTAGGGTAGTTTGTCCTTGACATATCCACTAACTTAACAAACTGACGTTTGTTTTTCAAGGTTTTAATACTATAGCTGAGTGAGAAATTGCACTTCAGAGTGCTGGCCTTGTTATATGATTCATTGCTTCTTATTTACTCACAGTCGATACTATGAAAGTAAGCTAACATTTTAACGAAAGTTTAGTAAACAAAAAATAAGCATTATGGTGATTGATCGCTAGCGTGACTTGAGTAATATGATGTTAAACTGAGAACAGATTGAAACATTGATGAGCTACCTGTTGTCTCGTAATGCGTAAAGCAAAGTTCGTGTCACGCTTAGTATCCTGGGCAGTAAAACAACTGCCCGTCCTGATTTACACTGATTTCTACCATATCGATCGTGTTATAGAAGACCGGGCGTTTGTTTAGGGCGCAAACCACACCGGTTCATGGGTCTAATAGGTATGCAAACTGCGTGGGTTGTCTGTCATCTGGCCTGAAGTCGGCTGAACAGTGTGTGAATGTATTATCTTTGGATCATCTATTTACGCTGTAGAAAAGCAAATAAGAGCGGACCAACCTATTGATTGCTGTCCCGACTATTATGCGTTTGGGAACTGCGTGAACCTTCACACACATACACGCGCGTACGCCGTCGGCAGCTGGACAATCCCATCAAAGTAAAGTTCATCTGGCAAACCGTGGATTTTGGAATATTTCACATGACCACACAATAACCACTAAGGCAGTACGTGATGAAATGAAAGCATTGTTTTCTTGGCTATAATGGATTTATGTAATTACTGTCCAGAACGCTTTGTCCGCACAATAAATACCATTGGCTGTGTGCTTAAAGCCGTTACTAACGAGATTGACTTGTTGGTGAGAATAGCTTACCAGTGATAAGCGTACATAGACTCGCGACTCATAGGAGACTGAAAAAATTGTTTCTGGCAATGGGCTTTTCTTTGACGTCAGAAATTGTAACACACAAGTGTGCAGCCTGTTCTCTATGGACTGTATTGCACTAGATTCACACATGGTGGTAGATTACTGAATGTTTGCGGGTTGCAACGCAAGTTGACCTACTTAATCCAAACCGCCCATATCAAACCTAATCAAATATGATCATGCTTGGATACTTTACGATCAAGAAAAATTGATGAGCGACCAGTTTCTCCACCAAACCGATTGACGGTTAACCAGAGGTTGTGTCCAACATTAACTGTGCCAGGCAGTATTTCGGTAATAAGTCTATCACAATTTTAAGTATTAATGTGATCACCATACTGTAAACATAAGGATAGACGAAGAATAGAGATGTGAAAGGTCAGTTAGCTTAATCGATGGAGGTAGGGTTATACAGAAAAGTCAAATCGGGGAGTTGAATGTTAAAAGTATGCAGGTTAGAAGACGATAAGGTCACTGGAGATGGACAACCGAATACTTTGTTCGCCGTTCAATTTGCCGGATTAACTTGGAAAACATCCCTTGAGAAGTAAGATTAGATAGCATGAGCGGTTTTTTTCCTCCATCAAAAGAGGTTATGAAAATCATACACATGAGAGATGGGAAGCAAAACTAGTGGTGCGATTTGTATACTTGTTGCACTGCTAATTGGTCCGCGTTTCATACACATTTTGCGGAACCGGAAAAGAATGCGTATGGTGTGTACTAATGAGTAAGGCTGTCGATACGACCATAGCTGTCGTAGTCGTAGTAAATGCGTGCACCTTTTCACAACACAAACCAGGGTTGTGTAACCGAATGACGATCAGATGGGCTGTGGCTAACATGCAGCTATGGATAGATTTGGACCGAAATGACGGGACATTCAAAAAACTATATAAACAACAGACGCATTGTCTACCTGGTGTTTGGAGAACTGACCTTTCGCACCGGTAATTTCTGTTTGTTCCATTCTGAGCTTATGAAACATTATTCTTCTTGATTGGCTTAACCGGACATTTATTCATACGGCAAAAGTATCCAACTGCTCAACAGCGAAAGAAGAAATGTGCTACTAATGACTTGTCGTGGGCAGCTAATTTGTAGTCCAGACTCATAAAACCACAATCTTAACAGCCTTATCAGAATCCACAGATCCTAATTCACCTACACTTTAAGTACGCAAAACGTGCACCACTTTGCGGAGTATCGGTGTCAAGAGATCAAATGTTTTAAAGCGTACGTTTAATCAAACAATCTATGTTGACTTTTGAACTACACCGCCTTTCACTTTACACGGAGAAGCGTGTGACTCATTCCAGCTGTTTTGACCAAATGTTAACGCGATGGGTTCAAACATTAAAGCAAAGTCAACAGCATGATATATCTCCCCAAACATTTATATGTACGTCCTTTGAATGAGAGCACTCACCGTTCTGCTGAGTCATCTTGATAATAGTTCTACCTACAACAAAATTTACTTGGTTGACAACAGTGTAAGTCACTGCCAAACCCTATGTGAGACTGTGCGTTCTATCCATTTTTGTTTACTGGGCTGCTCAGTTAAAAAGGATTCACCTACTGACCACCTGGATAGAATCCTCATTCTACTTCAAGGCAGCTGTGATGTTCTCAAAGTTACCAGACATTTACTAAGTTCACCTGGAATATTATCAAAGGCAGAGGGTTTGCATCTCGTCCGCAAAACCCTCAATCTTTTCTACTGGTAGTTATTTTATCGCGGTCATTTTTGGAGAAAGTTTTAAACAGTCATGTTTCTTGAAACGGATCAGCCCATAACGTGCGAGCTTCAAGTCGACACTGAATAGTTTGTTTTATCCCGCTGTGACCGTGTCATGCTTGCGGTATGTCGACGATTCATCGCTAACCCATTTGCACAAAGGTAAATATAGGATGGCACACGGACACTGTGAATTTGTTGAACTTGAATTCCGTAGGTGGCATAGGTTACAACCGCTTGTGGGATGTCATTTTATGTGCATATGATGACGAAATCATGTCACCAGTAACGATAGAAGACATACGTCGCGAGATGTTAACATTTCGTTTACTCTCTTCAGTCACGAACGTAAAACATTGGAATATATAGGCAGTACGACTGACAACAACATTTTGATAGAAAAACAGATATCAAGAAAGCTCCAAATCTTACTACTACATGGATACATCACCGAACTGCAATATCGACAGATGAAACCAACCGGAACGCGCACACCACAGTTAAGAGGTGCTCCAAAAACACACAAATGTGGTGTCCCGGTAAGACCAATTCTATGTATGGACAACTCACCGTACCACAAGCTTGCCAGATGGCTTGTTGACATTCTACATCCCATCCGTCAGAATTTTACCCCCCACTGTGTAAAAGATTCTTTCGAACTGGTACAAACCCTACAGAACGTATCGGTGAGTTCACATAAGATGTTTTCTATTGATGTTGACTCCTTATTTACGAACGTTCCCCTTCGAGAAACAGTTGATTTTTTGTGCGATTTTATTTCCCATCAGAACCTACCTTTTTGTCTCCCAGTTGATTATCTCAAGGAACTTATACTTTTATGCACAGAGAATATCCGTTTTGATTTTGCAGGATCATCTTATAAGCAAGTAGATGGCGTAGCAATGGGCAGTCCATTGGGCCCAACACTTGCTGATATATTTTTAGGAATGATTGAATCAAAACTATCCGATGCCATAGATGGTGCCAGCCTCTATAAGCGATATGTAGATGATATTTTGATTTTTACCACTAATATTCATTTTTTTACACTTTTAAACCTTTTTAATTCTGCTCATCCTAATCTTTCTGTTTCTCATGAAGAGGAAGCAGACGATAGTTTATCTTTTTTAGACATTTCACTTATTAGACGACAGGATGGCTCACTACAACGCTCAGTACACCGTAAGGCTACTTGGAGCGGTCAATATTTACAGTTTTCTTCTTTTGCACCAATCACTTATAAACGAGGTCTGGTGAGAACTCTGTTTCATAGAGCCCGGGAGATATGCAGGGATGACTGTTTGCAAGGAGAGGAGGAGAGACTAAAGGAAGTATTACTCGCGAACAGCTATCCTGAGAAATTCATCGATGTTCACAGCCGGAAAAGACTGATCAAGACTACCGTGAGTACGGTCCCTAAGAAGCAGGTCTTTTTGAACTTTCCTTTCAAAGGCGATCATATCACAACTGATGTAAGTCAAAAATTACAGTCTGCTCTAACTCGTACATACCCAGCGGCTGAATTACGATTGCTACTCACAACTAGGAGTGTCGCTCAGCTAATTCACAATCGTGTCCTACCGAAATGTTCTGTCTCACATGTAATCTATCAGTTCACTTGCAGTTGCGGTGACGTCTATATCGGCAGAACAGATCGGTGCCTACGACAAAGAATGGCTGAACATATGCCTAAGTGGTTGGTGCGCGCCATGACGCAACAAGCAATGGCAACAGAACGAGTGAGACGGAATCCGACTTCATCCATAGCAAAGCACATCATGGAAACAGGTCACGTTGTTGACCCCGCCAATTCGTTCCAAGTGTTGTTGCGTAATCGGAATCCGAAGTTGCTTGCTTTCTCCGAAGCCATGCTAATCAATACTCGCCGTCCGGTCCTTTGTGTTCATAAACTGTTGACTCATGCAGTTTGCCTGCCCTGGAACTGATAACAGTCCCTGTTTTGTGTAAACCCAATCGTTGATTGTTTCCATTGTTGTTGCCATCCGCATGTCCTACATATTCCAATGTTTTACGTTCGTGACTGAAGAGAGTAAACGAAATGTTAACATCTCGCGACGTATGTCTTCTCTCGTTACTGGTGAACTGGATCAAGGGAACGCAGTGTTTCGAAATCATGTCAGTCTGACACATTAATAGAAGCAGTTTTGGCAACTAGTTAGTTAACTTCCTCGCCAGCATTTCCTGTCGAATCTATGAACTTTTGTGGCCTTACTGGTAAAAGGATAAAAGCAAAAATCCCTTCAAATTTCAGACTCGGATATAGCGTAGTATGTTGGTAGAAAAGCAGGTTCTTGCCCAGTACGTTGTTCGGGATCATCTGTTTGCTTCGAGCGATATTTTCCCCGTAATTACAAGTTTATTCACAAACTGGTCTTTCAGGTCAATTCAGCTGTGGTACTCTGCATGATAGCGACGACACAAATCAATATACTTACCAGGCGAAATTACAGCCACTTCCAGCGGACCTTCACCAGCATCCTCAGTGTGTACTTTGAAGTCGGCGAGGTCTTTCACGCGGATTCCCTGAGGCTGGATCCCACGGCCAGTTGCATATGCTTGTTTCGCGTCGCAAGCTTAGAAACAGAATGCCAGAAAGCACACAACATGATAGAAGAAGGAAGGTCTCGACTCTAAACAAATTCATTTGCTGTTTCGTTGTAACTTGTCAATGGCAGCAGACGAGGCGTTTTCCGTTGAAGTATAAACACTACTTTAACCAAACGAGTAAATTCGCCATATTCGCGTATCATATGGCTTTGTTCCTTAGCATGCTAAATTATTCAGCATGCTGAACTCAAATCAATACGGTTAGGAAAAGGTATTCAGACATTTCCGGGTATGTCAAAAAAGAGAAATCAAAGATTTTTCGTCTTTAGCGGTCATCAGGAAACAGTCTTTTGTTAATCCAAGAGTTGCAAACACACATTACAAAACGACCACTAAACAACGTGGAAAATTAGATTGAATACCACCCACTTCATACATAAAAAGCTAGCTCTCCAAATAGACACGTTGGACTTCATTAAGCAGCAGACAGAGGGCATAAACCGGTACACACCCAGTCAACGATTCTTTGCTAGACATTCCAGACGGCACTTTCAAGTCACTTGATTTTTACGTCAATTGAAAAAATTAGGCAAAAATGATGGATTGAATAACGAAATGTTTTGAAACTAATTTGAGCCGCTAACAAGCAGTAAACTTACCTGGACGACGCGGAGCGGACATTTTTCGCTGAGAGGTCATCGCTTGAACGGGTTCTGGAAGAGACAATTCCCATGTCAAAGCCTAAGGAGTTTGTGATCGTCTGGCATGCTTTCACAAATATCAGGCCCAGTCAGTTGTTCGGGGAAATTTTTACCCCTATTTTTCATGCGTGCTCACTTGTATCAAGACTTTGCGTGCACAAGCAATGCAAACACCAATGAACAGTGGGGAATTTGGTTGATGTGATTTGGACACTGCACCTCTGACGCAAGCTCTCGAATTCAGATACCAGGATTGGAAATAGCATACACCGTTGCTTTTCCGGACTAAACTAACCAGTTGTTTTTATTAGGGTAAAAGCTTCGATAAACGTGCACTATATTTGACAGTAAGTAGCCGTCGCCATGAACCAGAAACACTATCTTTTTCAAGCGAGACTGAGCTTTTGATTTGCTGTCATTGGTCTGTGCACTAAAACCGGTAAATTCAAGTTAAATTGCATGTATCAAGGATAACCGAAAAACTAACCGAACCACTTCACTCTATCACATCCTAACGAAGCAACTAATTCCGTGGGAATAAGACTGATTGATGAATATCTTTTGTACAGTCATTTACTTACTTTATCTTGCTAATCTTTACCAGTAGCAGATTACAGTTACGACAATCCGAAATAAAATCCATTCATCCATAGTAACAGAGTGGAAAAAAATTGTACATAGACTACTCATAAGTCCTTTATCAAAAATGATGCTTATAAAACTGATGGCAAGCAGAATACGAGCTTTGATTAGTAACACAAGGAGCTCCGGGTTCGGTCCTCCACTAAGACTACATGCACCTGCTGAGTCGAAATGAAAAGAAAGTTGGTCATGGGGTATCGGTTTAGGAGTAAGCACCCTGTGCAAGTAGACTGGGTCAGTTAGATAACCTTTGGCTTGGACAGGTTTGATAATCAACAGCCAAACATAACTGTTGATAGCCACCTAGGGATATGCACCGCCGTATAGTGATGCAAACGCCGACCTGTTCGGCCTGTGAAAATGTCATAACTAAAGGTGAACTGACATATCACGTACTATCCAGAACGATCACCTGTGGACTTAACAGATATAATGGACAGCTTTTCAAGATATGCAGCTCGGTCAGTAAGCCTGACAAACCACCCCAGTCTGAACACTAATTGCAGACTTATTTTCACTTTTCACACAGTATGCTTTCTTCTTACTGTGAACATCCACGAATTTTTCCAGGCACTAATTACGAATCACTACCCCTTTGGAACAAGTTTCTCCGTCTAATCTGGCGTTTTTGAACCATTTCTTTTCCATCACAATCTTGCGAAATTTTTACGACAAGACGTCTCACTTCCACCAAGTACTTGACGTAATTCCAAATAATCCTTAGTCGAGGTATTAATCACTTTACATACAATGAAACCTGCTGACTAACAATCACAATTTGAAATGTTCACGTGATACTGATTGAATCCTGAGGGATAACTCATCGACTGTCAGTCTTTGTGCTCAAACAAATGGCTGTCAGTCATAAATGAGCTGAGTCAGTTCACTCGAAGTGTAACGTTATGAAAATCGATGTCGTCCAGTGAGTGATCCACGACGATGATGAAGACAGATAAAAACGCTGCGCAGGCATGCATCGAGAAACTGGCAAGACACAATGAGCTCCCAGAAATTAGCAGAAAACCACACCCAGCAGAGCCGGCCGATTGTGTCTCAGGTTCATGATAACAAATCCATGTGTTTTCAGCCCAATCCTTCGCACATTACAGTGTCTCTGTGTGTAGAATCTAACAAAGATTAGACAATACAGTTCAATGTTTTTAGATCTACGGCCTGTATCGTTCCAAGCACTACATACGGTTAAATCCCAGGAACAAACTTAATTTAGTGATCACCACAGATACTGAGAGTCGAAGTGCCTGTTTGCATGACATAACTTCCATGTTTTGAGAGATGGGGAATATAGCTACTGCCGAGCGATTTCAAGGCTGAACGGAGACACGAGAATCAAATGCCGGGGTAAGCGATAAGTGCATGCTTGGGTTAGTGAATGAACAGCATTTCGCTCCTGGGAAAGCGCTTTTTTATGAGATAGTGTTTTTAGGCTAGTGAAGGCGGGGACAAGTCGGTAATGAGAACTGCTGCTTATCGAATCAATATACATTGACAGGGATTAAAAATGTCCCTCAACAGGTGTATAATTCAACTCCCCTGACACCCCAGAAGCCTCATACTATAAGCAGACATCTTATTGCACTTAAGAAAACCGTATCACCATTCCGGTAAGGCAGTGCACACAGTGTGGTAGACGATAACTCAACTGAGACAGAACTGTCTCTAAGTCCAGATGATAGGTAATCGGTGTGAAGTGAAAGAATGAAGGATATTGACCAGTTCAAGATGGTTCTTGATGACTTGATGGTCGAAACATTTTGCTTAAACATTTGGTGACAACAAACTATAAAAGTATGTAATCACTGCATTCTGCTTTGTAAAATGAGACGAGGCTAAGTTTAGGGCATAGCTAAGTGAACCAAGTGAACCTAATGAAGTAAAAATCGGATTGTTTTGTACAAGACACTTGAACGGCAAGACAGAAGCAGTTACTTTGTGTCTGAATAAAGAATGTTGAAGCAATTCGTTTGTTATGAAATTTGCTATTTTGTTAGATTAGGAAAGACTGAAGCTGTTCGCCTAATGTTTGTCGTTAGGTATATTTTATATAACGTTTACTGCTTTTAGGCTAACGACTTATTGGAGTAACTAAATGTGCTGAAATTTCATAAAATTACTGGTGAGTAGTAGGGGATTTGGTTTATTTCAAATTGAACATCACCC